>JANZLQ010000050.1:21038298-21075937 GCA_026212715.1 Elanus axillaris
TGAGATTCGAACACTTGGCCACACTGAGTGCTCCCCTGAGAAACTTAGAATTCTTTAGAGCTCTTTTCTTTCATAATTTAATGTGCTTGTAGTCTTGCCTCCATTTGCACGTGCTTTGCAGACAGTGCATTTACCACAAGTAATCCAAAAGAACCTGTACTGTTGCTTTAATAAACTGCGCTGCTCATTAATCTAGTCGTGATAGTTCATTAATGCCATTAAACTTCCTAAGTCTAGTAATTCTCGTGTGTTGAACACAGCTAAGCCGCGAGTGCAGTTCGCTATTAAGTGCATCCATAATTGTGATAGCTCAGCATATTGAACACAACCAGATTTAGAGCATTGACTTGGACATCACTCAGAAATTAAACCTAGCCGCCCCCAGCTCCTCTGACATCTGAGGATAAGCTGGAAGGCAAGGGGGTTTATTTTCTGCCAAATTCCTTTACCCTTTAACACAATAGTGAGCCCACTGGTGATAGTGGTAGGACCTCTGGGAGAACAGATTTAAGAAGAGGAAAAAGCTGCTGTGCAAAAAAACCCAAACCTGCAGCCTGAGAGAGGAGTGAGAATATGTGGGAGAAACAACCCTGCAGACCCCCAGGCCAGTGCAGAAGGAGGGAGGAGATGCTCCAGGCGCTGGAGAAGAGATTCCCCTGCAGCCCGTGATGAAGACCACGGTGAGGCAGGCTGTCCCCCTGCAGCCCGGGGAGGTCCATGGTGGAGGAGATCTCCACCTGCAGCCCATGGAGGACCCCACACTGGAGCAGGGGGATGCCCAAAGGAGGCTGTGACCCTGTGGGAAGCCCACACTGAAGCAGGCTCCTGGCAGGACTTGTGGCCCCGTGGAGAGAGAAGCCCACGCTGGAGCAGGTTTTCTGGCAGGATAAGTGACCCTGCGGGGGACCCACACTGGAGCAGTCTGTGCCGGAAGGACTGCAACCCAGGGAAGGAACCCACACTAGAGCAGGTCGTGAAAAACTGCAGCCTGTGGGAAGGACCCACGTTGGAGAAGTTCATGGAGCACTGTCTCTTGTGCAAGGGATGCCATGGTGGAGCAGGGGAAGAGTGAGGACTCCTTCCCCTGAGGAGGACAAAGGAGCGGCAGAGACAACATGCGATAAACTGACCCCAACCCCCATTCTCCATCCCCCTGTACCACTGGGGGGAGGAGAGGAGAGAACTGGGGGTGAAGCTATCCCCAGGAAGAAGGGAGGGGTAGGGGGAAGGTATTTTAAGATTTCCGTTTATTTCTCATTACCCTACTCTGGTTTGATTGGTAATAAATTAAACTAACTTTTCCAAGCTGAGTCTGTTTTGCCCATGACGGTAATTGGTGAGTGATGTCTCCCTGTCCTTATCTCGATCCATGACCCTTTTCTCTGCCCTACCCAGCTGAGGAGGTGAGTGATAGAGTGGCTTTGGTGGGCACCTGGCATCCAGCCAGGGTCAACCCACCACAGCATATTTGGTGGTTAATTCATTGAGAGTTTATAATGGGATCCTCACCTCTTAAATGCTTAAAAACTAAAAAAGTTAAAAAATATTATTGGGGTAAATGCTGCTACTGTGATTTTTTTCAAAGTCCTTATGCTGGTCCTGTGAAAAGCTTCCAGTGACATGTTATGCTTCAGTGCTGACAAATGCAACAATCTAATTAAAATGCAAATTTTGTTATCTCGGAAGAAAACAGCCAATACCAATTATCAGCAGAGAATGCCCAAGCCACTCACCTACAGAAGCAATAGCACCTGTAACCTTGACAGCCTCTACAAGAGGCTCTCTGAAGCTTCTCCTCTCCTTCCACAAAACTACAGCTGTACGCTACAGAGTTGTGCCTGTTTCCTCTGCAGCTTTTGCACGGGCATGTGTTCTGGTCAGTTAAAAAAATACAAGATACAGCAATTTGGTAAATAGTGTTTTAATCAACTGTTTTCATCATGTGTTGAACCAAATTACGGACAAAGAAATCTGTTCAACTGCAAGTTAATGTATTTGCCTGGAGAATAAGTCACGGAAAATTTTCACCAGTTAGAACTACAGTGACAACCTCTGTAATACAACACTTTGATGTAAGACTGCTTTGGGCTCTGGTTTGTACTAAACTCCCTAATATCTACCTTTTTAATAGCTCCTTGCAACAGTCAAACAGTTCACTTCCAAGGTACCTGACAGCGCTCCCATCAACCCTGACAGTTTTATGGCATTCATCATTGTGGTATTAGAGCACTTTGTAAATGACATAATCTCAACATTTAGCTTAGCCTCGATTTTTTTTTTTTTTTTCAAATTTCATGGAGACATTTTCAACAGTTACAACATGAAAAGACAGATCCTACCCTTTGTCCTGGAAGTCTTGATAACCATGATATTATACAAGAAATGGCTGCACTGGGTGAGATCAGAGGTCCACCTGCACCTGCAGCAGCCAAAAGGAGATGCATGGGAAAGTATATGGGGACAGAGCAAACACACATACCCAGCTTCCAGCACTTTCTGAACCAGACTTTGTAAATGGCTCCTGTGTGCTGAGTTAACGGAGTTAGTGGATGGAGTTAATAGATTTATGATTAACCTCTCCACACCCTGCTGAACCCATATAAACAGCACTTCATGGCAAGGAGGTCCACAGCTCTTGCACACAGGGTAGAATGGTTTTCTGTTATTGTCTGATGCTTTCCACCCAATACCTAAACTTGGTATCCCCAAATCCTCATAGTGGAAGAGGCAATAACAACCACGCACCCTTTGCCATGCCATTCATGAGCTTACAGACCTGTATCATGCTTCCCTTCCCTCCCACCACCTCACCTGCTGCCTGAGGAGGCAGGTGGTGCATTCCCACCATCCCTGCTGACCTTCCCAGACCTCTCCCAGTTCCGCTACTGCCTTTTTGGGCTGTGAGGACTGGACCTGTGCACCACATGGAAGTTGTAGAAACACCATGGACTTGTACAGTAGCACAGTGATATTCCCTGTTTTGTTTCCCATTTCCCTCCTACTTCCTGACATTTGCCTTTCTGTTGTGACCACTGATGAAAAAGTTGAGCTGACATTTTCATGACACTATGAATTCTATACCAGATAGAAATCTTACAGAAACAAAAGTTTCACTACGCTTAAGTCAGATCTGCTGCTGTCCTTCTGCGTTACAGAAAAGTTTCACTTTCAGCAATGCTACTTGACAGTCTTCCATGTACAGCGAGAGTGCTCCTGTTGTTCAGTAATTTTAGGAACGTGCCAGAAAAAGTGAAGCCTTTCCTCCCACCTTTCACATCTTTCTTCTTTCTGACCTTTCAAGACTTCCTCCAGGATCTATTGCAGATACTAGAGAGACTAATGAAACGCTGAGCTGGAAGAAGAGATGTCGATAGATAGAAGGGATGGATAAAGAGTGGCTGCACCTGCCTCCCAGCGCACTGGGACACAAAGTCCCTTACGCACTGGCTGAGATACTTGAGACAGGTTTTGAAATGTGATAACACAGCATGTAAAGACAAAATAAGGCTGCTCTGCCACATAACACTGCAGCAGCAAGATTTTTGAGATGCAGGTATTACCTCCCTCATCCCTCTCAAATCTAATCATTTCCTCCAGAGATGCTATCGGTGCCTACTTTGTGCCCTTCCAGTCTCTAATCTCTTCTAAAGGGTCTGTATCTCCTCAATTTGATTTTGTTTCCCTCTCATGCGGCTATATAAAAAATACGTCTATCTCCTGCAAAACATCATCTCAGAAGATAGAGCACAAAAAGCAGCTGGCAAAGGTAGTTTGTGACCAGGATTACAGCAGACTCTCATTCTCTCAGAAAAATAAGTTCATCACCCCTGCTGCTGTCACGATTCTGACTGCTCCCAATCCAGTGCAACCTTTTACTCGCCTCAGTACCTTTGGACACTACTGAACCAAGTCCAAAGGAGAGCTTTCAATTACAGAAGAAAGATTCAGGTAGACCCAATTTTAAGAGCAATTTGGGACCCTAAAGAACCATGTACTATTTCTGTGGTTTATCAATGCCTTAAGATACTGACAGCCAGAGAATGATGGCAAATATCCTAACAGACTTCCAGTAAATGTGTATACATATGACAGGGAGAAGAAAAATAAAGGTATTCATCCATTTTGTGATTTTACCTAGCTGCTATGGGAAGTAACAAAAAGACAGTGTGTGCAATGTGCTACCTTTCATGAAAGCAGTGTTTTGTTCATGCTAGATAGAGCCTTGGTGCTTTTAAGAATAATAAACCCCTTCACTCTGTTAAGGTCATGTTTTGTTAGATGCACAGGGAACTGACAGATTGGAAGAAAATCTGCCAAGGGCAAAACAATTAAAAATAACACTTT
Organism: Elanus axillaris; assembly: GCA_026212715.1. Taxonomy (NCBI): domain Eukaryota; kingdom Metazoa; phylum Chordata; class Aves; order Accipitriformes; family Accipitridae; genus Elanus; species Elanus axillaris. The sequence goes on from JANZLQ010000050.1 coordinate 21,042,643, forward strand.
GCCACCTAATTTAGAAGGATGGGTATAGCAGCATCTGCTGTGAGTGGACAGAAAGAAGAAAGCTCAGTGAAGCTCTCCTGTAACTAAATGGGGTGATCATGTCCCCAGTGGCACTGCTGTGACAAAGTGGGTATCATAGCTCTGGCACTTGCTGTAGTCTTAAGTGCACCTGTGCGTATGCGCGTGCGTGTGTGCACATGCTTTAATCTGGAAGATAAAACAAGCTACAATCTTCCTTAGATTTGGGTTTTAATATTCTACTAATGAGACTCGCAAGCCCAGCTTATGATTAAGTTCTGTTGTATCTCTTTTTCATTTATCATGTGTGGCAGCACTATTGATTAACGTTTTCTTCCAGCCCCAGTCCTAGAAATTGGAGGAGTGTCCAAAAATCCCACAGAACACAAAACAAAGCCATCATGGCCACTGGATTGATCCTTTCCACCACTGCTTCTTCCCAAATCTGATTCTCTGTTGCCTTGCACTTTGCAGTGACATTAGCATCCCTGGAATGACAGTGCCAAATGCCACCTAAACCCGGGCTGCAGTTACTTTTGCACAGATAGAAATTGCTTGCAGGAAGGGAACAGTTCATAATCCTGCTGCTGTCTGTCCCCTTGGATTGTCACATGTATTCAGAGAGCAGAATTTCAGATATCTGCTTTTTGTGTAGTGAACAAAAAGAAGCAGCACAGGAACATCGAACACTACACAATCCAATACCACATGAGCCAAACAGAAAGCCTTGGAGCATAAAAGGGCCCAATTAAATCAGAGGCTCGAGTGCCATAAAAATAGACCACATCAAACAACTTCCTTTATCAGAGAAAATATAGAAAGACTTGAATACTCTACTTAAAATGATTTTCACAAGTCCTACAACTTGTAAAGGGATATTGTGTTCCACCCAAAACCGGCACCAATTAGATGTGAGCTGAACATTGTGTGTATCTTACAGAAAATTTTATCAACACTTAGAAGCCATCAAGCTGTGCATCAATTTTATGCTCAGCTTTCTTGCAGCTCAGTCACCACCCAGATGATTAGGAAATGAGAAACGCTGGGCTTGAATGCATTCAGCAAAACTCACGTCAAATGCCTCAGACAGCAGAAACACTTGTGTGGCTGGTGCTGCTCCCCTGCAGCCCAGCTCACCACCGGCCCTGACTGCTGGGACCAGGTTTTCACCCATGTTACGCTGGCAGAAAGCCGCCTGCCTGCGCTCCCACAGCTCTCAGCTCCCCCCTGCACTAGCCAGGCCCAACGGTGAACCAGCCTGGGCTAAAGCCAGCCTGGCAGAGAGGAGGGTGGCTTCGGTTCAGGACATGCCCCGCAGCGCAGCATCCTGCAGGAATGCTTGTGGCAGAGCGGAACCTGGCAGCTGCATGGGAGCAGGGGTATGCAGCAAAAGCATCAGCTACTTGCTTGGAAACTATTTCTGAAGCCCAGAAAGGGCGGTCATGTTGAAGAAAACAAACTGATGCATCGCTAGATCTTCCCTCTTTTCCAGAAACTGCAGAAGCATTGCCAGGCACCGTGGGGACAGACGGACTGACAACGGTGGTGCGACGTTGGGTAGGCTGCAGTGGGCTGCGCTGCTGCCTGCCCCAGCACTCGTATGGGGGCTTAAAAGCTCTGCTGCTGAGGGTAATGGGGCCAATCCTTCCCTTTCTTAGGCCATTTATTCATCCGAGCGGCTTGGCAGCGTTACTGGGGTCCTGGTGAAGGACCCAGTCAGCACTAAGGCATCTTCTTCGCATTGGGAAACATCAGCTTACTCTTTCAGACTAAGCAAGCTGTGTGAAATGCCTTTGTTGAAAGATGCTCAACAAGTTATCCTAAAAACTATTATGCAAATTTAAATGGACTCTGCATTTCCAAAAGCACGCGCTACAGGCCAGTAATTTAATGCATCAGAGACCTGCTGCAAACACTGGAACTAAAAGCACATTTTAATTAGCCAAAACACTGCAGCACTGGTGGGCTGTTGCCTCTATCAGGCAGGTTAGTTAGTTCACTGAGAAGTGTCCAGTAACTCAGGCAGTAAGGCACAGGGTTGTATGTGTCCTGAAACACATCCTAAATGCAGGATGCTAATGAAGGAAGAGATTTTGAGAATTATTATGGAAAAAACCCTAAAGACTTCAACTAAATTGAAAGCTGAAGTGGTACCAAAGCACAGTATAATGCTTCTTTGGCAATGAAGTGGAATCTAAATCAGTATATTTTTCCAGTCACTATAAAACACTGGTTAGCAAGAATATGGTACACAGACATGGCCAGTGGCTACTTACTGCTACAAGGAATTATTCAATCAAACCAACAAAAAAGTATCAGTCAAGCATCAGCTGTTTTTTCACCCCATGTTAGAATAAATACACTGAATACTGTTAAATCAGGGGTTATCTTTCTTACTGAGAATAATTTATATCAAAATACTGAATGTAGAGTCATTCAGTTCCAGAAATAGTGTCACATCAGACAGTGACAACTCTCCCAATTATGTAGTCCCCTTGCAAAAATAGGTATTTTATAAGGGCTTGGTTTGGCTTTTTTGTTGACATTTTGGGTTTTGTCATCATAACAGATGCTTTGGGATTTTTTGTTTTAGTTATGACCTTAGGGGCTTGCCTACACAGACAGATTTCTAGCCCCTCATCCAAGTTCACTAGAGTTGGTTTGCTCTGGTTGCAGTTGTACAGATGTACCTAACATGTCTCTCCCTAGTTAATCTGTTGAAGTGATACACACTAACCTTACCCATACAGACAAGCTGCAAGCAACATTGTCAGCTGCAGGAAAAGGCAACGGAAGATGAAGACTCTTAAAGGGAATCAAGTATGTGCAGTAACAAGTGGTCCGTCACATCTGAACTGCTCAGCTTCATACTCAGTGACTTAGATCCTGTGGCAGTTTCTGGACTGTATCTGCGATGTGCACATTTTATCCATTTCATTTGAGTTACATGACAAAAGGTAAGAACCCAGCTGAGACCAATCCCAGCACAACTATTACTTAAATTATAAACAAACAGTTCCAAAAAGGACTTTCTTAAAGATATACTGAAGACTGACACCTTCTCTCCCCCTTCTACCCTTCTTATTTAAAATGTTTCCAAAAATCTGCCTCCTAAAAATAGATAAATAGTACCCTTTATTAAAGGGATAGAAGTTACAGGGATCCATGCTGAAAAATGAACTGTAATCGTCAACATGTCATACATCACTTTAAAATATAATGAATTCTAACAACATCCTTTACCATGCATTGTTAGCTTCATTGACTGAAATAAAAAGCTGTACTTCTAAAAAACTGGTGTAATGCATGGGAATCAGAAACCAAAGAACCTCTTTACTCACCGGTCCTAATGAATTACTACTATCTTTAGGTGTGAAAATTTACAAAACATACAGTTGTAATTGCTAGTTGCTTTAACATGATACTAATGTTATGTGAATATATCTGTAAAGAACAGAGATGTTAAGTTTTCCTAAGAAAAATTATTTATCAACTTTAAGATGCACCTAAGTTACGCTGCAACTGAGAAAAATCACAGCATTTTTGTGAGCAGAAGAGAGTTTATGCTTTGTCCTCCATGCTGCTGAATCAATATTTCTACCTTTTCTTCCCCTTTAATGATTGTCCCCGGGTGGTTATGAAACACAGCGCTGAGAGAGCTTGCTTTGGAAAGACAGTATTTTGTACCCATTCAGGAAGCTGAAGAGAAAATATGAGAAAAATGTTGCTGTGAGAGCCTACCCTTTCTGCCCCTGGTACCCTGAGCAGCTCTGCTCCCATAGCCGGCCAGGATGCAACGCAGGGAAAGTCTGGCGTCGGTCCCTACTCCAGCACACTCCTCCCGGACAGCCACAGCCTTGGAGGTAAGCCACTCGGCACCAAACTTTGCCAACTCAACCCAAGGGATCTGGTTCAAGCCAGCCATCTGCGGGCCCCATGTATGGAGAGGAAGGAAGGGGCACCTCTGGGGGGCAAGTCATCGCACCTCCTTCAGTCAGTCTTGCACAGAATAAAGGCTGAGACGCTAAAATAGCATAGAAATTTGGACCATAGAAATAGTCAGGATAGGAAGGGGTGCACCAAATAATAGTTATTCTGTTGATCGGAAACTGTCAACAATTCAGAGCTGCAAATGTAAGACCCCCTCCTGAGGAGACCTCACATACCCCACTTAGGACCATGTCTAAAGACAGCTGTTTAGAAATGCAGCCAGGTACTAAGTAAATCTAAATGTATTAAGCTGCAACATGGAAATCCCATCACTGACTATCAGAAGTTAATTCCCTCATGTTTCCATTTGCATTTCCCTTACACAACTCATGAATCAACTGCTACCAGATGCTTTGGGGTAGGAAGAGGGGAAACCAGAAGACAGAAGGATGATTCATTGCAAAGGCAAAATAGTAGGAAGCCACGTGCTGGAAGAAACAAGATTAGTGGGTTTGCAAGCAGGAAGGAAAAAGGCAGAAAAGCAGGCAGGGCAACTGGCAAAAAGATTTTAAGGGATCATCTCTTTGTCGAGACGGAAAGAGGTGATTTGAAGTGAGAGACATGAATTACTAAAGATATGGGAACTGGTTTTGTTAAATGCAAAGATTGCCTCTGCGAGTTACACAAATCCTTTCATCTCAGAGAACTGCAGCAGCACAGAAATTGCAGGGGCAGACATAAAAGGATATGCACTACACAAAAGAAATCTTCCACACAATATTGCTCAACTTCTTCACTTCTGATTTCTGAACCCAGCACTTATTTTCCCATGTGCTGCAAAGACCACCATTTGATACTGCAGTGCTCCTTCTCTTATGAGTTATTAGCACACATTCTTTCTTTCCATTACACAGGCGTGTGAAATTGGGAAGAGCACAGCAAAGAATTCAATCCCCTTAGAGCAGCCAGATTTGTATGTACATGGATGGATGTCAGTTGGGTCACGGTCTAGTGAAAGAAATGTAAGGTGATGATGATAAGCCGTATGTTTCCTTCAACATTCCCACTGCAACTTTTTAAGAGGTATCTACAGATCTAGTTTGTGTATTTAGCCATCAGCCCTAATGTCGGAGGGCAGGCCGTTCTGGCAAGGAAGATGCAACAGTGCATCCCAGTCAGACAGCAGGATACAGACACACACCTTCAAAAGAAACCAGGGCTCATTTGGAGTCTGCCGTTTTCAGCCAACACAAGCTCACAATCTAAGCAGCCAAAATTCATATAATGGAGGTTGCAAAGATGTTTGCTCCTCTAAGAAGGAAGAGACACGAGATTGCCAGTCAGCAGCTGAACTATTTAAATGTTCTACCACCAAGCCAAAAGCGGGAGAGGATGCAGGCACTACCAGCATTACCGAAGCTCCTGTTCACAGGAGTAGCCATCAAGCTCTGGGAAAAGGAAGAAATCAGATCAGGCCTTCCATTAAATTAACAGTCCGGAAAACGCTGTCCCAACAAAAACCAAATTGGCTTCCAGGTAATGGCGCACAAGATGGCCAAGCTGGCATTGGTAGGCTGGGCTGCTTCCTAGATCTCTTCTTTTTTTCCCCCCCAACACATCAGACCTCTGGAGCAGTTACTGAGGCATGAAAGCTAGTCTTTGTATTTACAGTAACAGAATTATTGTGAACCTATACTTTAATATTTCCACATAGTATATGTTTCTTCTTGTAAAATTATCTCCAAAGGCAAGCATTATGGAAAAAAAATCGGGGGGGGGAAACAGCTGGTGCTTTTATACTTATCTGAAAGCTATGTTTGTTTTCTCCTTGGCAAAACCAGAGCCTTACGAAATTGTAAATGATTCCCAAGACACTTTGAACTGATTTTCATAAAACTCAGATTAGTGCACTAGAAAAAGAGTAGTAAATAAAATGAAAGTGGCAAAACTAAAAATTATATTTTACTTTTCTAATGAAGTTATTACTCCAAAATGTCCTACAACCAACAATTAAGCACTTGATTTATGATTACAATGTTAGCTACTTCATCTGTCTTTGGGGTATTCTTCTCTACGATAATAAAAATGATCACTGCTCACCTGCTGCATACACAGCATAAGCATAAGGAAGATGTGGGAAGGTGGTGTGGAATATGTTACCAGTTTACAGAAACCCCCTAGAAGACAAAAACTAAATTAAAAGGAGGAGCTCTTAATTACAGAGTGGATCAAAGTGTTGTAAAATACGTGGGATTCAGAGACATGGAAAGGGGATGTTTCTTGGAGAAGAACTGATGTCCTAGCAAAGGGGGAATACCAGCCAAAAAGGAAAAACCACCAGCTGTTCTGACTCGCTCCCTTTTGCAAGGTATGGTTTATTCCTGTCTTGCTCAGGGGCTTAGCTTACAAATATTCCCTTTGCACTTGATACCAGAAGCTTTAGTAGCACCATATGTACTTGTGAAGTTTACAACCATTAGTGGATTAGTAATTTCTTTCTCATTCTTTATGCCAAGTATGTGTGTAATTTATGCATGTGCCATTGAAATCCGTGTATTAATGTGCATTTAAAAAAGAGAGCTCTGTAAGGAATCTTTGTGAAAGAAAAAGTTTGGATGGGTTTTCAAGAGAGGATGGAGAAGTGGTCAGGAGAGGAGGAGTTTTAAGGGGTCTCATTTCCACTAGAGAATGCATGAAGACTGGAGGACGGAAGATCCAGTCCACAAACAGCAAACAGCTTAAGAATCATATGATCCCTACACTGATTTCCTTCCCTTTTTATCTGTACCTTTTCTTGCTTATTGCATTGTAAAGTCTTCAGGGCTGAGGCTGTTTCTTGCAAGTTTTTTTTGCACAGAAACTTGCAAGTTAGAGCCCCAATCCTAATTTGGAAATTAATCACAATACTGATGATCAACATTTTCTTTCTATAGGACCATTTAGGGCTTTGCCTGACAGTCCAAATACTAACTGTTAGTTATTTGAAATCGCTACTAAACTATGAAGTAACAAATCTCATTGAACAGTGAGGAGAAGTCAAAACATAGATGAATTCTCTCACAGGTGTGTTAGAGATGAAGGAAACAAAGAATGACCACAGTCAGAAGAGCTTTCAGGGCTCTAACATTTGTATCACAAACATACCCACACATGGCCACGCTCAAAAATTAACAAGGTGGTTCTGCAGTGATGGAGTTACATAGGCATCTGTATCCACCAAACACTAAAAAGCCACTTGTAGTGCTGTGGGAGCTGGCAAATGTTTCAGCTTCCCCACAGGCTCCGTGACTCTATAAACTTTGCTCATGCATCCCGTCCCGTCTTCTTTCCAAAAGGAAGAGGGACAGCCTTTTCAGCCTCTTCTCGTCAGCCAGCCCCATTCCCTCCAGTGTGTTCGCTGCTCATCTCCATGCCTCCTCTACGTCCACTATAGCCTTCCTCAGGTGCAGAGAGCAGGACTGCACACAGTGCTCACATATGGCTGCATCAGTGGGGAAAAAATGGTGGGGAAAACCCCTCTATCTTATTCTCATTATCCTTCTTGATTATGGACAGTATTTCTGATTATGGGCAATATTTTGTTGGCTTTGTTGCCTGCCACCGCACATCGAGCTGGTGATTTCAGAGACATGTCTGTGACCACTCCTGAGCCGCAACTGCTGCTTCCCAGACTAGCACAGAGGCACCGTCTAGATTATTTACGCAATGGGCGTCACTGTACACTGAACCTTGCCTGTCATCTTTTTAACTGTTCCATTTTGTGAGCTACTTTTGGAGACGTTTGCCACTGGCACAGCATCCAACTGTCCAGAAGAGCTTCATACCATCTAAAACGTGGAAATCAACTGCACACTCCCTTCTACTGGTTCACTCATGAAGATGTTGATTCCTCCAGGAATCGACACAATAAACGCCTTGGCCCCCATGCTCCTTGCATTTTGCTTTATTGGACCTTCTTTCCATGAATGTACTAACCATTTTTCAAATCCAAGCAAAGTCTCGACAGCCAGGGGAAACCATGGCAATGACCTCCAGAGTTGCACTGCCATGTATGAAAAAGCACCTACATCCCTTTACTTGCTTTGAGCCTTCACCTAATAATTTCATTGAGCTAGACCAGTTCTTTTAATGTGAGAGACAGCAGAGGTGTTATTCAGAGGATGAGCAGCTGAAGTTCTCGGTAATAAGGATTTTCTGCTTTACAATGCCTTCCAGCCAAGGATTTCAAACAGTATCTTGGGACTTAGATGCTGCAAGATTAGCCAGAGGTCTATAAATTTATATTTTGAGGATCTGTTCACTTTCTTAAGCACAAGAATAGCAATGATTTTTAATACGTTTTCCCCCCTTACATTTTGAAAAAGGAAAACCCAGCTAAATCCTTTAGATGAAAGTGACAATTTTTCTTAAAATTGCAGTACAGAGATGCTAACCAATTTCTAACAACCATTAAATATACTCTTGCTATCTAAAGTGCATGTGGAAATAATGTTTCCGGTATTACTATTTACAGGCTAACAAGGGATCATTTTATTTCTAAATGGCAATTACAATAAAAACCAGAATATTTTTTAAGGGAAATCTTGACCATAATGCTGTGGAGAATAAGACCACTTAAATGCTTTAAAACAGACTAAAGCACTTGGAATGGAAACTTTTATACAGAATTTGTATCATTCTGGGCGAATTACATCAAGGAATACAATACATCAAAAAGTCTCTTCCCTCAAGCATGAGTGTCTGTCGATTCCTTCTGTATTAGGAGCACTGCTCCAGGTAAAAACATCCCAGCAACAGGGCAAAATAATCCAGCTGCAAAGATAAGGTTTGCTGAGGGAATCATATACAAACAGAAGCAACAGCTCTTCAAAATGCTAGCGATGCAAAATACAATTAAATGCATCTTTATCTTTGGCTAGTGCTGCAAACACCAGAACTGTAAAAGCATACTGGGACTAAGTCAAAATACCCTAATCATGATTAAATAATCAGATTGATAAATTTGGATTTCTGATTTTAAGCCTTCCTGGCATGTTGTGTCATTTTCCCTGGGCACAAAGTCTTAACAAATAAAACAACTCTACACCTGTAATTATAAGACTCGTATTTTAGCTAATTATGGTATATTTATTCATATTAAATAAAACTGTGTTGACAAGTAATGATTGAAGGCAGATACTGACAAGCCAAAAGAGGCAAACCCTTAAAATAGGATAAGATGTCAGATACAATGGAATACAGCAAGAAAACCCTTGCTTTTTATCTCTTTGGCACTTCTCCTTAGCCTTCACTTTTCAAAGTGGAGCTTTTAAAAGCTGCACTCAATCACTTATTTTTCCTAATAACTAATGTATCACAAGTTCCTCCTGCCCACAACATTGCCTTTAAAACACCATTTCTAACATAGATTTCTGGTTAAAAGCCAGATTCCACTTCCAGGCTGTTAAAAAGTGACAAAAAAAATCTAAAGGAACGGACTAGCCTGCCTAGCCATATTTGACCATATTCAGCTCTCATTACGGACAGACTTCCTATGGCTTGGTTTCTTATTTGTTTGCTTTCTATTAAAAGAAAGAATTTTAGAAAAGCTTCCACCCCTGCCACATTTATTTTTTCTTGTTAAGATGCTCCTCTGCCCTGTGTTCAGTTTTCAAATGTGACCTCCATGGAAAGATTGCAGGAAGATTGTGCAGGGCATTCAACCATATAGACTTAGGAGAACAGAGCATCTTGGCCACACGGCAAAAGAGGAGGAATGGGGATGGTAAAAGAAACCATGGAAAAATAAGAGAGTAAGGAAATTAAACAAATTAAGCAAGCAAGGTTCCCGTGCAGAAATGTGCATGTCTGCACGTTCAGGAAACCAGGCCCAAGGCATTAGAAAGATTTCAAGAGCTCATGTAGTATCAATCAAATTTAAGAGCACCCTTTCTTTCTCCAGCTATGAGGGCATAAGCACCTCACATCTAAATGAGTTTTCTCAAATCTACCTCTTTGCCAAGTCTCTGTGTGTTGCAGCCCTCAGTGTAGCCCTCAGCACATTATTTTTCTTACTACCTAAGTAGGTGAACACAGGAACAGGGCTCTCTGCAGCTTCCTGCAGCAAGCAGCTAAGAAGACTGCAGATGTCTTTTTTGCATGGGTCCGTAACTTTTAACAGGAACCAGATGTTTGTGGAGAAGTCTGCTTCCATTCCTGAAAGTGAAGCAGTGGCAACAGTACTGATTTTTTTTTTTTTTTTGACATGGGCCTGAGATGAGACTTCACTATCAGTTCCTTCTTGGAGTAAACAGTCAACATCAACTATTGCTGCAAAGCTGCAGCCCAGAGAAGCAGCCATCTCACCATTTTTTATCACAAAATCTGAGCTTTGTAGGGGGGTTTATTAAGTCTATTAAATACTCCACCATAAGTTTATATCTGAGAGAGGAAATAGATCCACTGACTGAAAAGGGGGAAAAAAAGGGTGAAAAAGTGAAAATTTTGCTCATCATGGAGTGTAAACTAATTTTACCCAAGTATTAATTCTTTATGAAAAGGTCTACCTTTAATTTGCAAGAAAACATTTTCATTGTCCCAGTAATATTCCCATTTTCTCTTTGCCAAAACCTCAAAAAATGAATGAATGGAGCTACACGTTATCCTGTATTTCAGACCACCAGAAGCCAATGTGAGCACAAAATGGAGCTTGTTACATATTCAAAGCCATGGACTATTATCCTAAGCTCTACAGGCAGACATTTCACACAAAGAATCCTAGGGCTGCTATGAAAACACATGCAATTTTCTCAACCTTTACCATATTTGATGGCATAAATCATCATAACACTGTTATCATATGACAGTCTATACAAGATATTCTTGTTGCAATGTCACTAGCAGGACTTTGTAACATCTAAATAACTTCAGATTATAATTGTGAGTACAAGACTAGAAACGATATTTTAAAACATCAACTTCAGACATGATCTGATGTATTGAAGAATTTTCTACTAGGGATGACTAAAAGTATGTTGAAAATATACTAGAAAATTATTATTTTTCTATGTAGAAAATGGGAGAAAAAATATTTCATACTTGTTTCCTTCTAAGCAGCCCTCCTTTCAATTTTTTTTTTTTAAAACTTCAAGAGAATTTAAGCTTTTTTGATTTTGAAAATTAAGGTCTTTCTGCCTCCCCATACTTCTTTTTCACTTATTCCTCTTTGATTTTATTGAACATGGGAGGTTAGCTGTGGGAAAGGGAAAAATGTAGGAAGTAGTTTTAGTAGGAAAACTTTTAAATCTCAAGAAATAAAGAAAAACACATTTCCAGTAAAAAAAGGTTTTATATAAGAAAGATCTGTAAAAAAAAAATATTCCTGTGGACACATGCTTCTTTCCTACTTAATACTGATAAATTTACAAAGCATCTTCCATGGACCTAAGAGTCCTGTCACTTCTATATGAGCCTGTAAGTATAAGGCTATTAAGATTGTTTCATCCAATACTGAAAAACAGGTGCCTCTAGGATAGAGCAAAGCAGATACAGTGCCATCAGCAAGTCTATATCAATACTTTAGGAAAAAAAACCTGCTCAAGATGAAATCTGGCAACAAACGGGAATGAATACACTAGGTGTTACCATACATGCACACCTTCCCAAAGAAAGGCCCCATGGCCATCCAAATGCTTCCTAAATCCCTCTCTTGTGAGCTTGTTCCATGACAGCGATCCCACTGCAGAACCGCTATCTTTCTGCATTACTGACGCTTATCCTGCATGCATCAGCACTCAACTTTTGCTGCCACGCAAGACCTCCTGATGTTCTCATACAGAATGGCTTTATACTGTAAAATGACAAAGGGCTATGACACAGGTCACTTTGATGGGAGTTACAGTCCTGTCATGTATGTTTAACCACAAGGGACTGACAGGTTGGAAAACCATCATGTCATGTCAAGTATGAATTCTCTGGTGCTTTGAACTTCCAGAGATCCCTCAAAGGGCATGTTATTTTCTATGTAGGCTTTTGCTTAGCTGCTTTAACAGTATGAAAGATAAAACCTTTTGCTCTGTGAGCCATTTCGGTAGCTGTACCTTACGGCACTGCTGTGCAGCATGCTGTGTCCCAGAGACCCCGCTCCCCACTCATCCAGCACAGCCTTACAGGTGAGGTGTGCCATGGGCCCCATCACTGTGCACAGCACCATCTCTCTCTCCCCATGAAGCCTGGACACTGGGTTTCTCTTGACAAGACCACCTGGTGCAAGCTCCTGCTGACCATGGTGCAGTGTGGGCAGTGCTGATGATTCTGAAGACCAAACAAGATGTCAGACTTAGGGTGTATCTATACATTCAGTCAAACAGGACATGGGACAAATGGAGGGAAGGGTTTTTTTAACGAGGTTGGGAAGAAGGGGAAAACAGAATAACCTGGCTTCCCAAACTCACACCATCAAAGCTTTTTTACTTCACTAAGATGTTATATATGGCTACGATAATTCAAAAACTGATCAATTACAAATAGGGACATATACTGCTGCTTGATATAATAATTTCTGTATGTGTTTGAAGCTTGCATTTGCAGTGAACATATCAAGTCAATAATACTCTACGGAGGCTTTGAGAAGATACTGGAGTCACATTCAAATGTGCCACTCAGAAGAGAGATCACCCCCCCAACTTCTGTTCAATAAATAGATCCATCTTAGATAATACACATAACTTACATCGTTGTTTCTGTGTTAAGGTGGCATGCACACATACACACATACTCAAATTATTAGGAAATTTAAAATTACTTATCTGTGCAATACAAAATGAAGCAGCTATGCACACATATATACGGATGGAGGACAAGCACTGAAAGCAACTGAAAAGCAAGAATGGTTCCTTAACCAGAAATTATATAGTATAGTAATATTTAATGCTCTGTCAGAGACCCTAATCATGATACAATGTACTACTGTACAATAAAACTTGTTCTGCCATAATTCACTGTCAAGCAAGAAAAAAAAAGATGAGGGAAGAGAATGAGATTTCCATTCCCATCATTTTAAACATAAGGTAGTTCTAAAATCTCTTTTTTTTCAAGGTCACAAGGAAATTCCGGTAAAGCAGGGTTTTATATGAACATGTTTAGCAGTGTTCATAGAATGTGAAAAATGAGCCAAATCCATGGCTGTTATACACCAGATTATCTCCATTGACTTTCAAGTATGAGCTTGAATGACTGGCATTAATAAAGCCCTGCTGAGAATGCGGACCAATGCTATTTTGCTGCATAGCTGTTAACTATATGATTATGAACGGGAACAAGAATTTACGTATTTTCTTTTTGAAGGCAAGCTTAAACTTTCAGTATATAACAAGCACCTTTGCAAATGGAAAAGAAGGAAGGCTAACTGTGTCCAGCCTGAGGGAGATAAACCTGCTAGGTGCAATGATACCTAAGTGGTACAGGGGGGTGTATTTCTCAACAGTCACAGATACACAGCTTGGCACAGCAGGAAATGTCCGATGCAGTGATACTTGTTTTGCGTTATGAATGAGGTAATTTGAGGAGAACAGTCAGATCAGGCTTTGAAATGGATCAGGGTGAGACACACAGTGGCCAGGTCTGCAGTTAAAAACACTTCTGGAACATCTTCTGAAACGGACTCAAACGTGAGTGCACCAGACCCAGCTGCAAGCTCTTCAGGGACCTACATGCGCCAAGGACATCCTCCAGTCCTTCCCAGGGACCAGTGCCCTTGAAAGGGAAGAGCCAGACAGGCTCATGGCAGGCACCTTGCAAGGCACAGCTGGATTAATCTGAAGTAAAAACCAGAAACATGCAAGGAGCCCTGAGAGCTCTGCCAGGTCAAAGGTGTAGCTGATAACACAGAGACTACACACAGACCAGCTTCTGCATCTCTCATCTTTCTGCACAGCCCAGAACAGCAGAGGACAAACACTGGGTACCAGGAGCCTGCAAAGCTCTCCTAGTCTCAGGGTGCAGCTTTCAGACACTTTGGACCATGTGCAGAAACAAAAGCAGCTTGCGGGCTGACTAACCTCAGCTCTGCCCACAGCAGCTGCAGACAGGATTTGCAAAGAATTCTTCCAGTATCTGCAGCTGACAATTTTTATCATGTATGTATCTGGAATGTTTGTCTCACTAGTACCTGTATGTTTCAAGATACTAAACCTCTGAGGCCCTAGTTTTATTATTAGAATGATTTTCTGCAAAAACATATACATTTTTTTTAAAAGGACCTCCCCAAAAAATCACTCCCCTTTCCCCATCAGAGCTTTAGCCTGCCTGCAGAAACTACATTAATTAGCAGTAGCTTCTACAAAGACAGAGAGGAGCTTAAGGGAAAAGAAGCAATCACTCAGGACCTCATCTCTGGACATGCTGGACTAGACTTCCATTTGTTTCTCAGTTCTTGCTCTCTTGGTAGTTGATGCAAATAGGCACAGATGCCAAATCATTCTAGCAGCTGACTATAAACAAAAAAAGTATTTTGAAAATATGTTTGTTTTAAGGATTAGAAGACAAACAGTAGCAAGTCTGAAACTGTGTCACATCCCTTAAGCTGCGTAAGTCCAGGTACAGGCCAGGGACCTTTAAAACTTGAGGCAAGTTTTACCCAGCTAGAGGCGTAACTAAACATGGCTGGAGAACACACTTAAAAAGCACCTCAAGGACTGCTTTTGGCCATATGAGTTTTGTCTGTCTGGCTCAAAACATGGAACTTGTCCAAGCACTTTCAGGAAAAACAACTGGCAATCAATCTGCTCCTCATGCCCAGCTGGTGCTTGCGGGTCTCCTCCTCAACATGCCAGCTTGTAACTTCCCAAACTGCTGCTCTGTGCTGGATCATGCTCTCAAAACAGAAATACACACAGTGAAGTTCCTTTCATTGGAAAAAAACATGTACTGAAAGCCAATGTCCCTCGACCTCACGGTCTTCTACCAATATCTAGGTAGTTGGCCCTGCTACCACTGCACTGGCTGATGAAGAAACCAGAGAAAGGAAGAATCTGCCTGTGTCTACGGCAAAAGACTCTTTTTATTGAAGTGACTTTCGGAGAGCAACAGATTCTTGTAATAAAGCATACAAAAGAGATCTGATGTGAGAACGTAGTCCATTAGTTAGATAACTCATTCTCTCATTTACTGGAGAATAGATCACTCTGCATGGATGTCTCACCTTTGCAAAATCAGATATTACTGGCTGGTTCATTATGGAGCAATTCTGAATTCAGTATTAGGAGCAAATTCCAAAACAAGTTAAAAAAAGACAGCAATAAAAGACAGGTTTTGGTTCCAAACCATCAAAATCATCGGGAGCTATGACCAACCCACAGTCACAGTGTCAACAGTATTTAAAATACAGTAGCAGAGTACAGAAATCAACCACAAGCCATTCGTGCAATATGATGACAACCCCACTTTTTCTCCCACTGAGTAGCACTAGCTCTGTGTGACAGCCACCAACTTTTCATGTCCCCAGCTCTCAGTCATGGAGGAGAGAGGAACTGTTATGATCTGACCTGGAAAATCTAAATCAGGCAAGTTTTAGTTGTGCAGCAGAATTTTCTTTCTATACAGGACTGATTTGCCACACAGGTACCTTTTCAAGATGGTCACCAAGATGCAAGTTGAATGCTGTAGTGTCAATTTTGTTTTTACTTCAGTTACTACCAGTCCACAGGTTGTTGGAAAGTTTTTGTGTCATTAAACAAAAAACAAAAAAAACAAAAAAACCTGCTTGAAGTGCATCATATATTTGTTCTGCAGCTACATTCTCAACATTTTTTTCCAAATGTGCAGGACAGTACAAAGCACACTGCAAAAGATGAAGTTTCAGCTGGTGTCACCACAGGACATATCTTTGTGGAATGTTCTTCTGTAAGTTGCCTAGATCTGTATGCAAAGTACAATTCCAGCTCCTGGCAAAACCTTGAATTAAGGTGAAATACTACTGAATAAGGATGCTGGTATCGCCTTGGGAATTTACACAGATACACCACAGTTTTTTGGCTATCAAAGCACTTGTCAAAGACTGCTGAGGGACATGTAACAATCCCAAAGGACAGATGCAAGTTGGGCAGATATTTAGTATCTGAAAAGATCACTTAAATATTAAGGCCTTTTTCTTGCAGTTCTTAAGGACTTTGGAAAAAATCCAACAAACGCTGCTCAAGCAGGTCCTGTTCTTCTGTTGATGCATCAGTTAACTCTACCACACGTTGCTGGTGATACACAGACTACACAAAGTAGAAAAGCAAACATTCAATAACTGCACCAAGAATCACCTTGAAAGCCATTTTCCTTCACTTCAATGTTCTGATCAATTGTTCCACCAGAAAATACATTTTCAGAGCTCTGCAGTAAGAGGTCTGCAAAGATCTCAAGAAATTAATTCAGACCTGTTTGTAATACTCAAACCAGAAGGAGTTGGACATAAGAAAGTGATACAAAAGTCTCTGACACACTTGCCTTGGTCCTACCATGCAGCTAAGAGTAGATGAGACTCTACAAAAAACAAAATGGGCAATTTTATTTAGAAGAAAAGTACAGCACAAGCCCTACTGAAAACCCTCCAAGGCCATCTATCTAAATTATTGATAAATTGAATGTGATCCAAATAATTGATAGCGTTAACAAAACATCTATAAAGTTCCTAGAATGTGTCCAATAATCAACTCTATATGAAGGTACAAAAAATCTTTGAACTTTGTCAAGCTTTATGTTAAAAGAAGATTTCCTAAAATTTTCTAACATAAAATGCAGGATGGAGCAAAACCATTAATTTGGAGCAAACAGCTGCAGGTTGCAGCAATAGAGGGAAAAAATCTATCATCTCATCAATATTTACTGAAGGCTAATGAACATATGAGTCAATGAAAGCTAGTCCAACCTATCTAACAGAGAGAGGCTGCAGAACAAGTTTCTCCATGTCTTTGATGAGTTCTTCTTCCGGCTAACAAAAGACCTCCGCAAGAAAATCCCTCTTCTCAAATCACCTCTATACCACAAATGACTTTGCTTGTGCTTCATTCTACACACAACAGACCCAAGTCAGTCCTAGTATTAGTGCTACACGTGTACACACATGGCATTCTGCTTAGGCTCTGCAATGGTGTAATGTGTCCAGTATACCAGAAATTGAGAACACACAACACAGATTAACCAAAGATTAATCATGTTTTTAATATATAGGCTCGAAATCTGCAAAGTGCTGACAGGTCAAAATGCCTTTTTGGTGTGATACTTGATTACTGCACTTGCAGGCAAAGAAAACTGGGATATCTACATATTTGGACAAATGTTTGTTGGGGAATACACTCCTTTTCATGTGTGTGAATGCACACAGTGCTTTCACTGTTCTCTTGCAGAAACTTCAGGAATCCATATGCCACCTCCACATCCCTAAAAGCACAATGACTGTTATCAATTAACAGTGCTATAAACTCTCCCTTGCCAAAACAAAACCTGATTCACAATCTACTCATCCAGCATACAGGAAAAGGAAAGTATCAGTTGGAGAAAGCTCCTGCAATGCAAACACCTCCTGCCAGGGCCAACAAGTTATGGATGGATAGCCAATACTAACAGGAAGACTGGAAATTCCGTGGATCCCAAAGTAGCCCAAAGCTTTTAAAATGAGTTTGCATCCCTCCTTGCCAAATCAGTCATAGAATTATTTAGTTCCCCTCTGGTATTTCAAAGTTGTTATCCATAGACACTTATATCAATTGTTTATTTTTTTTTAATTTAACTACATTTTTTAAAATTTAAACAAAAACGTCTCTAGCACTTATACATATATAGAGAGGTCAGTGCCATCATTAAGAATTACATCAGGCTACCACTGAGAGGTGGTCATCGAGGCCAAACCAGAACTTACAAACAGGCACAACCCAAAAACCAACCCCCAAATTTGTTACCTCAGGCTGTAACATGTTGAAATTTCTGATTATAGCTTGCTGACTAAAACAGACTGGTGGAGGACACCTACCTGCTTAGAAGCATGGACTGAAATATATTTACCATGTATTATGGCAGCCTTTCATTGGCATTTTCTGCTCAGGAAAGCTATGAAATAGAGCAATTAAAGCAATTACAGAATACATACCAGGGGACATTACTAAGGGGACTAAGCTGTGATCCTGCCATTAGCTTATTACATGTAGATGATTTTACACACAACTTATACCCTCTCCTTGTCAATGAGGTATTGAAATGACACCAAAACTCACAGTAGGAGCAGGGTTTTCAAAATTAAGAATATGTGTATGTACATATATATATGTGTGTATACATGTATATATATACATACACATACATAACTGTATGCTGTGTGTATTATACAGTACAGTATCATAGAATGTATTGTACATATAATTATTATGTATTACACTGTATGGCTACATTGCAGAAAGTATAAAGAGAAAGATAGTATTCTAGCTAATATTCTAAACTAGAGAAAAACTAGTATGTATATGGTTAAAATATTAAAATATAGTAGCAAACAGAAGACTGCCAATGACATTAATTTCTTATTTTACATACTTGCCAAGATTTAGGGTTGCTGTACTATGCTTCTTTAGAAACAACTGAGGTTTATTCTAACAGTAAAGCAGTGTACAAGTTGCAGGGTTATACACATGCTCTAGCTGTCCATTATCCAGCCTGCAAAGAGGAATACCAAACTCTGTGGGAAGGGTGTTCAGGCCACCAGCTCTCCATGGTTCACTTTAAAACCGTTACTGCAAGAGAGGTCAGCTCTCTGCTAGTGTTCACCTGTCCATGGTGAAAGCTGAATACTTGATCCCAAGAGTAAACAGCCATGGTTCTTCTAGCATGAAAACTCAGAGCAAAGGAAAGCAGAAAAAGATTGACAAAGTCTTTGTTTTGCAAGATGAAATTTAAAGTTATAGGCTTAAACATGACACGTTGGGGTTTTTTTGTTTGGTTTGTTTTTTAGAAAACACTATGCTATCCAGAAAACACCAGATGTGCTCAGCCCCCCTTACGAAATAAAATAAATGAGCACACACGCACAGACTTCTTTTTCCATGTAGCTAGCACAGCTGTCTCTCACTCACACCACATCAGGTACCTCTGTTTGAACAGTGTTGTACTGGAGCAAAACCAACTGCACACAAGAGAACAGGAGGACAACCACGATGAACTCAGTCTTAGTTCTTTAGCCCCTTCTCTTGAACCTTTGCCTAAAAGAGAAACTGCAGCTCTTCTAAGGAGCAGCAAGTTCACCTGGTTCACCTTACAGGTCTGACTGAGGCTCAAGACTTTCTTGGGCTGTCATTCCTGGCAGCCAGGAGCAGCGGTGGAGTCTGATCCCTGCAACAAATGGAGCTGCTTGCTCCTCAAAACTCAAAAAAAGGGATACTATTGGGCACATGCTTATGGGCAATTATTACAGAGGACATGACATCTGTAATCACCTGTCCAGAATCACTATCATTTGCAAAAGACTATTAGCAGAGTCTGTGGTCATCTTACACTAATTATGAAATATCAATTTTAATTCCTTCCTCTCCTTTTAAGGAAGTAATCAGAAACTCTAACAATCAAATTAAAGAAAATAAAGAATAGTGCAACTCTGACAGCATCCTGTATAGGAAGACACCAGTTTGTTGCTCCTTGCCTCTGAAACACTGGAAACTATTCACTGATGTTTAAACCACCTTAACCATGACCTTCATGCAGGATTTGAACATAATAATGCCATTCAGAGAAATCTGCAAGGAAAGAAATAATTACTCATGGGCTTCCAATTTTAATTAATGCTTCCTGTTGTAATGAGAATAGGCTATGATTAAAGGGTGCCTGGCCAATGGAATTTCATACAGCATGCTTATTTCTTACAGTAGCTTTTACCAAGTTGTAAAACTGAAATCATTAATTTAAACCCTTAAAATATCGACATGATATGTTTACTACCAAGTCTTAAAAATAATTGGGTCATTATCATTAAAAGCTCCTTAACTGATTGCAACTTGAAAGTGCTTGCAGTGGTGGAGATATGATGTATAAAATGAACATGGTTTTAATCCCATTTTTAATGCTATGTGATCTAAACAACCAAGACATCAAAGACTGCACACTTTCTAATAGAGGGTTTTTCAGTTTAGTGACATCCAGTTTTCCACTGCACTTTCCTCTTTGTCCCATGCCTTTCAATCTTCCCATTTATTTTAAATTACATTAAACCTGTAGCAAAGACAGACATGCAATCCTAAATGTACAGCTAGGTGCACAATTCCTGCAGTGGCAACCCCCTGTTCAGAGTAGCCAGCATCGTCTAGCTCAGAGGTCACTTTATTTCCTTTTCAAATAATCATTAGCTTCAAAGCACAGGCAAATGAGTCAACATATCCTCTAATTATCAGTAATCCAAAGATGCCTGCCAGAGAAAACAAATGACAACTCTGACATGCCAATGCTCCACTGCTGGTTTTGTCCTGATTTCCACCAGAGCTTAACAAAGTTGTCACCAACTGGTCTGATGGCACATCTGACTACCACGCTGCCACATACTAATACATATTCTTTAAACCACAAGGCAGTTTATAGATGATTCGCTTCTACCCCACACCACGTGACGGTGGCTTCCCGGTGCCGCAGCCGCTCCTTGGTGAGCGCTGCTGGCTGGCTCTGCTTCCCCTGGCACCGCAGCGGCTCATGCCTTCAGCTCCAGCCATACATGCAAACACCCTCTGCAGTCGCGTTAGATTTCTCTCAGGTGTTGGTTTCTACATTGCCAGTTGTTTCATGCTACACAAGCTGCTGGGGGTAAGGTTCACCCTGTTTTGCTAGCCGGAACTCCTGGAAGCCAGAAGAGGAGGTAGCAGCAATCCATGTGTGAAGAACTGAAGGGAAGGGGGTACCTGCCCCAAAACCCACCACATCTTTATGGGTGACCAGGAACATGAGAAGGGCAGAAAACTGTAGGCTGAAGACAGGAAATGGAGAGGCTGAACGTCTTGGAGAAGGCTGGGCAGCACCGCAGGGAACCTGAAACCTTGCTCAAAGGAAAGGTGTGGGACCTCTCCCCAGTTAAACCTTTCCAAGCCACCAACATCTCAGCTGGGAAGGCACAGAAAGATGCTACTGTCTCCTGTGGTGGGACACACTCCAAGTCAGCTGTTGACACATAGGGCAACAGCTTGGTAGAGAGTTAAACTCAGGCTGCAGAGGTGAAAAAGAGAACTTCTGAAAAGTTCAGTATCTTGAACACCTTCAGCACTAAGAAGTACTGAGTTACAGAGCACCTTCACACACCAAGACGGTGTGTATGCAAACCCTGTGTCACTCTCTTCCTCCCATTCTCCTTACACAATTATTTATTTAAGATGTGAGTTGTTCAGAACAGGGACTGCCTGCTTTCTCACATCACAGTTGCCTTTCTATTATCAATAAATAGAAAATAAAATAACACAACTGTCTTTACTGTGAAGCAGATATAATATAGGGACGTGGGTCCCTTCATTATTTTTTTTTCTGTGGTGAAATGCAACTGCTAACGTTTATTACAGGTAGCAACAGAAGACCTTGTCCTAGATCAGGATCCTGCTGCAGTGCTGTTGTCCTGTCTTGGTGTTTTCTTCTTTGGTTTTGGTGTTTTGCTTGTTTGGGTTTTTTCCTTTTTCTTCAGAGATAAGTTTAGAAAACAGCCTATCCTAATTTCAGTCTGTTAGGGCTGCATGACCACCAGCCGTGCAACACAGCCAAATCAGACTTGTTAACTCAAAGCTCTATTATTGTATCTACATGTCTATATACAGGACAAGGAACTCCTTCCTTGCAGTTGTGCTAAAAAAACCTGTAAAATTGTTAAAATGGCAATCTAAATTCTCCCATTCTGCACAACTGCACATAGCAGAAGCCCACAGGAAATATTTATAAGCATACACACAACTCAACACATGCACTGGGTATTTTGAAAACAGTATAAATAGGCAATGACCCAAATCTAACCTGGCTACAGTCCAAACCAGTGAGTCAGAAGGCTGGCAATTAAAATTATAATAAACAAGAAAACAACCTGAGAGACACTTCACCTTCATTTGGATGTAAATCCTTATCTAACCATACTGCTTATACCTGTTTATTTTCCAAATAAACCAGGCAGCAAGGCAATATTGATGGCACTAATAAATGCCAGAGTACCTGTATTCTTAACAAATAGACTGGACAAAGAAGTGGAAAGTTCCTAATTTACTTAAACATTTACCCTTTCTTGGTGGCTTAATAAAAGCAATTAAAGACACTGAAGTCAGGGGCAAATAAGCCAGTTTCTTAAACTGGAATAAGCCTGTTAATTAATAATAATTACCTTTAAAGGTGTCCTGAAGTTCCTTGCTTTCTTCACTGGCCAAACTTCCAGATTAATGATTGATGCTATTCTCTATTTTTTTAGTACTTTCAAACTTCATATTGGGACAGGATTACCAATATACTGTACTCGATTGTCCCATTCATGAAAAATAATAATGATCAGGTTTTTTCACCCTTTAACGCTAGCCAAATCCCCTATGTTTTGTGACTACAAAAAATAACATGTCAGGGTGAGAAAATCACTGTGTGTACAGGATAGGCAATTGATAGTTTAGGAATTGGCAGTTTGGGGACTGTGGCATTAAGAACTGTATTTACAAAAATAACAACATATCCTTAGGACAAATATACATTTAGCCTGTAAACTTGTTAAATCAGGGATTTACTTTTTAATCTGTATTCACATAATACTTACTAATTAATCTAGTCCTGGTTCCCAGACTCAGAGTCTTTAGTGCTATCGCCAACATAAACAACCCAATAGCAAATGTAGTGAAAGCTTCCCTGAGACTGGAAGTCTCTCCAAGCAAGAGACATTTTTGACTATGTGGTCTGAGGAAGGAGGCACTGAGATGCCATGTTACATTGCTTGATCTGGTCAAGAAATGTACACTACTAATCCTTTTTGAGTTACTTATGCAAGCAAACATAAAACCACGCAAAGGAAGCTGGGAGGGAGTAATTTTATCCAAACAATGAATCCATTATCACTGCCAAAAACTTCACACCAACTACAGGTGTCACAAGACAGATCAGAAATTCTCATTTCAGCACTTCCTGTTTGAAATGGGCACCATCTCCTTAAAATAAGAGAGGAGGAAAAAGCAAATCATTCCCCAAACCTTAAATGTTTTTTTTTTTTTTTTCCAGCTGACACCAGCTTTGACAGTGACAAACAAAATTGGGCATCACAGTCTTCCCTCAAACAACAGCGCGTAGGGATGTCATGGACTCATACTGGATGAGATGCCCTTGGGTCCCCGTTCCCTGAGTTTCTCATGCTCAGGATGCTTGCCCTAGACAATGAAAATCTCTGAGTCTGTAAAGTACATCACACAGAACAACCATGTGATGTTGAACTCAGAGGATACTTTACATGTAGGGCTGCATCTTACAGCTTATCCTCTTTCCTCCACTCTCCTAAAAAAAACCAAACCAATTTCCCTGTGATTTTTGTGCTTGCAAAAGACAAAATGGTATCTTTACAACCTGCAACACTGAAACCTTTGCCACCAATGAAAAACATCATGTCTGTTTACCCAGAAAAAACAACTTAGAAGTGAAATCATTCAATCTTTCCTTACGTTCCTCTGCTGCTTACAATTAGTTCCAAGGTCATGAAAAATCTATTATGACTAAAGGCAATAACTACTTCAAAAAAACCAAAAACACACAACCAAAAACCCCCTATGAATTTTCTGCTAATAGTTCTATTTACTGAATACCCCAATGCCTCTACAGACTACAGATCTCTACCACCAACTTCCTTTTTTTTAAAAAATATTTAACTGTGCCAAGCCCCCCCCTTTGTTTCATACATTTTAGATAAAATTCTCCTGCCAAAGCAACAGAACTGTGCTGTGATGAAAGCCACTGTCAGATGCATATAAAATCTCAATAAGCTCATCAATAAAATGGCTGCTTAGCTCCTATCCTAGGAGGAAAGTTTTAAGACACTGATGGATGACTTTGTTGAGGATGATTAAAACAATGAAATAAATCTGGTGCTCGCAGTACTGCAGGAGAGATTCAGGGAAAATAGAGATGCACGCACCATGCAGTTTGCTCCTGTCTGCCTTGAAGGGCTATAGCCAGCCAAGCAGATGCAGAGTATGTGCAGAATATACGGCCACCACGGCTCTGCTTTCCATGCCTCACACTCCCTAATTTTTCACTTGCAAACTTGGACTTGACCCTGCGACCGGGTGTATTCTTCTCCCCCAAACACAGATAACAAGAACATACATCAGGCTGCAAGTAGGCGCACCTCTTGCCTACCTCTCTATGGGTACACAACCTTTTTCCTTCAATGTGCCATAGTCTAGCTCTCCCTCTCTCACCTTCCTTGACTCCTTGTCCACTCTTTCTTCCTCTTCATTCTTCTCTCTTCTTCCTCATTAACACACCTTCCATCTCTTTTCCTTAAATCACTTAAGCACTGTTTGAACTAAGTTGGCAGAATTAAAGATCACCTTAGATGAACGAGAAATATCTGCAATTATAATTGCTTACTGGACTAGTGTACCAAACCACATTTCTCAGGAAAGGAAACAATGTTACCTTGCTCCATATAGCCAAGATATCGCAGACTTTTCCTCAGTTATCATAGGAATAATACACTTTTTGTTGAAACATTTAACATTTCAGTGATTATACTAGAAAAAGTACCCACATTTTCACTGCAGCACCAGAAGAGATGGGTTTACTTTCTCTACAAGTCTGCATGTTTACAAACACAGACAGAACAAGGGCTAGCACACTCTGTTTTACTCATTTATAAAATTACTGTAGACGGGGGGGGGGAGAAAAAAGAGCAAGCTTTTCCTTTGAGACTTCCCTCCCTTATTAAAGTTTTTCAAAACCTCTATATATCAGCACGTTCCTGGAAAGCAATAATATTTTGTTTTCTTTTATCGCTCTAGTGCATATAATCTTTATCACAGTTTGGCACAGCTTTGCTCTGTGCCTCTGCTAATAAGTATAGTTCATACTAGTGGGAAAACAGCTAGTGACAGAATTCAAGCTGCAAACCTGATAGCTACAGACCTATCTCAATCCAGTCAGCGGTCTCAAAGCTCATAGAGAAAATACATAGACTGCACACCTGCTTCTGGTTAAACAAAGAAAATTGTATTTTTATCAGTTTGACTGTCACCTTTTACATAGCAATGTTTTGTCAAGAGCCACTAATAAAAGAGCTTAGCAGCAGATAAAGGACATACATCTCTGACTGAATTCATAGATTTATCTAAAAGATTTTCCAGGAAGCATTACATTTTATTCTTTTCAGAGCTGAAATGGGATTACAAAGCATGGAAACTGATGTCTTAAAATATATATCTATATTATTGCATACGACTGAGCAGCTTCATTAATAATGATGTCTCTGAAGATTTCAGGTTTATACACAGTCTTGGTGAAAGTTTAAATATACTGACTGTCTGTAATCCATATTAATTTTGGCTGACATTTTGAATGGATGCCCTAGGAAAGAATGGAGGGTTTTAGCAGTTTGTATGCTAATATATAACCCAAGAGTTAACATGTTCATTTCCCTTTTTGTCCATGTCTTGTGTGTGCATGACCATGGACATGGTACCTGCACCACAAGCATTCTTCTCCAACACTACTTCTATGCATTACAGAGGCACTATGTGGCTGGACTGCATTGGAGATGGTTGGTCTGGCTAAATCCTGTGCTCGTGGAGGTCTGTATAAAGACTTAAAATAGAGAATGCTACTTCTATGACGCTGCAACTTGAAGACTTGGAGGTCTTTCTGAAAAGTCCACCTAACATTTCAGTGGTACTGGAAGAATGAAAGAAAATTCTGAAGAATTGAAAAGAAGTTCTGAACCAACACACAACTTTTAACTGTCCTCTGAGACTGTTAAAAGAGTGAGTTAAAAAAAAACAGGATGAAAACGAGAGTCCCGATAGCAGAGCAGCAGAGGAAGCTCTCCCCATAAAGCTGGAGATGCAAACTTGAGTCCTTTCCCAGAGCCACACCTAAGGCTACTATGGGCAGTGCAGCTGCCAGCAGATACCTTTTGGTTCAGCTGAGGAGCCAGAGCTGAACAAATAACATGCAAAGCACATAATTTCTTTGTGCACATGAACTGCAGGAAACTTGTGTGCCTCAAGCACACTTGCCAGATGGGATAATTAGGCTCAGACAGATCACTGACCTTCCTAACGAAAATACTCTAGAAATGGAAGTTGACTGAATGTTATCATGTTATTACCATGTCATGTTATCAAACTCCCAAACAATCCATGGAAACCCATCTATACTGACCCATCCAGCACCTTGGTATTCTTGAGGGTGCATCTCATGAGGGCTGAAATCATTGGGGTTTCGGTATTATTAGGTATTTCTTGAATTTTCTTTATGGAAAACAGGCCCTGAGAGTTCACTTCTGGGAACTACGCAGCTGTCTTTGTATGAAAATGATGAAAGCACATATATATGCATTTATGCTAAGCTATTCTCTCTTTAATTATCACTGAAGCTGGTCTGTCACACTAAAACAATTTTGGGGAAGTTAAGACTTTTGAGACAGCACAAAATGCAAATGTCATTTCACCTTCCATAAATGGAAGGCATGACAACCATTTAAGTAACACTGTTTTGTCTGGGAACATAAAGGTAAATATAATCAAATAATCTTATGTTTGAAAATAAGTTAATTATTTTAGAGTTACAAAGGCCACATGAGACACTGCGCTCTCCCTGAAATCAGGGAGATTTCATTCCTTTCTCCATAAAGTGTATTTTTCCTTCCTCGATGTGCACCACAATGTTCAAACCCATATTGATGAATAATCACATTCACACAAGGCTACTCTGTTATTTTCCAGGCATTGTCTTGTCATATAATTCTTTTCCATGCCAATATGCCCTAAACCAGAAAGGATTAGACACAGTGCCAATTACTGTTAAGTGCAATCTGCGATGAACAAGGCACATACCACAACCCAAAGACAGGCAACTCCAGAATTTCACAGGCAGAAGATAACAGCAACTCCTCAAGAGTCCCATCACTCCCAGGGAGGTTAGGACAGGCTCAGTGAGCCACAGAGACTGGCAGTGTCTCTTCCTGTAGCCCCATGGCCTGGCATTCTCAGGCAGCCAAAAATTTAGTTTATCCAGAAGCTTTCTATGAGCACAGCCTACAAACACATTACATACCTCAACACAGACATGTAGGTCCACTTGGCCATGCACTGGACATTCTTGCATGAACGGATCCGTCTTGCTTTTTGAGACTTACATCTATATATACGTTATTTCCACAAGGAAAAATTTGGCATCAAAAGCTAGTCCTTATTTTAACAAAACACACATATTCCAAAAATCAAAATAACTAAATACTCAAATTCAACTCACAGGAAGATCTGCCTTTCACATACAGTTCTTCTTTGGCTGGGATATTCAAACGTGATTGAAGTGATCTACGCCAAAGTTAGAGGCAGGGCTTTGGTAAGGAAGTTTAATGTCTCTGACTCCACACAAGATGCACTCATACACATGGACACCACCTCCTATATAACCAGCTGCCGATGTGCAAAAACAAGCGAATCACAACATTACAGTATCTGTGTATCTAACTTCTGCTCCCAACCCCCTGCTGAAAATTAGTTTAACAGCTATTCAATCGGAATTTGCTAATGAACCAATGCAGAAATTTAAAAAGGAACATAGATTTTTAATTATAAAGCAGGCAAGTAAGCAAGGAGGGAATATAAAAGACAACAGATCAAATCATCTTGTCATTTATCTGGAGGTAAATCAGCAGTCACTCCATCAAAATAAGAGGAGTTACAAGAATGTATGAAATCACTCAACAAAACTATTTAAGCTCAGTATTTTACTCATTTCATGCAAGGCCCATCTGTGCCACAACCACCCACAGCCTGAGTTTACAATCAACGACATGGTAAGATTTGACCTTAAAATTACTTTAACACTGACCTCTAGTGACAATAGGTGGAAATTTACCTTTTTATGGGGCTGCCCAGTTGGGAACGCATCTTCAGGCTGCTCTATCATGGAGATTGCTCTTGCATCTCCAATCCACAGCTGCCCCCACCGCAAGAAGCATGCAGCCAAGGAGGGACCTCCAGCTCGTGTGTATTAGTTACAGTCACAGGTGAATTATGGGTGATGCACCACAGACTGCAGAAATTTTATGATTAAATGCAAACCTGTGTTCACTTTACTAAAAAGGGGAAAAGGCAACAAAAATGAAATACAAACACTAGATTTTGAGCCTTGTAACTGTAACAAATGTATTACAGCATAAGGTAGCCACAACTAATGCCATGACAACTGCCCACATCTTCAGGCAGCCAGCCAAAATGTCGTATTTCATCTCTTCTCTCATGCTGTGTAGCTAAAGTAGCCTTGCAGCTCTTGGTACAGTACTCCTGCAACTTTCTCTGCAAAACTAGGGTGCAATGGTCTGTGCACCCACGGCAGCAGGTATTTCACCCATGCATCCATTGCAATATAGTCCAGATGGAAGGATGAGCACGTTACAGCAAGTTGCCAACCACCTTGTCTCAAGAAAGCGGTGAGAAAGCTACAGCTGCCACTCCAGTAAACAGCCCACCTTACTGTCTTTGCATGTAGAATCATAGAGTAGTTTGGGTTGGAAGGGACGGTCCTTTAAGCTCATCTAATCCAACGCCCCTGCAATAAGCAGGGCCATCTTCAACTAGATCAGCTTTCTCAGAGCCCTGTCTAACCTGACCTTGAATACTACCAACAATGGGGCATCAACAACTTCTCTTAGGCAACCTGTTTCACCACCCTCATCATAGAAAATGTCTTCCTTCTATCTAGTCTAAATCTACTCTCTTTTAGTTTAAAACCATTACCCCTTGTCCTATTGCAACAGGCCCTATTAAAAAGTTTGTCCCCAATGTCTGGGGGGTGAAGCAAGAGGGTGATGGCCACAGCCCACTGCAGGGAAGTGTTTCAAGAGGCAGTTTCAAAAGTGGGAAGTGCCTTCACTAAGCATGGTGTTTGATGATTCCTGTAGCATATGTATATATACATATGTGTATATACACACATATAAAGAACATGCTTAGGCAGGAGGCTAGAAATCTGCCAGCTGGACCTCAAAGGGTGAGAACCACCTTTGGAGCTGATCCCAGCTTGAGGTAAATGAGTCGTTTTTATGTCATCTGAATCTACAAAGTTCCTTTCTGCATTGTGCCAGTGTTGTGATCTGTGTATTTTATTTACACTAACATGACTTTTGTTCAGGAAAGATTCTCCCTTTCTGTCAACTCTCCATACCGAGTATTTGTCTCTGGAAGCAGCCCTCAAAACCAGAGTCCAGAAAACTTCTGCCCTCCCTAAAACTTGCTTCAAGGACTGTAAAGGTTTCCAGACTGCTTCTCCACTTAGCTGATATGACAGGGATTTTCATGGAAGCATCTTCTGGTGCACATCCACAGCCAGGTGACTGCACAGACAGCAGCACAGCCAGGAAGACAGCACCAGGGCCCTGAGGGAGCGTGCACCACAACAGACCTCAGAGCCAAAGCCTAATCGGTTATACCTACGCACAAATACAAACCCATGTATTTCAAGATAATTGACTTGACTCTCCAGTCATTTTGAAGGGAGAGAAACAGCTGTCAGAACAAACTCAACTAAGAAGACCGATGATTAAACACTCGACTGATTTGAAATTAAGAAGCCCTCTCATACTGACAAATATATCACCTTCTCATAACAAAAATTGCTCAGTGGATAAAACTTCTCTGCTAAATGAGCTGCCAGCAAGAAAAATCAAGGAAGTGTTATTTTTCAGCACCACAGGCATATGAACAGTACACTCGACAAATGCCTGCTTGCCAGCAAGCCAAGCAGCCTTTGGCAACACACCTGGACCACACTTCCCCCAATACTTGGACCTGACAATTCTTCCATGTTTTAGCAGCTTACCTAATCACAGCAAAACACAACAGCCATGAAAGAAGGAAAACATATCTTATTTAAACACACTGAAATCAAAACCCAACGTGCAGATTTAATTTTGGGGCTACAAACTAGCTAATGAGACTTCTTCAGGTATTCCAGCTGTATGTATGAGTGCTTAGGGATGTACATGTATAATTAGATTTAAATATCTATGGGAGAAGAGAGAGAGATACACTAAATAATAGATGCAGAATTGCCTCTAAGTTGTCATAATCGTTACATGGCTTGGACCTCAGCATCAGCATGAACTGGTCTTAAAAACAATCATTCGCTCATATTAGTGGCTGCCAAAACCTCCATCTAATCTGTTCATTAGCAATATATCAGGTTAGCAAGCTGCCATGGCAGGAAAATAATTAGCTTTCCATTGTGGGGTGGCACATTCTCTATCGCATTGACATAACAAATAACTCCATAAACTGCTGTAATTTATTTGCTTCTGAGCTTTGTTTTTTTCAATTAGCCCTTCAGTAGATTGTATTAAACACACATGAACTATTAACTACAGAGAGTCCTTTGACCAATCTCAGAAGTCTTAGACAGTGTGGATAGCTATTACATAAGCAATTTATGGGTGACCTACGTTTAGGTCACTTAAATAAAGCTTGATAGAGTAGCTGAAAGCAGACCATGCCAAAAGGCATCCTCATTAGGTTTATTCTCCATCATCTGCATGTCCTGAGTAATGTGCTATTGTGTCCCAGCATAAACCACAATGACTGTGCAATGGTTGTGTGGGAAAAGGATTGCTACTGTTTTAAAGATTTCTTAATTGGGTCTGTCTTCTTGCCTTAACAAGAAAATACATGTACTTTCAGCATGGGTTTGGCTGGGCTAAAGTCAAGGTAGCCTAACTATTTTTCTGCAAAGTGTTTTAAAAAAGGCAGTTAAAAAAGGAAATTTTAATATGTGGACAGTAGAAAACAACATTACATTTCTGCTCCTGTGAAATTAAACTCCTATAAGCAGGTTTCTACTAGGCTCTACAGCATGTCACCCCAAACAGTTTCACTATAGCTAGGTTAAGGGTATTTTAGTTCTTCTATCAAAGATAAGATCTTTATTTTAATCCTAGGAAACTGTCTATCAGCACTATCTTCTGCAGTGTGTTCAAGGGTTAATTACACGGTGGATTGAAGAACTTATTATGTACAATGCCTTTTGATTTTCTTGCTTCTCCCTTGACTATTGTCAGCACAGGGAAGATTTTCATTGGTACTATCCCTCTCCCCCAGTACCACACTTTATCACACGATTTTTAATTCACATGCTCTCATTACTAGAGACCTCATCTATTCTCACAGGGGAGTATTCAGCTTTCTTGCTGGTCTTCTCTGTATTTCTGCAACCTCTTCTTGCTGAGTGCTCAGCAAACATGGCAGATTACACAAATCAGGTGGGAGGAACCAGTCTTTATATAATAGCATACTTCTAATAAATGCAAGCCTTTCTTAATGAAGCCTGACAGATGTTTACACACAGCATTTCACACTGATATTTAACTAAAACCACTTGGCAGAAATCTTAACAAATGGTCATCAAAACATCCAAGCAATTTCTTTCACTACCTGACATATGGTTTTGCTGAATTTCATTTACCATTGTGCAATCTTGTTACTTGGCTTCAAAAGATATCATTAACAGTCGCTCCTCCTTTCTCTTCTATCTTTAATAGGACTCACTAACCGCATATCTCCCTCAAAATTGTCCCGCTTAACCACTGATTTTCTTTTGAAGTCAAAATGTTCAAGAGGGTTTGAGATCATACTATCAGAAAGGAATATGAACTATTTTGGAGCATAAGAAGTAATACCTTTACTTTTTCTGGGAAAAACAATTACCACACTCTTGTGAAACTACCTCTGAGAATGGAGATAACATTGTGAGCAACTATTTCATACACAAAAAGCCCCAAAGCAACTGCTTGGATATAGATCTTTTTTATTCAGTGCTATTCACCAAATAGTATTCTGAGTCCTCTTAGAACGCACTGTTTGTTCTCTTCTTCTTGCTACTGCTCCATCTGATCAATTCCATTGGAAAAGAAAAAAAATTGAATCACATATTTGGTGAGCATGCAGTGAAGATACACTTATCTTTTCCACTGGTGATAAACAGTGTGTGACTTGCTGCTTGCAAGTACTTCAGAGAAAGATGATCAGTAACCAGCATGCAATAGCAGTGTGTTGCAACGTGAGAAGAAATGATGCAGGAGAAAGACACTCATAACCTACAAGACTGTAAGGTAAATTGGATTTATGCATGCAACTTTTTAATAGGCCCCCCATCCAAGAGCTACAGGCACAGAAACAAGCAGAGCTGAAGACTCAGCAAAAAAATGGGTCATTTAGAAGAAAGTGATATTTTCCAGGAGGAAGTCACTCCTCTAATGAAAATTTAACTAGCACCAGTGTAGGCAGAAAAAAAACTGCAAAACCAAACCCAAACCAAACGTTAGAGGGTCTTCCTAAATGAAAATAGCAATCAAAGTTTTTGGTTGCCAGTCAGCTTTGGGATGCTAATCATTATAGTAATGGTGCTGGTGAAGGTAAGGGATTACTTAAAAGCTGTTATTTTCTTTTTTTTTTTAATCACAGCTGTACAGCTGGACATGCTCAAGGAAGCAAAACTGCATGGGTAATTACACCCATGGAAGCAATCCAAATGTTCACGATGTAAAAGCTGCTTCCAACTTAAAGATCAAGGTTTTAAATTAGGAAAGCACTTGAGCATCCTGCTGATAAAGATGTCTGACCTGCTGGGCAAAGATAATCGTCAGGGACTTAATTCAGGATTCTAACAGCACACAGCGTAGGGGAGTTCCCCAGTCCAGCAGTTTGAAACAGTAAGGTGCTACTTAAAGCAACAAGAAAAACAAGCACTGCAATTTTACAAATATTAATAAAAAATATCACAGGCTTTTAGCCTCTCCCCTAAGAACCTGTCACTCTTCTTCCCTCAGAACCCTTCTCCAAACACAGACAGAGGTGTACAAGTTAGCCCGTGGCCAAACTGATTATAGGAGTGGAAGGAGGTTTTCCTGTTCTTCCATCAGATCTGTACTTCATTTACAAATGCAGTTCAAACAGGACAGGAAGAAAACTTCTGAGATTGCTGTCATGCTCATGTAAGACCTAAGACATATCCCAGAGACTGAGAAGTTACAACAAGTTAAGGCAGACCTTGCATTAGCAATCTGGCACTGCGTGGAAAGCTGTTGGGGATTGGATTGCAGACAAAGGGCATGGGTCTAGTGATCCCTTGTATCAGGAAGGGATGTTTCAGTTAG
>JANZLQ010000050.1:21079879-21093240 GCA_026212715.1 Elanus axillaris
AGTCTGTTTTGCCCATGATGGTGATTGGTGAATGATCTCTCCTGTCCTTATCTTGACCCACAAGCCCTTTGTTATATATTTTTTCTCCTCTCCCCTGTCCAGCGAAGAGGGGGGGAGGGGAGTGATAGAATGGCTTGGTGGGCAGCTGGCGTCCAGCCATGGTCAACCCATCACAGGATGTGAGAGGAACCCCTCTGCAGACACTGAGGTCAGTGAGGAAGGAGGGGCTGGAGGAGTGCCAGAGGCGGTGGATGCCCCTGCAGCCTGTGGTGAGATGGCAGGCTGTCCCACCCCAGCCCAGGGAGGGGAGCAGATGCCCCCCAAGATGGCTGTGACTCTGTGGGAAACCCTGTGCAGTCCTTTCAACTTCACCAACAGCAAAAACTACTGCAACTAGTTTACTTACTTCACCTACCAGATTCGGAAGCCACTTTAAATGCTCAATGCAGCCAAAAAGAAGCAAGTCTGATAGTTCTTTGTTTTCAATAAATAGCTGCCAAAGTATCTGCTACAGTTTTTCAACCTACCTGCATATTCAGTAGGCAATTTTAATCACATACAGCTGTTCATGCAACTTTAATGGTGTTTTTCCCCCCTGAAACGTTAATACTTCCTGGTTAACAGTCCATATTATAAATCATTTTGTGAAATACAGCCTATTAAAGCAGGAAGTTTATGCAGAAGTTTTTGCTAAGCAACTTGCACAGAAACATGGAACAAATATTACCCTGCATACACAGGCATTCAAATGCCTGAACTAAACACATCAGAAGGGAACAAGTCACATGGGGGCATAGAGTATGGGTGAAAGTGGGATTAGTTTGAAATGATTTCTTGTTCATTAGGTTGTTATTTTAATGTAAATTCCTTTTTTAAATAACTGAAATACTGTTTCAATCTTAAAGAAAGTAAGACTTGACAATCATTTTATGATTCCTATATTTTACATCTAGAAGAGACCACCATGACCACCTGATTTGATCTCTTAATGTAGATGAAAGAACCACTCTCAGGCTTTAAAACCTCTGGGTCGTCTTTGCTATATATAAATTAGCTGCCAAAGCATGACTGAAAGAGGTATTTAAAATGAAAACAGAAAGAGGAAGAAAGGACAATCAAAGGCACTGTTTATTTAAATTTCACAGCAATTAAATTCCTGATGTTTGCAATAGTCCCACCTTGATCTTTACCTGGACAGCATTATGATACTTTTTTCACTGCTGAGATCAAGGCATATACGGTCGAGGGTATGTCATGTTTTATTTAAACACACTGCAGAAGGAGATTAAGTTTTACAGGTCAGATTCTCCATGGTGCTTGAGCAAAGCTGGGGCTGCAGGGAAGAGCAAACAGCCAGCTCATGTGAGAGCTGCCAAGGTACAGCTTCCCCTTATCTGCTCAGAATAAACATCCTCAGCCTTGTTATGGCTGGACAGGTCCCCCCCTCCACCTGGATTTTAGAGGGATGACAGCTCACAGGGGCTACAGCACTGCCTCAGCCAGCACCATTTTTTAATTGATTTGAGTCCCACAGTGAGACAAATTCTTGTTGTGCAACCAGTTGCAAAAGGGGACAGCAGGTCTGCCAGCCTTTATCAGGTTTTTGCTCCCCTCAAGAGCTCCTTTGCACAGATGGAGGTCCCCACTTGCCATTCAGAGGCACTCTCAAGTCACCTCATGCCTGAACATTGTAGTTGTACATAAAGGTACTACAGCAAGTTTCAGTGAGTCAACCTCACAGTACAAGTATACAAAACCATCACCATTTACCCTCTGGCCATGTCACATTAGACCTGCACCTGCTAGTGGCAACCATTTCAACCACATGACCTGTATATTTCAACCATAACTATGAGCCCATATATGAAATTAGGTCCCGATTCATCCCACCTAAGGCAGGTGAGATGACTGAATCCAGACTGAAGTCTCCCTATTGCACTGCCAGTGAGAAAAGACGAGACATCTCCTGTGGAGATTACAGCCCTGAGAACACACGTGACCCCCTGGGCATCAGCACTTGTATTTTCAGCTGCACCAGCTACAAGCCTTCACCAACAAGAGAAGCTCGGCTCTCCCTGCTGCAGAGAAACAACACTGATGGACAGATAGATAAATGCTAGGAAGGCACCAGGATCAGCTTCATCTTATCTGGGGCAAACTTTCAGCTATATACTGAAATAAAAATCTCTTGGAGACCTTAGAACTAAATGCATTTTGGTCTAGCAACCACGCCTCCCCCTCCAGGCTCCATGTGGGCTGCAGGTTTAATCTCATCCTTCTGCAAAGACACCAGCAGGAGCAGGGCCATCCTTAACTCCATCAACTGCTCCGTGGCTGCACGCTTCAGGCAAAGTGGCATTCAGCTGTGTATGCCTATTAAAGCTTTAATATTGGAAACAGAAGTTGAACAGACAACCGAGGTAATTTATCTAGCAAGATAATTCACTTTCAGTATTACCCCCCACCCCCTCCCACTGCCCCAAATGAATTGGTGACAAGTGCCTAGCCTTTATCTAATGGAAAGGGAATTGTATGCCTATTATCTTCACCCTTCACTCCATACGAACTGTAGAAATGCCTGTTGTACCCAATTCTGACCTTACTGACACCGTTGTGAACAGGGACTGCTTCCACAGAAGTAACTACGTTGCTAGTACCATAAAGCAGGAAGGAGATCTGAACTGGGCACCTGTTAATGCAACTCTGAAGTCACATTTAACTTTCTGGTTGTTTTTATCTTGTTCTTGCTGCTGTTGGTTACTGAAGGCATGAAGCTCTACATGTCAGCCCACACAAAAAGAAAGCCTCTCCGCCATTCCCCTCTGTACCCACCCTGCTTCCTTGCAGGGCATGTATATAAGACAAACACAAAGCAGCTCCTTAGCTGTAGTGACTTGAGACATAAAAAGCAGGAAAATGCCCCTCACCCCAAGATTTTCTCAGTGAGGTGTCACCTTTTACCCCTTCTATGGACTACTTTTCAGAGCAGATACTTCTTTAAAGTAGTCCCCGTCTCTGCCCACAAAGAAGAAAATAACATCTTCAGCTATGGAAATATCTAGGCTCCTTCTTGAAAGTTGGGATGTGACACGAGTATTAAATCCTACACATAAGACTGTTCTTCACTTTGCAAGTTTTCCATTCACTACTTCTTACGCTCAAAGTAAGTCTATACCGTACACACGTGCGCAGCTGTGGAAGTCTGATATCCAGTTACCTAGCCATCCCACATTTGAAGGGTTGCCAGCACTTTTGTGGAATCAGGTTGGGCAAGTCAACTACACCCCCTCCTTCCTACAAGGGACAATGCACAGTGTCTCACACCTGTGAAGAGACTGAATTAATTAATTTCTAATAATGGCAGGCTTTCACTAGATCTCCTCCATAATTCTTAATCAGGCATTTGTATGTGGTCTTACCAGTGACAGATGTAGTTGCTTAGCTCTCGCTCTGTTGGTTCACTGCCAGCAATCCGCAGGCCAGGCCAGTTGGGAAAGAGTTTTATGTTATGAAGTGCCAGGAAAGGGAGGGAAATCAGAGTTGGATCGTGTGCATTTTTAACACACAATTGTCAGTACATGCAGAGAACCCAAACTTCACTTCATATCCCTTCTTGCTCTACCAAGGTCAGGATGCCAATCCTGACAGCAGTCACCTCACTTGTATGCTTTTCATGGCTCCACCTTTCCCACCACTCAGGTTATGCAGCTGAGCTCTGTGTACATCAGCCAAGCTCTTTTGGGTCACTAACACAATGTCATTGATGTCACTGCTGCAACAATCAACCCTGAAGCACAACACGATGATTGTTTCCCCGACTCACATTCACAGTGCATTTGTTCCAGCAGGCTTGAAAATGAGGATATGAGGCAGGCTAGGTTTTCCTACTCAGTAGGTTTTTGCTCCAATCTAATTAAAAACTTTCAGCAATTTGGTGAAGTTCCTTGCAACCTGCACGTGTCCCATGCTTTAAAATAAGCTCTGAAAGCAAATGGCCTGTTGTGTTTTTTTTTTAAATGCACTCCCCAGATGGACAAGCATTCCTCAGAAATTTCTTTGTGATACTATACTGAAGCTACTGAACCAGAAAAGTTGAGCTGCTTCTGAACTATCTTGGTTATGTTGTTATTGTTAATGGCTTTTTTCCTCATCTAAAAGCTAACAAGGAAAGCCACTGTTGGTTCTCTGACATGCAGAGAAGTGACACAGGAAACAGGCAGCTCTGGTCACCTTGGTCTGAAACTGGGTCAGGGATGTCAGCTTGTGGTTATACCCAAGGAATATGCAAGTAATATTGACGATTCAGATGCTGAGGATGAGACCACCCTTTTCTTGCAGGCAGAACTCCAGTAATTCAGCCTTAGTGCTCAGAGAGAGGGCAGCCTCCTCACAACTAAGACATGTTTTGTGTACAGTTTCTTAAAAAGGCTCCATTTCTGGGAAACGTGTAAGGGGGATCTATGCCAACAGCCAAGCCAAGCCCCACATTGCTGTACCACCTTAATCCAAAGGCAAGTCACCACTGGGAGATGGCCACTGCAGTGCATTATGTTGATGCTTGTGGGACAACATGCACAGATGGAAAGTCAATCCAGCTCCAAAAAGTGTTAGCACCGCTAGAGAAATTCAGTAGTAAAGACTACACAGACTTAACGCATTATGCTTTTAACTCCATCTCCAATACTGAAAACAGACCTTCTGCCTGCCAAGAGTCACTCTGACCTGGGGAACTGCAGCAGAGTGTGCTGCACACAAAAAGCCTGAGAGCACATCAGGAAGGCTCTTGCCATCAAACAAGTGCTAAAAGATCCTCTGGACTGGCTAGCTATCACACCACCAGCTCCCAAATTCAGCCTCTCTCAGGAACTGTTCCTAAATGCCTCAAAAAAATGCCTGTCCTCACCTCCAAAAGCAGAGCGCCCTTAAGCTGTACAGCCAAGAACAAATTCCTTCAGGGTTGTAACAACCAATTAAGGGATGTGAAGCATTTACTCCTCCAATGCAATTAACTATCCCTTATCATCTGCTGTTGAATTTGTGGAAAGCATATGCTGTACACTCTCTCCTCCCCTAGCTTTTCCACAAGTTTAATCAGTTTGGTTTAGCTAATGTAATGGAACCTACCTATTCTAGAGAAATAATATCTGGCTGTAAATTATCTGAATATTTTTAAATGTCTTTTTTCATTTAAAATATAATTTAATTTGAGATTTTGCAGCTTTCATTTATATTAATAAATTATCATTTCTTCTTTATAAATGATGAGCTAGTGTGTCATGTAATTTTTTCCTCTAAATAGACCAAGACTTTCATCTAATACAAGCCCTTACTGGGAGTAGAGAGACTTTCTGTCTAATTTAGTTATGAAAAATATTCAATTAAACTTGGGAGTTTAATTCATTTAGTTATGAAAATTAAATGAGCTCAATAAGGTACATTTGCTTTGCCTCAGGAAAAAAAAAAAAAATCTCTGAAAGGGGAACAAATAAGAAGGGAGAACAAAAGTAACTTTTCCTGCTGACGTTGAAAGGTGGATAACATGAAGAGCCTGGGTTTTGCTTTGTGTGCCTATATAAAACATATCCACAATGAGTTCATGCAAAATTGATATCTAGAAGCCACATGAGTATCTGGTATTAACACCCTAATTGTCTCCTGGGCAACAAAAA
Organism: Elanus axillaris; assembly: GCA_026212715.1. Lineage (NCBI taxonomy): Eukaryota > Metazoa > Chordata > Aves > Accipitriformes > Accipitridae > Elanus > Elanus axillaris. The sequence goes on from JANZLQ010000050.1 coordinate 21,085,549, forward strand.
TCCCTGTAGGTCATAATCGAGCCCATCCCAGTCAAGGGAAGATGTGACTCCTCACATCAGGAAGACACCATCCACACACAACTCCTCTCCATCTCCATTTGCAGGGAAAAAGGAAAAGATTGGAATTATTTTTCAAACCCAGAACAGAGCAACATGGATCTCCCTGACAGAAGCCCCCTTCTAGTTCTGCAGCTGTCACTTACCATTTTTGCAGATAGGACAGCACTGATCAGGCTCATACACTGGATCCACGCACTCAGTCTGGGGACAAGCTGAGACAGTGCACAGCACTTCACCACTGGCTTCACAGCGACACTTCTCACACGGAGAAACCTGAAACACAAATCCAGCTACCTTTTAACTCTTTCACTTAATGCCCTCCTGAAGTGTGCAATAACTACCTTCCCACAGATGCTGTTCTTTCCTTCACCTCTCTTTTCTCCCCACTTTAAAACAAATACTTTTTGTGGTCTGAATAATGCAGAGAGCAAGGCTGGGCTCCTGCAAAATTACAGAACCACAGCAGAAAAAAACACAGGTTCTGCTCTGAACCTGTGCACCAAATGGGAAAGTCAAAGGGATTCTGGGAACAAGAACACTTTAGACTTTTAACACAAATAAAGCAAAAATTTCCGTACCACATTTCTAATGAACTTCCAGCAAATGAAGTTCATAATTTAGATGAAGTCTAGTTTAATTCTATTAGAGGTTGAAAAAGTAATTTAGCAAAAAATCCTGTATTTAAAGGAGAAAAATTTTGCTAAATGAAATATGAACCTTCTTTTAATGGAAATCCTTACTGCAATTTTTCCAGGTTTGAAAGCTTTTTAGTAGCAGGAAATTGAATTTTATTGAAAATGATAATTTTCAGAGAGAAGTCAGGAAAAAAGATTCCTTTGAATTAAGGCATTTCCCCCAGGTTAATTGTATTTGGACCATCCCTGTAATACCTGTAACTTCCTGAAAAGAAATTGTAAAGAATTGTAAAGAATGGGGTGAAGGAAAATGCAGGTCATCTTTTTTACCTACTGAAATGTTACTGGTTTTGAAGAACTCTACAGAATAGGAGTACTATGAGATAATTACTTGAATGACCTACTTCAGTGAAATTAATTCCAAACAAAACAACATGAAGGCCCTATTTAGGAAAAAATGGACTTTCAAATGCCTGAATTTGCCACATGTACAATTCCAGCTGTCCTCTTCAGCACTCCTGACCAGGCACTGTGCATTGCATTGCCGACGTCCTCGTACCACACAAGGAGCTGGAGGCAGAGGGAAGCAAGGGTGCTAAAGAGCAATAAATGGTATACTGTAAATCTCATTGCTGTACTCCAAAAAAACCCACACTGGTATCCGTGCTCAGAGTGCAGGATGAAAATGCAGCTGAATGTTATTACTAGTGATCCTCTAAATCAATAATCTGTGCAGATTCTTGGTTTCCTTAAGGATGAGGTCATTTTTTTTTGAGGACCCTTTTTCATTCCAGATGATGCAAACAACAACCCATCGCATTTCTCCAATAAAAGCAGAGTAACTTCAAATCATAAAAAAAAAAAAAAAATTCTCTGTGAAGAATCATCCAGATGTCTAACTTGCAGATCATCTGTTCCTTCTCCCTATTCCTTAGGCAGCCCTTCACATTTTTTCATCAAATCCATGCTCTGCTTGCTTGCCTCTTTCACATCCTTCTCACTTTCAAAGTTCAAACATGCTGATGCTTGCACAGCATCATCTCCAACTGAACGCTCATCCATGCTTTACCACTTCTCTTCCCACCTGCCAGGGCTGTTATTGGCTTATGCACTCACATATCTTTCATGCTGTCCCCTCTGCTCAGAAAGCCTAAATAGGGTCTCTTGCTCTGTTGCTTTCTGCTTTTATTACTATTATTTATTCCAGGCTTCCTTTGCTAGCTACTCACTTCCACTTTGCTTTACACTCTACCAAGGATAAAACCACACCATATGTTTATAAAATGCTACAAGGTGGCTGACAGCCCAGTACTGCAGATTTTTATTGCAGGCTTTGGGACAAGAACTTTGTCCTGTTAATTGTTTATAAACTGCCACATTCACTTGCAGAGCTGGAGCATCGGCGCATGAGGTGGTTTCTGATCCAGTGTTCAGAGTTGAGAGGCTCAGGTATTCCAGGTAATCACTTGAACTGCACGTGAAATTTAAAGTGTCAGCAAACCTGAGCTCCTTATTTTATTATTTTTAGGGAATCCTACTTGATCAAAGCTACCAGAACTCAATTCCAAGGACCAGGGTCAACAAGGCTTTCAATTAGTTTTAATATTTTTTGCCATGACTTGAAAAAGATGCAAATTTGCCAGTCATCACAGTTCAATAAGACCAGTTACTACAACAATAGATATTCCTTCTTCCAGAACACCACTTAGTAGCTGTGTCATTCAATATTAGAAGTGATGTAATAACCAGAGTATCTGACGATAATTGGGAAACAAGACAGCTCACAGATATTACTCCTAAAGCCTCTCAATTAGAATATGTTTAGATTTTACATATAAGTAGGTTGTTTACTAGAATTCCAAATTTGATAGAAGCTTAAAATTCTTAGAACAAGAAGCCATTTAATGAGGCACTGAAAATACTATTGAATGAAAACCAGAATTGATCTAATCTTTATCTAATAACGATGATTCAGAATAATGCATTTGCATCCTATACAGGACATATTCTTGAAGACTACATCTTTCATGAATGAGTACACTGTTAATGTGATACTGCAGCAATGAATACCATTCCTGTGTAATCATGGGATTTCAGGGAAATACATGTACATTTCAGGGGAATTCATGTACACCAGTACATGAATAACAGTAGCAGAATTAAGGAAGGTCTCCATGTGCTTATTTCTACATAGCTCTTTTTAGGCATGTAAGTGAACCAGTGGCTGCTAAAATGGTATTAATGTCAACCTTTATCTGTCCATCTTTGCACTGAATGGTAATGCATTGCTTTTTACTGTAGGAACTGTAGAAAAACGCCACTTCTTTCCATATCTTAATGGCAGCTTAACACTTGGAGACATAATCATCACTAGAGAAAGAGACAGTAAGATAGTGGGTATATGTAACAACAGCTAAATAAATCAGAATGAAGAGACAAATCTGGTCCTACATTTCCTCTCTTCTACTCTCATAAGTGCATTCCCTGCAGCACAGATCCTAGTGGCAGCCAATGCAACGAGCATCCCACTTGTTTGTCTGGGAAACGAGCAGCCCAGCAGCACTCATGCTTAGCGTATCTGACATAACCAGGTTGGACTGGAAATAATACGACCTATCAACCTCTTTCTGAAGACTAATGATACCACGTCTCTGTGGGCTACAGATGAAGCTATTAACTGTATAGCAGCAGTAGTTCTGCCTATGCAAAAACTGTGGGAAGACGAGAGGCACCGAAGTCTTACGTATGCACCAGGTAGCTGTAAAACCTGTAGAAAATAGAGTACAAATGGCAAAAGAAATAACTTCTTTAGAACTGTTTAAAGGGAAGTTTATGAGCAGATGTATAAATGGAGTTGCAGATGTTGTAAAAAAGCAAACATGTCATTGTGTAAACAGGTAGATTTCCCACTATTGGGGCACAAAGAAAACTGTAGCTTACTAAGGGTAGTAGGTTTATCCAGCAACTTAGCGTAAATTGTCGTAATTAAGAAGTGACAAATCATTGGCACTCATTGAAGTTCTGGTCCAAAGTAATCTGAGCTTTCTCTTCCCCCTTTCCACGTGCCAAACTTTAATTAAAAAAACAAAAGAAACGAAAACCAAACCAACAAAAAGTCTGAATTAAAAAAATATATACAATCTACATTTGGTTCCTTGAGCCTTGAAAACGTCAAAGTTTAAAAAATAAATAAAATCAATTATAATCCCAAACTTATTTGCTATTGTGCTGGAATTTTTATTAATATTTCCTTGCCACTCGCACAACTCAGGAGAACGTGAATGGGGTTAGGCTGACAAGAATAAACATACCAGCCTTGTTTTCACTTCTCTGTGCCTTCAGAATACCACAGATGCTTCAAAAATCTATCTGGGTTTGTTGACTTCCAGATTTCCAAGTAACTTATACACAAATAAATACAATTTTTGTTAGCAGAGAAAGTCTAAAGATGACATGCGAAGCAACAACTTTCAAAAATTGAGGTCTTTCGCAAATATTACACTTCTGAAGATAATTTATGGTCCCTTTAAGGCTATAACTTTGTAAGTCAGCTTGAATTTTCAAATCTTACTGCAAGACTGAAAAATATCCAGTGGAGCACGTGCTCAGCAATCTCCAACTCCAGTGCAGAATTTTATCCTCATTGCATTTGATCAACTAAGGCTTTTGCTCCCAGTTCCACTCTCATGGATGCTGTGATCCCTCTGCCATCCTGCCTCGCAATATTCACAGGGGAGTACACTGGTACTGATGGAAACAGCTTTCTGAGACCTTATCCTTCCCCCACACCTGTGTTGTGTTTTGTGTTGACATCCATGTCCTTTTTGAAAACAGAAAAACATGCATACACACAAAAGCAAAGCCTGCAGGAAGGACTGTGAATCAAAGAAGAAATGCATCAAACCTCCCATTCCCTGGCACACTCAGCTTCCAAGTTAGCACTGGCTCTGTTGAGGGCAATTTTTTGCCATGCCAAGCTATATGTGGATTTTATATAAGCAAACTCCTAAACTTGCATGCAAATTTACACATCTATACATAAGTGTTTGTGCAGATAAAGTCACTTAAAAGTTAGGAGGTCACCTTTTTCTTCCTTCAGTGATGCCTGGTACTCTTTGCCACAAATGGTAGGTGCAAACACAGAGAAAAATCAGATTGCTATCCATTTATAACTCCTTCCCTGACCTTAATCCAGAGATAGGATATTAGTAACCTCTCTAAGACCATCAACTTTAAACTTGCAAAATGGCCTTTGAAACGGCGTGCAATTACTTGCATTTGCAATTGCTTCCACTGAGCAGCAGCGATCTGACTGCATCTGTACCTTATGTCACCAGACATCTCTACTGATTGCAGTGGCATTGGCAAACAGCTGCACTTACAGTATTGGAACCAACATTGAAACACAACTGAAAACCAAGGTCCTCACACATCAAAATAAACAGGCTGCACTTCCACCACCTAACTGCATCGGCAACTTTCCTTGCACATCCCAAGCAGGCAACCCTTCTCACTCATGTTTCCAAAGCTGGCTAACACAAAGTGGTAAGGGAACCGATGTTTTCATTACAGGAAGGTTATCAACATAAGGGCTGAAGGCTGAATGGAGTTAAAAAGAAAGCTGAAAGCCAAAGTCCAGAACATTTCTGTAAATGTCACCGCTCAGCATTTCCTTTTTACCAAGGCTGCCTGCCATGTTCAAATGCAACAGAGAGCCCTAAGGTTTTATTCTCTCGCCACACCCTTAACACAATAAGGTTTTAGGCTTGCTTTACCGCCATTAATATGACACCACTATATACAAAGACAAAGAAATGCAACTCGTTAGAAGGTAATGAATGAAGAGTGTGGAGAAGCCTTTAAAACTCTCACCTACAGAAAACGCGTGTGGAAGCATCACTGTTTTGGCCACCCCTCAGAATTAACTTCGCTGGAAAAGGAAGGATCTCACAATCCATCTGCCATGCCAAAGCTGAATGCAATCCTTCGGGGTGACATGGAAAAAGGGAGGATGGTATGATGCTTTCTGCCGTGCTTTGAAATCCACCAGTGCTCTACACATCACTGCCTGAAGAGAGCAAGGGGAAACACTGATTTATTCTGGAGAGAGTAATTCTGCTCATTTATTTATTTATTTTTCAGTAAGCTGAAGAACATGGAATGACATTATGAATCAAAGTTAAGTTTCCAAGAGCATGCCAATACCACAGAGAGAAGAGTTGGCAACTCATTTACAACCTTCACAAATAGAATTTTTCTCCATCCTGAGAGGGGCTCAAGCTTCCAGAATCCTGCACTGGATTTTGTACTTCTCTCAACACATTCAGCTCAAAAATCTCTGTTGCATTCAGAAATGGGTTTTGGACTAGCCCTGTATCTTAACAGTAATTCGCAACCAAATCCTTAAAGCCTGCTCGCAGATCTCGACCACAATAAAATACTAAAGGGAAAAAGGCAAGGTAAGCCACCAGGAAATCGGCCCCAACTCTAAAACTTTTCAGCGCATTGTAGCAAGTTGCATTTTCAATGATAATGATGTTGTACAATAGTGCTAAAAAGGCCCTAGACTAAAAGGATTTCCCTAACCATAAAGGTTGTCAAGTCCTTTGTTTAGGTATCACTGTAATCTAGATTGCGAACCATGCTCCTACTAAAAAGGCAGCCCACAGTCATTCTCAGAAAGCAAACATGACGCAACCTTGGCAGCACAGTTTAAATGGTTAAAAAGGAAAAGAGAAATGACTGTTATCACAGACTGATTACTAGGAACAGAAGTCAGCCCACAAAACCTTGCTCGATCCCTGCAAGGTAGAAGTTTCACAGTTAACAGTTAAATAAGGAAACAAATGTACTGCTGAAAATTTTCATAAAATCCACATCACCACCGAGTAGCATCCTTTCAAGCAGCATTTTTTACTGTAAATACCAAAGGAATTAATAAAGATCAGCCCCCTGATTTAAAAATGTTACAGTATCACAGAGCAAGAAAGGTCATGTTTAAGGGGAATATTTTACAGCACTGCAAAAGTAGTATTAACACAGAAATGAAAAGAAGAGGGGGGAGACCCCGAACGCCCTCCGAGAAAGCACTTGAAGAACATAACTCCACTTTCAACGAGAGAAGGACACACAAAATGACTTTTGGCTTCAGCCCTTACCATGAACTCCTCTAGGGTCTGGTAGGTTTTCCCTCGGAACTCGCAGTAGTTCTTCCTCTCCTTGCACTGCGGGCAGCACTGCGTGGTGTCCACATGGACGCACCGCGGGTGGAGCCTGGGGCACTCGGGCTGTATGCACAGTGGGCCCTCTTCAGTGCAAAGGCAGGGGCAGGCAGAGGGGCCTGGCGCAAACTTCTCCCCGATGGCATAGACGAAGCCACTCTCATCCACGCAGCCTTTCCCACGGTAGTCCGGATAGGCGTACTCCTCTGGAGGCTCGGGAGTGACACTCGCCACAGCTTCTGGGAGAGATGCAACTTCAGCCACCCGAGGTTCCTCCGGAGCAGCATCCCTTTGCTCTTGCACGCTCCCGGACTTACTGCTCGTCCCCTGGCTGTTCCAAGCCTGCTTTTGCTTAGTCCAGGACTCCTTGTTCGAGTAGTTCCTGTTTCCTTTGCTCTTCCAGTCCCTGCTACTCTCCTCCCTCCCACTCCTGCCGATCTCATTCATTTTCCCTGGGCCTGTCTGGCTGTCCCTTGTTGATGTGTGATCCCTCTTTTCCTGGCTTGCCTTTATCTCCTGTTTGTCTTGAGCCTTGGCCAGTTTTTGTACAGGTATGGTGGAGCTACAAAGGGCAACCATGAGGCAGCAAGTTACGAGAAGAGAACTAGAGAGAGCTCCAATTGCCATTGCAGTAGAGCTGGGCATCACCTACTGCATCCCACAGGGGACACTGCATTCACATCGGAGGGAAGTGCTTCACAGATCCACAGTCCCTAGGAAGAGAAGGATTGGGAACACCTCAGCTTCTGCACTTCTCCCCCCCAACCTCTCCCCCC
>JANZLQ010000050.1:21119937-21163286 GCA_026212715.1 Elanus axillaris
CGAGTTATGGCGAGCTTCATCCTGCTGTCCACAGGTAGGCAGAACAACAGGGCTCTAAAACTGAGATCAGGTCATTAAACCAGGGCATAAATACTTGCACGTTTCAGTCTGCCCTGGAGGCCACGTTACTTAGACAGCTCTGGGAATGTTTGAACTCCAGTCATCTCCCTGGGGCTGTCCCATGTAATACAAACTTGTCCTAAAACTCTGTATAACCTTTGATACCTGTCTGTTGGGTCCTACACTTAAAATTTCCATGTTTAAACTTGCATGAAGTACTCAAAGGGCAATTTCATGGCTGCTTTCTGCTGTGCATGGTCAGAGGAGTTCCCCTGTTGCTGTTGCCAGGGGTTTTTGAACATCTTCATACCTTTTCTTCACCTTGCTTTTGCATAAAGGGGCCAGAGCAAAGCTGCAGATTAGCATGGGAGCTCTAACAGAATGGCGTCTCATTGAATTAGGTAGAGTGCATGTATTTGCATTAATCTTCCATATAAAAGGCACACGTCTTCCTATGTGAATGTGTTTGTGAAATCAAATAACTTCCATCTCACTGACAAACTCTATCTCAAAGAAAGTGCTTTGAATAATCCATTACATAAAATGAAACAAAGGTGCAGCATATAAAAAGTAATGTATTTAAAGCTTGTTCATTTAAGAGACACTGGAACAAGAACAGGCATCTAATATTCTAGTTTCACATCCAGTCAAAGGCATTTGTGCTTTAATGGCAGTAAACAATTTTAGGTCACTTTTGAAATGTCATTGATCTTGCTTTGTAGTCCTCGGAACTACAGCTGTCTTTTACTGCCTAGCTGGTGCTGGGAACTTGACTTCATTCATTTACATTTTCATTTCAAGTGTCCACCCTTTAAGTTCGCTGGGTAGAAATTGTAAAGGTACCATGCATGGAACAACAAGTTATAGCTGTTCATTTAACCAGCAGGGCTTGAAGAAGACCAGCAAAGTACTAATTATTTTCCTTCAGTACTGGGACCACAAATTTGTATAATAGTGGGATTTATCAGTTATTGAGTTTTAGTTTAATGACAAAGGATTTTACAATACAGCACTTCCCATTTCTCATAGCCTTAGAAATTCCTGGGGAAATGCTTATTTCCTTGACATTTGTGATATGAGTCCTCAGTCAGGGAGTTCAGAAGAAAAGCAGAAATGAAATAATTACTGAAGCTAACATAAGTAGACAAGAATTTTATCCTCTCTTATTATTTGCAAACTTTCACTCTCTTAATACAGCATGCAACAGCAGGGCTAGTGATATTTAGTGGATGGCCTGATCTGTACCTATGGAAGCAAACGGCAGAGCTCCCCTTCACTCTTGCAGTGTACAGAGGCACTACATAATACTTTCTTTACTAAAATTGCTAAAATTTCCAGTAGAGTTTCAATTGTTTATCTATACTTGCTGCATTCTCAAGTCTGAAAATATCACAGTTTCAGCCTGGTGGGTGAGAGATGGAAGAGAAAGTATGTTACAAAAATAAATTGTGGCCTTTGTTTGAGCAGCATCACAGACAAATTGTGGCTTGAAGCCCAACCCTCATAAAGGTGAACATTTGTTTTTCTGTTGAAGACCATTTTTTTTGACTTGAGAATTAAGATATTGTGAGAATTGCTTGCTAACAATGTACAACAGATCAATACAGCCCCTTCTGCAGCACAATTTCAAAGCATATGGCTATGACTTCCAAAAAGATGATGACTGTGTTTAGTACCCAAATGCGAGTGCTGTCTACCCAAATGCGAGTGCTTTCTACCCAAATGTGTGCTGTCTTCCCAAATGAAATATCCAACTCCTTTAGCTTTCTTTGAAGGTATCCTTCCTGTGCTAGACACATATGTGCGAGTGAATTGCCTGTTTTGTGCTGCTCATCTCCTCATTAGAGCTGACACAGCCCAAGATGAAGAGTTGGATTTTCTGAAGCCATATGTTCATTTCCTGAAAACTCAGTTAAATAGGAGGACTCAGGGAGTCTGTGTGTGAACCAAAACAACGTTGTTCTCCTCCCCATGCCCAAACAAAACTACAAAAAGCCCAGCACTTCAGGCCATATGCAGCATTTGAGTTGGCACCAGAGTCTCGCTTGGCAAGACTTCTACAGATACTACTTAAAATAAAACTGAAAAAAACCCCACAGCCTCAGTGGGCAAAGTCTTACACACAGCCTGGCTGTACAATCTGCTGTAGATGAATATATACCCTGAAGAATTTCTTATACATGTATTCACTTTCAGCAGTTTGCAGTTCATCTTCCCCTCTGAAATAGTAATTAACCCTCATTAATCTTGTTATCATGTAATCTCATGCTCTACAGAAAAATTAATCTAAATTTACATTAAAAAAAAAAACAAATTTGCCACACCAAACCTGCAGAAAGAGGGCAAAGGAGGCCTTGCTTTGTGGGAAACATTGTCCTCCTGATGTCTAGCCAAAGGTTTGTTAAACTGAAGCACTGACAACTTACTTTCCTTGTCAGCAGGGCTCTGAAGTCACTGAGGGAGAAGCTGTTTTTCCTGCTCTGGTGGGCAGAGGACAGCGAGGAAGGACTTCTCCACGGTGTAGTTCACACAGGAACTTATGGAGCTTCAACCAATACTTCCCTCACTGGGGCTGCACCATGGCATAGTTCACACAGGTTTTGGTAAAGAGTGCATCTCCCTCTTCCCATGCTGGCAGGGCAGCCTAGCTGCAATGTGTGTCAGAGGCACAATCCTCTGCTACCATCACGGCCAGGTTACCAAATGTGCTCTACCAGTGTTACCAAAAAACTCAGAATAAAGAACTTATCAACACCAGTTTGATGTAGATAAGCAGACACTCCTTTATTGCAGCGCTGGGCACATGGGGGATAGCTCCACCTATTGTGTGCACCTGGCTAGTCTAACTATGCAGGTTAAATACACACTTGTAATACATATTAATTAAATTCCTGAGAAATGCCATACATATTCATTAGTTTTCCAGGAAACTATTAGCATATGCTAATGTCCTTTACACAGGCGCATTTATGGTCTCTGGTGGTCCTCAAAAGCCCTCTGGTGGTCTTCTCACTTGTCCGCTTCTTGACCTCTCTCAGGTGATTCTGCGCAGTATGGTCCACAGCTCTTGTTCTTGGCAAGTAACCACGAGTTGCTTCATTAGACTCTTCCCAGTTCCCATTAACTTTAGATTCTGACATCTTATGCATTCTTCTAGGTTATAAAATACTCCTATAAGTAACTACTATATACAAATTATCTTGAATCTTAAGCCTGTTATCTAAAGCTCTAAATATTCCTACTAGATGATTTTGACCAATTCCTTCGGTCCTGTCACAGGGCTGTACAAAGGAATTCACAACAGCTGTTGGTTGTTGGTTAAATGTTTTAAAATATAATAGATATACAATTTTTACTAAAATATTTCTCATAATTCTATATTCTTATTAAAATAAAATACAATTAATTCTAACTAATGGCAAATCAATAACACCAGGAATCCCAGTTTGTCATTATATTTTTATTCTGTCTGTGGTAGGCTACAAAACCAAGCAGGCTGGCCAGTGTCTTTGCAGCAGCCCCTGAAGAGCTGAAGGGTGCTAAGAATTTCCTCATGTATCTTGGGGACTGGGGTTAGAGGAGCAGAGAAAAACAATGCTTAGCTCATGACTCCCAGCACAGCAAAGAGCATGCATAATGAAATCAGAAGACATCCTTTTCTGCACATGGGAAAATCCCTGTATTCAGTCAAAAAAGGGCACCATGAGAAGCACTTTTTTGCCTTTTTTATACAAGGAAAGGAAAAAAGAAAAGGTTTTGTTAACAAATTTACCTCTTCCTTTTCATAAATGTAAACTTGATCTAATCTGTATGGTTTTTAGTCTACAGAGAAGTCCTACCCTCTAGGAGATGCAGCTCATTTGCCCAGGGTAAATTAGCTGTGGGATAATTTGCATTCTCCAAGTGCTGAAATGCTTTGGCCCCCATTTCCTCTTAACTGGAATATTCTCTCAGGTTTGGAAGACCAAATGCTGCATTTTGCTCTTGTTTATGCTTTTAATTTTAATATGCTTATGCTGTATGAGCTGAAAATCCCGTGTCATTATACTTACATAAATATTATGGATACATTCATTAGATACATATACATCCCATTTTTAAGATTCATTGTTAAAGATCCTTTTATTTCTTCAACCATACAGAATGTTCTTTCTCTAATGAGTGCATTTGTGTAAAAAAAAGTTTTAAATAATACAAATTAATAAATAAGTTCCAATTTCAAACCAATATGAGACTTTATTCAATATTTTATTCAATACCAACCATGCTGTAGCACTATTTATGTATATAGATTAGCATCTGTGTAATCTGTTTTAGAAAACATTGACTGTGATACCTATACCCAAGAATTACTACCAGAACAGTGAGAGAGATGACATTTTAGGTGGTGAAAGTAATCACACTGCAGTTACATTTGTCCCCTGGTACAGTGTACTGAAGCAAATCTCTCTCAGGACTTCCCAGTCATGATTTCACTAAACCCCCAATTTTTTTTCAGAATTTCCTGGTGGCAATAGACCTCCTCACGTTCTTCAGCATGAGCTGTTAGACTTTGCTAAAAATGAGGAATAAAACATTTCTGTCTCGGCAGCTGTGAGCTCAGAGTACACAGATACTTCCCTACTCTGTTCAGTAGTGTTCCATGCATAAGATGTCATGTCTTATACTTTTATGTCTATACATTTAGTATACATAATGTCTATACATTTAGCTGCCGCTGCCTTCCATGTCCCCTTCCCTACCACAGATTCTCACAGCTGCTCTTGTGGTCCCCAAGCAATAAAGAAGTTACAACGCTGCATCCAAGGGAGGATGTTTCTCCTCATGGGGCTTCCTACCCAGGAAGCACAGCTAGCTGATATTTTTAAGCAACAGTTTCACATCAGGGGATCCCACCCTGCAGCATGCTTCACTGCAAAGGTGTGTACCATGGGGCTGAGGGCTTAGGAAGGCCTATGCTGATCATTTAGTCAGTCCTGCTTGGTGACATCAGGGCAGCATTTGCTAGATCAAGGGTTGCAAGCATTCAAAAGATGGAGAGGAAATTTGTATAGAGGTTTGGTACATAACTGTCCCTGGGGTGATCTGGGGTGAGGAACACAGAGCTATCAGCTAGATTTTTTTTTTTTTCCTTTTGTGATTGCAATCTTATGAACAAATGGTTGATTCTGAGTAGCAATTGTGTGTATTAGAAAAAGATACCGGTATTAATTGAGGCCACCCACCTGCTAGCTCACCTGTAGGAAACTAGTGAAAGTTCATCATATGTTATATGTCATTACCATGGCAGTAGTCAGGAGTCATTGGATAGTCTCTAATGACTAATGACAGAAGGAATACAAAGAGAAGAAAAATATTGGGTAATTCAAACACAATAAATTATTAATTTTCAAGGGCTGTGGTATTACAAGACCTTTAAGTGAAGGAGAAAAATTAGGTCTAACTGGTAACTCTGATATATCATACCTTATTTGTATTAGTAATCAGTTTAGAGTCTGAGGAGCTCTATATATACACACCCAAAGAGAAACAAAACACTATGGACCAAAACAAAGAGGTGAGGAGTTGCTGCAGGATGCACTGGCGTAAGGCTGACAGGACTGGGTAACTCTGATCTTTATGCACAAGCCTCAGTCAGATGTTGGGATATCCAGTTTGGATGCTCTGAGCTGCATAAGCTCTTGCGCCATCATCCCATGGCTCTATGTCCTTCTTCACTGCCCCCCACTTTATCCTGTCTCCTCTCTTGTCATTTCTCCTGACCTGGAAGTAAGCTGCATTGCACCACACCAACACCATAGCACAGAGTGACCCCGCACTTGGGCCTAACCTGAAAGGAAAGAGGGAAGGAAAGAGATCTATTCAAGCCATTCTGATGATGCTGTGGGCCAGGGAAGCAAGCCAAGGTTTAAAGCAACAACTGTCATGGCCGACCTGCCAGCCCAGAGCATCCACCTGTGACTGATCAGCTGCCATGTACCCTGAGAACATGAATACAAAAACATGCTTCCCTAATTTTTGCTACACTGCTCTTTCTCTTTTGTGTCTGTTTTGTCAAGTGCAAGAAAATTACCTCTGTTCTTACAGCAATCAACCTGAAAAGTCAACAAAACAACTTTCTTTCCAGCCTCAACAGCCTAGGGGAGTACATGGAAGCCCGTTTAGGACAAAGGGGCTTGTGAAGGCTTCAGGACTTTGTCTTGCATAACTCCTCAGTCCCAGTTTCAGAATTCATTGTGATTTGACTTTGCCTCTGTCTTTCTTGTGTGTTGCACTTTAAATATTTCCAAAATAGGATGTGTGTTCTCTAGCATCTTCTGATGGAAAAAGTAAATTGAAAAATTTATACTCAAAGGCTGAGCCATGTTGATTAATATTGCAGAAAAAACAGGATTTCACAATGACAATAGATTTTAGCTCTCTGCATCTTGGTATTTTTTTGAAATTAATTCCTGATTAGTTTCTAGAATACGCAGGAATAATCTATTATGGAAGGTACAACCTCAACTTACAGGAACACATTAACTACTTATATGAAAAATAAAACACACCACTTATCAGAAGCAACTTCAGCAGCAATTAACTCCTTCTTCCCCCTTTGCATTTTGGCTTTCAGTAAGTAAGTACCTCCTTGCCATGACATTTGTCTCTTGCGTTGTCTGATGATGTCTGCTGACAAGTCTCCATCAACAGGTAATTGCTGCACAGCTAATCGGAAAAGGAGAGTTGTTCTACACAGTTTGCTGCATTAGTATAAAGGAGTTGCACAAACATAGTATGACCTATCTGTGGGTAGGGACAATATGAACTCAAGCACAGGAAGAGAGGTCCACAGAGCATTACTGCTAAAAGGCAAAGCAGACACCTTTGGACCAATTTCTTACCTCTAAGCAACTAAGCAGTGCAACCCACTGGCCTCTATCAGTTCTCCAGGACCCCAGGAATCTGTACTCCAAATTTCAGGTGCCTTCAGGCAAATCTGTCTCCAGGCCCTTGAGAAAAGGCTAGTCAAGCTCTCATGATTTCAGCTTTAGGGAAGACTGTCCCTGAATGTTGGTACAAAAAGACAGTGGTGTTGCATGTTATCACACAGAGGCACCAGCTTCATGTCATTTCAACCTTAGTGATAGAAGACCGAGGCTGGAGTGCAGGAGATGCTGCTGGCAGTACCTTTCCTACTAAAAATGGAATCCCTGTTCTGTGCATCTTGAATATTCACTTCCCCTACCTAACTGCCATGGGAGGAATTCTGGGTAGAAACCTCAAGCAAATTAAACTTTTTATTATTTTTTTTTAAGGTCAGTATTTCCCTTTCCAGTAGCAGAGAAAACAGTGACTTCCTTCTCTTTGGACATTCAGTTCATCTGGAGTTTTAGGTAAATAGTTCAAGTAATTAAAGCAGCTCTGTTGTTGTTCTTCCCTTGTTGACTAACATTACACAACAGCAAGCCCCACTCGGATTGGCTTAAGCTCAGTAGCACGTCACTTTACGTCACGGCTTTTCTTTCTTTTTTTCCTTTCCTTTTTTTTTGTAAGCAAAGGTAGTATATAAAATGTCGGAAGGACTGATATCAGTCTAAACTACAGGGATCAATATATCCACACTACTGAAACAATTAATGAAACCTTTTCTTTTTTTGCTAACAGGTGAATATTTGGTACTTGTGTGCTCCTCTGGAGAGTGCTTTCTTCTGGAAAGCATGCTATGCCATTGAAAGAAAACAGGAGGGACTTGCCAGATGCCCTGCTGCTCTCCAAATGCTGCCAGGCCCTGACCTGCTGCCGGTCCCCGGGGCCATGTCCGAGAGGCAGTGCCATGGCACGCAGGAGGTGGCAGCCACACAGAGCCAGACGCTGGCAGACGTGGGCATCATCCCCCACGCGCAGAGCTGCTGCCCTATACAGTCTCATCCTCATTTGTCCGTTTAAGAAGTTAAAGTCCTGCGGTATTATTAATATAGAAAAAACACATGGCACATTCAAAAGAATTCTTCTTGCCTGCGGGAATGTTTTATGACTCATGGAGACCAGAGACTGGTTTCCCTAGAAATGTGGCCTTCTTGTAGTACCACTAGCATAGCCTTTATGCTTTGCTATCATGGTTAGATGGAAATAGACATCCAGGCACTCAGGATCCATTTCCAAAACTTTTATTTGGCTCTAATATCATTGCAGACTTTGCTTTTTCCAATATTTTCATACTGGCTGTAGCAAGCTGATAAAAGCCATAAAATAGCCATAAAATTAGCCATTTAAGTATATGCCTATACTATGTTTGCCAGATAAGAGACCAAACCCTCCTTATCTGGTTTTAAGGGGTCTATTAGAGCAGAGGTTGTTTGGTGCCCAAGTAGGGCATCTCCCATACTGACATCTACAACAGCTCTCCTGACAGGGCCTCACGTGGACTTAGGCTGCCTAGATTTTGGTCCAGGCAGATTTGGCTCATCCTGCCTGTTATTTGTCAGAGATGGATTAATTAATTATTTGATGGTCATTTGTACAACCAGGAAAAAAGTTACAGTTTATTAATCACATTATTAATGAAGTTATTGACACAAGATTTGGGTGAATTCGGTATTAATTACTTACGTTACATCTCTTTTCCTTTTTATTGCAAATGATCTATTTCTAGAGGAACATGGTGACTCAGAAAGACCCTGCTTCTGGTATATCTTAATTTTTATTCTTGTCCTGCGCTTTGTCCTCTGATAAACCTTACCCAAGACAGTTTGCACTCTGTACTACAGATGTATTTCCTTCCTAGCCAGGCTATTTTTCACACTCTAATGTTTATGCATTTGCAGAGAGAGAGAATTAGAAATAAAAATAAAAATAACAATTTTACTAAAGCCTTAATAGAAAGCTGAGAGAATGTGAAACAAATAAGAGCCATTAGAAATAAATTAATAGCCTAGCAGCTGAAAAGCCAGACAGCTAGGATGTGGGGGACATGATTTCAAATGCCATCTTATTTTGTTTTCCCAGTGACTGTTCATGTTAAAGCAGTAATATAAATAACACTAGGGCTTGATTAGTAAGACATCTGAGAGAGTGAGAGCTCACATTCAACTCCCCATTTTTAAAATATAAATTGCTTTTTCTTTCTGTTCCACACCTTGAATTAAAACAATGTTTTTAACAATAACATTTCCTATAAATAGGAACTGTTTTTCTTAATTTAATGGAAATATTGAAATAAGTAGCCTACAGCTGTATCTTTTCTAAACCTTGTGTGTGAGCATTTGTATATTTTATTGTATATGTTTTTACCATTTATGACAATACTTTGGCCCAATATCAATGATAGTTCCACCTATGTAGAAGGGCCATAACCAATTTGTTTGCTTTGGTAGTTTTGATAGAACCTTAATAATTTTTAATGACTATGAAAATAAAAGAAACTATATGATTTTAAAGTAATTGCATCATAAGTGCTTGTTGAAAATATAAGAATTCAGCATATCATCACAGTAGAATATGTGAGGAAAAAATAAAGCCATAATCATCTAGTTAAGAATTAAATGTGTTCTGACAAGAGGAATGCCCTATGGCATTATATTTTTTAGAAATACCAGCTAAAGGATGACCCAGCTAAAGCCATTTGCATACCTTCTGAATACAAGTGATCCAAATGTTGTAAAGTGGTAATAGAAATATACCTGGAAATACACTTACCATTTTTTACAGGATTTAATCAAGGTATAAGCATTTAACAGAGAAGTTTTCTTCATAAATATACCACATAATACTCACATGAAAATATTATGATATTTACTCAAATATTATGTCCTATTACCTTCAAGTAATTACCTTCAGTAGCTACTGTTACTCCAAAACATACTGTTTTTCTCTGTGGGAATGCACTACTAGGATTTTCTCTCCTTGCCTGAGAGTAATGACCATAGCATTGGTAATTTGAGGAAAGTGTGAATACACTTTATGCACTAAAATTAGGTGTGTGTTTATGTAAGTGTTTGGCATGTACAAATAATAAAACCATACTATTTTATCACAGACTTCATGGGAAATTACTGAGGACACTGTCAGACTGAATATGTATGCATTTTCTATCAATGTTTTTGATAGAAATTCAGGCCTGCACTCTTCTGCCAACAATTTCTAAAAGGATATGACTTGTAGAAGCTATAGAAGCACACATGAACCCTAATGAAAACATGGATGTGTATCAAAATGAGATGAACATGTTCCAGCATATAGTATTTATTAGGCATCTGTATGCCAAACACTTTAATTGATCTGTTCACAAAAACATTTATAGAGGTCGTGAGAGTGAGCTGTAAGACTGCTCTCTGGCTCAGCTGCACACCTTCATTTAGATTTTATTTAATGCAGAGGCATTCTTCTGTAGCTTCATGAATACCTCTATTAAACATATTCTTTCCCTCTTTTGTTAATTATTACATAGTTTCAAGGCTGTCTTCTGTGCCTGAAATTTTGCTTTACAGTTCACGGCTCACATATTCCCTCGTGTTAGGATTATGCTGTTTCACTGTGCAGCCATGATGAGCAGAACTATTAATAGCTCGCTTCTTGTGCTGCACTTACTGGGCAACTTGTGGACAGACAGAACTGCAGTGACGATGTAGTACTATGCATCCTTCTGCTGTGGCCTTTAACCATTTCTCTACTACTCGACATATTTGATTACACAGTGCAAAGCACATTTGCTATGCTCTTCCACATACCTGGTGAGGCCTCATAAGAAGAGGCATGCTGCTTTAAAGACCACCTGCAGGAATTCAAAGCTCTGGTCCCACCTTTAGTCTCTGTACCTAGCTGTATCAAACTGCTTCATTTACAAAAGAATGATTTACTTTTTCTTGCCTGCAGTGAGGGCTGTTTCCAGGCACAGTCAGAACAGGCAGCAAGCACTCAGGCACAGCTAATTGTCCAGGACCTTATTCTCCTTGTTGCTCATGCACCCAGCAAAGCCAGAGCCACCACTGCTTTGCTCAGATAAGGGACAGAAGAAGAGCTGGTGAATAAGATGGCAGCCTCCCTCCAGTGCTTCCCAGCAGCAATCACAACCTGTCTCCTACCCTCATGTTTACAGGAGAAGCAGCAGACTCAGCTGCTCAGGAGCTCTCCCAAACCTGGCTGTCCAGAGCAGTTTCAGCCTGCTGCCATAGGACCCCCGCACCTTGGTCTTTCCGCCCATCCCATCCTCTTCCTCAGGTGATGGCTGAATCTGTCCTGCAACCAAAATCCCATGTTGCTCATCCACCTGAAGACACCCAAGCCTGATCTGCAGCAGACTCAGATGTCTCTGCGTCTTCCATTTCTATTGTGCTGGCACTGTCTTTACAGACTAATGTACACACGTAGGATAACTTGCTGAAGTCCACTTTTTTTCAGCTGGTTTCTTAAGGAATTAGAATGTAATTAACCTTTTGTTAATGATCTACAAGGAGTACCAGAGTCTAGTTAACTATCCCTAACAGGCATTCCTCTCAAGATCATTTTGCTTCAAAGCTGAAATTCAGCAGTAGGTCACTTGATAGGAGAACAGATGATTTCTGAAGATGTGTACTGAGGGGTGCCCTTCTGCTCATTCTCACTAGCAGAGATAACTCCCAGCTGCAATCTTCTTCCAGCATATGCAGCTGGACAACAGGTAAATGGATTCACCAACCTGCTTCATAAAGTGGGAAATAATATGGGAAAAGGCGCTAAAGGATGTATAACCCTGGATGTGGGAAAGCAGGAGCAGAACGTGCAGGTTACCCTCCCTTCATGCGATATAACTGGCCTAAATTGGAGAGTGGAAAAGCCTCAGTTTTCATCATTTTTGTAAGCTGATGCAATTGAAAGATTACAAGGAGTATATTTGTAAGACTATTTCCACAAGCAACTGAAGAACATAGCCCCCTTTAAAAAATAAGAAAAAAATAATCCATTATGGCATAGAGACTGAAGAAGCAGGGATGTAGAGAGAAGAATTTCCCCTGAGCCCTTTTAAGTCCTTCCCATGCTTATCTATCCTATCTGATTCCCTCCTCTTTCATACACCCTCCCCATCCATTTTACTGTGCATTTATTTATTTATTTATCTATCTATCTATCTATCTATTTATTTATTTATTTAGCGTGCAGAGGGGTAGGGAGCTTTCTGAAACTCAGGAAACAGCTGAGAAATCCCAGGGAAACAATACAGCAGAGCCTCCCTTTTCTAGAAAAGTCTGCCTTGCTTTGAAGAAGCCAGGTGTGCACAACAGCCTCACTGACGTTTTTTATTTGTTTTTCTGACAGACGATGCAGGCAGGTTCCATTCTGCATAGCTGGCTTTGAAGCTTCAGCTTTTCATGCTTCCTCTGCTGATGGATGCAACGAGAGCACCTGAGCAGTGGCCTCTGATAAGAAAGGAGGAAACGTGAGCATTTGCAGTGGCTGTCATAGTGAGGGTAAGAACTTGGCAGATAAAGTCCTCCTCCTGTCTCAATCCAGAGCACCAGCTCCCACACAAATTGAGAGCTGAAACACAAGTTTTCAGTCATTCCTCAAGTGAGCCACAGCATGCAGCCTGCTGGTGCTTTAGTAGGAATAATAGTAGCAGAAAAGAGAGTTTACAATTAATCCTTCAATGAATTCAAAGTCCTGCACCGTCCACCAAGACAAGGGCAGAAATTGTTAATGTCAGGTCTCAACACAGGTAGCAAACAATTCCTTGCTTTTGAGGCACAAATGAGAAATGAGGTACTGGTTCTAACCAAACTAGACACCTTTTATAACTTACTTTGAATGAAAACCTACCCCTCCTTCCCCTCCTTCTCATGTTAGGCTTTTACTGCAGTTCATTTACAATGTTCAGTGAATAATAAACATGATGAGCTTCAGAAAAAGAGCTGAGGCTGCTGACTGAAAGAAGACTATTCTGCACTTTGGGGAGAGAAAAGGAGTTTGTGTGCAGGACTCGGGTGGAAGATTCAGGGGAGGTTTCAAGGCTGTTAATTATTTTTTTCCTGTTCTTATTCAATGCTTTTCTATTCAGAGGGGAAATCTTCAATTAGGAAACCCCTATGGAGCAGAGAGGGAACTCAGCAGGCGAGGAGTCAAAATCTCTGCGATCAGCACTGATAAAGGGCTGTTATTTTGTCAAATGGGATAAAAATAAAAAGCATAAAATGCTGCAGCAGGAGGCCTGAAACAGACACTGGGCACTCTTCTTACTCAGCGAGGATGTGTTTGCCATGGTAAGTTATGCATGATTGTTGGAAGCGATATTCTCTGATTTGTCACTGCTTTTTATCTTATTAGCAGTTACTGTAGTTTGAAATGTGTTAGGCAGAGCAATGCTCTGTGTGTGAAATGCTTTCAAGAGTTTGAGTACAGCATTTTGATTAATTTCACAGCCCTTCTGCATTGAAAGAATGGTTTGGATGTTTGTGACAAACGGCTCTGTCATTTGGGATTCGATGTCTGCTCAACTCTAGAAGAGCATCCAAACCAGATACAAAAGTTGAGGCTCAGTTCAGCCCATGTTTTATGGGCCTTATCTTTATTTGTCAGATGCATCAGGGGGCTACAGGGCATCATATCTGACATTTGACTCTTTACACTCTATGCTATTTCAGAGTGTGTAAGTTGGCCAAGAGGTTGCCCAAAGCTATTTTCTATGGCCCACTGAGTCATGGAGACTGGAGAAGCAAACCAGTGGAACATTACACAAGGCCACACTCAGCAAGATCATCACTTCGCAGCATCGGCCCTGCAACACGCAAGCCTAGCACCATCTGCCACAGAAGAGAAATTGTACATGCCCTAGGAGTTTTTATAAGCCAACCCAAACTAACACTGTATATAAGCACAAAGAGCCAGAAAATCTCAAAAGCTGAGTCTAGATATTTAAATAAAATGCAGATCCATCTGTATCCAACTTTTCTAGGAAAGCCACATACTTCTAATGGTTAGGACATCAGAGTATCCTATAGCTACATTTCTTGCTTCACTTGGCATGCACTGTGATGTCTGATAAACTGGTTCAACTCTCTGTTGAGTGTTTTATCTGTAAAGCAGAATTAAAATACTCGCTACTATCCCCTGAAGCATACGATGGATGTATACACCTCAGGAGAGAGACGATGATGAATTGTCTTTGCGAACCAGTTTAGAACTGAAACAGCTTCACATGCACTTATTATGCTCTGGAACATCAGAGTAATATTGCATACAACCAAAGACCATCCTAATCCACAGAATCTAATTGTGTGCAAAACACCGGATTTTTCCAGTCAATGCGAATAGCTTTTAAAACTACCCACATACAATTTAATCCTAAAAAAAGTTAGTAACATGTTGCTACTAGCCTACTTAGCACACTATGATACAATATTTATTACAAAGTGATCAAAACCAATCATACAGATATAATCTACTAAGGAGACAAAAGCCCTGAAAACCAGTAAGCGATTAGCAGCTCTGCTATATATGAAGTATGATGCTGACAAAAGCCAGCTAATTATTGCAGTTATGCCTCAATAATTTATAAATCCAGCCATTTCCCTGAAAGTTCTATAGATCTTTTTTGACTCCTCAAGGGGGAGAATAAAAGTATCAGAAATAAAGTGCCTAGATTCTCCACAATGCATGGTTAATGCAGATATCCAGTCCTTTGAGATAGATTAATGGAAAATTTACATGGCTGTTTAAATGAGCATCCTGAATTCTGGGGTATGTCTCCAAACTCCAAAAGGTTGGCTGTGGAAAACAAAGAATCTTATGTGTCCCAGTACAGTTCTCCCCAATCTACTTACAGGCCATAGACAAAAACAATACCCTATCATACAAATAAGGCCTGAAATTTGCAGAACTATTTAGTATTTAAATACCTAGATATCAAATTTTAACCTTTCAGAAGATCTTAACCACTTGTCCCTGAAAGCTTCCACCCTTATCTGGTATCTCCAGCTTGTCATACAAAATTACTAGCTTTTTTTTTTTTTTGGCCATAGTCTGAGTGTTTGTTTGCCTCAAAATAAAAATCCATTTCTTACATACTTATATAAATTCAGCAATAAAGTCTATTTTTAGTATATCTTTCCTTCCAGTTTCAAATTTTTACTCTTTCCTGCCTCCTCCTTCCAAATTAACTTGCTGGTTGCCTGTTTTCTTAGTCTTGTATATTTTTAAATTTTACAGTGTTTGTTTATACTATATATCCTATTGGAGCAGGGACAGGAACAGTGGAAAAAACAATCAGAAAAGGTGAACAAACCCACTGATAGTGCAGAAAAGAATGAAAGGAAATCACAAGCTAATTTGAAGGATTATATAAAGATAAGCCAGTCTACAAAATCTCTAGGTTTTAATATGGTTGCACAATTTCATTTCATAATAATTAGTCATATTTACTATCTTAGAAAGCAGGCAAGAGAGTTCACTCAGCAGTTACCAGTTCTCCTCCCTGTCTCAGCTTTTAGGAGAATATTGAAACAATTAAAATCTTGCACCAGAGAAATGTGTGTGCAGACATTTAGGTGAATGCAGTTTGGGACATTACAGTGTTATAAAACCCCAGGAGACAAAGGCATTACATTTCAACAGTGTTTTTTAACAGAGCTGCTTCCAGGCTCTACCTGGTGCCTGATTAGGCTTTTTGTCTCTCATGCCACTTGTGCGTGGTTGGCTGATAACTGTATGTGCATATGATAATTCAAAGAGGCATCGTGGATGCCAAGAACAAGTGTTCACATTGTTTTCTGTGTGCAGTTAAGGCCCCCTTGCAGTGGTGTGGTTTGTCATGGTGCTTCCCCCCTCCTCCCCATCACTGCATTCCAGTGTGATAAGGAAAAGCATCTCTTGCTGGTTTATGCTTCTGTTCACCCTAGAGGCATTGTTACAGCTTGTTCACCACTGGAAAGGGATTTATTAGCTTTGGATGAAAAGACTTTCTATAAAGCCAAGGCTGAAGTTTTCACTGAGTTTATTGACAAAATTCCACCACTTTGGGCCCAAATAATTGTGGAGCATGATTTAAAGACCAGTTTCAAATCTCCCTTTTCCAGCTAAAATCTCCATTATGAGATGGGCATCTTTTCATTCTCTAATGGAAGCCTCCTCTTCCTTTCCCACAGAGGGGAGTAAGAAATAAATTTCCTCTTCCTCTTCTTAGTCGTCACAGCTAAGGAGTTACAAGAAAGAATACCTTTTTATCCCCTATTCTAAGAATACTGTATTTACATCATAGAAAATAAGAATTTAATTGTCTTTTTCATGCAAAGTCTATGAGCATGTACATGATTTGTTGCTCAAAGAATTCAAGTGACAAAAAAATATGATGAAGATTATGAGGAAGAGTACGAACTAATAAAATATGTGTGATGGGTACCAGAATTGATGGTAGCAAACAAATTATAGAAATGAAGCCAGAGAGACTGAAAATTCAACACTGTTAGCAAATGCAGCAATATGTCCTATTAGTAACAGAAATTGCTAGGAGAAGGACTTCAGGTTATGGAGAGCACCCTTAGGTGAAATGAACATTCACAGATCTTGCTTTCTTCAGCTCTGCTACATCTCTCCTTTGATAATTTATTCCCACCCAGTCTCCAGCACATAATGCCCAGTCATCCATACAAACATAAAACAAACAAAACCCTATAATAAATTAATCAAGGCATTTCTCCTGTCTGCATGGAAGAAGGAGAGTAGTTGTTATCTCTATTCAAACACTTGGGTGACAGCCACATAAGTATT
Source organism: Elanus axillaris (assembly GCA_026212715.1). NCBI lineage: Eukaryota > Metazoa > Chordata > Aves > Accipitriformes > Accipitridae > Elanus > Elanus axillaris. The sequence continues at coordinate 21,136,714 of JANZLQ010000050.1, forward strand.
TTAAGGTAAATAAGTGAAGTGCAGCATCACTGAAGGAATGAAACTCTATTGAAACACATGGGTGCAGTCCAGGACTTTGCACACTAAGAGTTTTCTTCAAAGTTAGTTATAAGGAACTTTTGCTGCAGCTAGCACAGCCATGCTTATATATTGCTTCTCTTTTGTTCTGTCACATTTAACTACCGCCTTTCTACCAAGCAGCATTGATAGCACTGATGTTCCACCAGCGAAAGAGTGTAAGTTGCTAAGGATGCCATACCATCCCATACCCTGAAACCCAGCCTAGCAAAACAGAAAATGCAATCAGCACAAGCAGAAAAAAACCCTAACTTGTGGTTTTGCCATTATCACACTGAAAAAACCAGTGAGAAAGGCATTTATAAAAGACCCCAAATAATGTTTGCCCCAAACATTCAACTGAACAAATTTTTCAGTGCTGCACTAATGAGAGGACAATTATGGTGGGGGTTGTGCCCACACCTGGCATGCAAAAGCTGGTTTTATGACTGCAGCCTGCTTAGCCCCTGCAGAGGGAGCAGGAACACCTCATTATCAGAGATGGGAGATTTTCAAGAGGGAATCTTGGATGAGATGTACCTAATTAGACAAGTCTTTTTCTCTCCTTCCATCATCAGAAAGTGAGAATGAACCCAAGGATTTCTACCGCAGGCAATATCTTCTGAATGAAAAGCACCTAAATGTGCATTTTATTGTAGTATTTTCTTTAGGAAATTCATATGAAAGTCACTGCTGGCAGCCAGTCCTGCCTGTGCAGCAATTGCATAATCAAGGCCAGAAGTCCTAGGGGCCTGACAGTCAGTAGCTTTCACAAAATCCCACTGTTTCAATGCAATTTAGAGGGGATTTTTGTAACTTTTGCTTTGATTACTTTCCTAAGGAAAATCCCCTATTGTTTTTCCCATGTTCCTGATCTTGCTGTTTATTTTTTTCCAGTGAACATGGTTTAGAAAGTAGGCATTCATTTTAAATAATTCAATTACTCCTACTGCTATGCAGTTTGCCTTAAACTCCCTGTTTCTATGCCCAGAGCTATGCTCAGGGCAAGAGAAAACTTCTAATTAGTTGGGCAGTTTTGCTCTTTAATTATAGAAGAACTTTTGCTAGAATGACATTTTCAAGCAATGAGGACAGGCTTATTAAAGAAAGATAACAAAAAAACCCATAAAAGCCTGAAATCTTCCTGTATTCCTTGTTCTGATATAAGGCAACTGATTATGACAGTGTTGAAGCTGGTTTAAAGCCTGGGGTGAGCGGGAGAACAGATAATATGGCATATTGGAGAGTGCGAGAAGCACAACTAATGTCAATACTGATTTTTCTAATCTCTGACCTCAATGTTTATCCAAAGAACTGTTCTTAGTTTGCTGAATGTCCTTGCAGGTTTGGCTAAATCCTTAAAAAACAGAATAATAGAGATCTGTGGAAAAGGAATGGTGACTAACATATTTTACATCAGCCCCACTCTCTTCTTTCTCATGCAAGGGTGCTTGCATTTCCCAGGAAGGTTCCCTGCTGACTTACAGTCTCCATCTGTCTAACTAGCTTTTGGGCATCCTTCCCTTCTTCCTCCTCCCTCTCTAATTTAAATCCCAGTGGCCTGCCATTGTCCATTCTGCTCCACCTGTCTTTGCAGTACCCAGGCTACTGTGACTTCCTTCATATTGGGTCCATTCCGGGTTCTTTGCTCGTCCTCAGTTTGTTTCACTTGGCAACAGTGCTGCGCTCTAAAAAATGGTTTCTTCCTTTTTGAACACGGATGTAGAAGTGCTCCCAACCACAGCTCGGCACTTATAGCATCACAGTCAGCTTCCTACTTTTTGAACTGAAGATAGCACTGGAGAGGGAATCTCATCCCTCTGGTTTGCAGCTTACACACACACACACACACACAGGTGTGACATGGAAGCTTCCAAGCCACAGCAGCTTTGGCACCAACACTGACACCACTTTTCATGCCACTGTAAACACTGGTTACCAGAAAAGGAGCAAGGTCTGTGGAGCACATATCTCTGAAAAGATGATACAAATGAAAAAATACCTGACCTGAAAGAATCATCAAGCTCAGTCACCACAGAAATACGAGCATATTCTGCCACAAAATATGTTCATATAAGGAAACAAATATTCCACTCACTGAATTAAATAGAATGCAATCAAATATTGCTAGATTGTGTCTGTTTTGAGGAGCTATTAGGACTGAAGCTTCTAATAATCAAGAGGAAGAATTTAGTCATTTGGACTAAGTATCACAAATGAAAAGTAATCGTTATACTAGAAAATACTTCAGGTTCACCCACTGCATATGTATTGCACAATGAAGTGGGGTCTTAATTATAACTCTGTAAATTATGCTTTGGAGCGGTATTAAAATATGTTTTAGTGTTCAAATATGTAGTAAGAAAAATATTAGAAATTCAAATGCAGAGGGTACACAATCAATAAGAAGGCCAAATTCTGACAGATAATGAGAATATTTTTTTTCCTAGTGAATGAAATGAGGATTTTAAGTGCCCACACCACACAAAACCTGACTTACAAAAGTAACTGAATTTCTATTTAGATCATGAGGCTAGAGCAAGTCAGATTGCCCAATCACCATGCCATGACAGCAAGATTGATGTAAATGAAAAAGTAAAACATAGGACAAAAGCTGCTACAAATGTAAAGTGTTTAACATTCTCCAAGTACCTATGCACACAGAACTGAAGGCTGCATTGCAACATGTAGTCACAACTCTGAAGACAGTGTTAAAGTGGCTGCATAGCTCTGGAGTTACTAATTCCAGGAGTTCAATAATTTCTTACAATGAACCATTTTGTACAGGTTGAGAAAAAACAGATCTGTAAGCGGGTCCAGAGGCTGACTGCATTCAGTCTAGCTGCTATGACCATCACACTGCTGCACCCACTGCTGACACAGCCCTGAGAGGTGTGTGCCTACCTGCAGGCTCTGGCCAGGATGATGCTAATTACATCTGCTGCCTAGGAGGTATACTCACCATACTCACCACATGCTTTCCCTTGGGGTTTTGCTTACAATCTCATTTTGGCTGATATTTCTCAAATTATAATCTCTGTCTCTAAACCAAAGACTCATTAGTTCAGAGAGAGCCTCTTTAACTTCCCCCCTCCCCTCCCCACAATGTATCCTTTTCTCATCTAGAAACTTTTTCTCCCAGGCCTTGCACACTTATACTCCTAATCACTTGTTGACTTTTTCATCTACAAACAGGGACTGTGCTGATCCCCAAATACATCACTTTGCTGACATTAAGTATGGCTGGAATTTTGCCCAACTACATGTCATGAATCCTTTACTGCTGTTTTTGCCATAGTGTATGCTACAAGCTGATTATATTAAACATAGGAAACCACCAAGTGAGTAGAGGCAGTAGTTCTCCAGAGGCTGCCTTCACAGCCTTCAGCTGAACATTAAATTCCCAGAGTAAATAAGAATAGACTCAAAATAATTCATGTAATAAAACTGCTGCAAAAGGTACCATTTCATATCTGCATAAACATCCTGTAATGGATCAGACATTCTTCTGCTAGCCCAGTGATGGATACAGTCCCCAGATCCAAGTCTTCTGGTTTAAAGCTTCAATTTTAAAGGAAAAGCTTTGAAAAGTTTGTTCTGCATTATTAGTAAGTTAACACAGAAATAATGAATTTAACTGTAACCAAGCAAAGCTGATATTGTATATAAAACTATAAATGTAGCCAAACGGGTTGTCTTCTCACCCCCAACTTAGCTCAGGGACACTGACCCTTAATAGTAGGTCATGGCTTTCTGCAGGTTTTTCAATTGAGATTTTGCTGTATTTAAATCTAAGAGATTCTTCCTAACAGAGACTAAGAAAAAGAATAGGAAATGGGATAAAATAAGGTGAGGCAATTCCCCTGAGATTCAGGTTTAAGGAGTCTTGATAAATATTGCTCTCCTCTCTCCTCCCCCTCATCATCAGGTGGAGAAAAGATGGTAAGTGACATGTGCAAGAGAAGAAGAGAATGAAGAGGATAGTTTCTTTGCTTCTAGGGCCAAATCAGTACTTGCTGGTACAGCTCCTTGGGGATTACAATGGGATCAGCTTCTCTGCTGCTTATTTTAGAGTCAGCTTTTGCCAAACTGCCATGCTGTTTGCGCATGTTGTTGTTCTCCATAAATTCCCTTCCTTGGAGAGCTGCTTTTGGAAAATCATGAGTCAGCTAAAATGCTTTAGAAAATTTAATACAAATGACCTTGGAGTATTTTGACTAAGCAAAATGGGTCCTTATGGAGGACCCTTTAAATAGCAGTCCTGCTCCCCAGCCTATCAGAACCCCTCTTCCTCCCCTTCATTTTAGTGTCATTTGCAGACTTGCAAAATTATGCAGGTCATTAATAAAGACATTAAACATTGTTGGCCTCAGTATTTATCCCTGAGGGATGCCACTCGTAACAGGGCACCAGTTGAATTGTGTGACACTGATGAACACCCTTTGAATCTGATGGCTCAGCCAATTTTCCATCCATCTTACTGTCCACTTATCCAGACAAAAATTAATTGCTTTGGCTATAGGGACACTATGGAAGACCACGGCCTTGCTAAAGTTGAGGTATACAATGTCTACTGTTTCTCTTATTCACAGAGCCATTCATCTCATTGCAGAATGTAATAAGGTTAGCCAGGAATTATATGTCGTCAGTGAATCCATGCCAGCTATTCACAATAATCTTGGCCTTCATGTAGCTAAAAATGGCATTGAGAAGGATTTGTTCCATGGCCTTCCCAGGAACTGAGGTGAGGCTCACTTGGATCTTCTTTTTTATTCTTCTTGGAGATGGTCATAGCAGTTCTTCAGTCACTGGGAACTTCCCTGATTGCCATGACTTCTGAAAGGTGATAGGCAGCAGCCTTGTGATGGCATTGTTCACCTCACACAGGTGCATGCCAGCTCCCCTGCATACTCAGGCAATGTTCCTATATTGGTCATGGGTAGCCTGCCCCTGTTTCCACCTTCTGAGTACTTCCATTTTGCATATGAGTTCAGCAAGAAGTCCCCTATTTCAAACACAATAGCTTCTTGTGGAAAAAGGATGAGTTAACGCCATACAAAAGAGATTAAGTTAGTCTCATAAAGCATGACAGAAACACTCATACATTTCTCATGGAGTTAAAGTTACTACAGTTCCATTTATAGGACTGAAGTCAATGCTTCTTGAACTACTGGAAGAGTAAGTAGTGTGTGAGACTTGAGTTTCAACTCTTGGAATGGATGTCTTGTTGCAGAAAGACTATACTGACTTTGTATGTCATATGAGTTTATGTATCATATATAGGCCTGGGTTCAGAGGGTTAAGCTACCTTTAGGGAGTATGGCTTCCTTTAAAATATTCTTTCAGCTTTCTCTGCTTTGCTTCAGGCTCCCTGAACCAGCCTCACCTGGTCAGTGCATGACAGATCTGCTAATTACTTTAATCTAGTTTACAGAGGCCCAGAGCAAGAAGGGGCAGAGATAGTGCACCAGAAGCCACATGGTAGAGGAGCACAAGGCAACAGGAGGAAGAATGAGTCTCCAGCTTAAAACCCAAGACATAGTACATTGCACTCTGGAGTTCAAGACTACTGCTGTAACACTGAACTTAAGACGTTTAGCTCATACACAGTCCTAGCAAAGAAAATGCTCAAGAACTGGAGCCACTACTATAGCAGTAGGTTGTAGGTATTTGGAGAGAGTTGATATGCAAATGGAAAGGATGGTGAAAGTTTTAAAAAAAAGTCCCCAAAGCAGACTATGATAGATGGAGGCCAAGATCTAGATGTTTATTAAGAAAATTCATGTAAAGTCTGGAATTATTCATGTGGAAGAGTTGAGCAGACCACAGAACAGGAGCACTTTGTTGGTAGCTTAAGATGTGCCCCAAATGCAGGAGATTTGGCATCTATTTGACTGCATTGCAGTTTTGAAAGAATTTATAAGACTTTTTATTAGAAGCTAATGAACTTGGACCATGAAGCATGCACAGGAAAGGCAAGATGAAAGGTGGAAAAGAACAACTTGCATCATAGAGCTTTTGCATTGTATTGCTCCTTGTTGACAACCATGAAGGGTATGAACCTGCAACTGCATGTCAAGGTGAGTCACAAGGATGCCAACTCAATTTTCCTACTGCCTTTTGCAGGCAGATGGCGTATGGACGTAGAGCTTCCTTACAGAAATGTCACTCATTTTTACAGAATAAGAGAGAGTTTCATAGGCTCATGAAGGATCTGTGAGTTTACAGAGACTAATGAGATTAAATCAGAGTTCCCATTCAGATCCTCTTTTGATTTTCTTTTGGCTGACTAGGACTGGTTTCTTTATTGCTTTCCCAGTGCTCTCTGGTTCTGTAAAGGCCATGGAAGACAGTCTCACTTTGCAGGATATAGACCTATAAACAAGGTCAAGTGCAGAGAAGTGCAATGTATTTATTTCACTATGTCCTGAAATATAGATGGGGTTGACTTCTCTTTCACCTCAAACATTTTTGCAGTGCTAATGTAAAACAAAATAATTCAGTCATATCCAGAGAGACTTAAGAAAGATCATGACTTGCAGCAAGGAGTTAATCAACTGTAATAACTACTATAGGGTCAGAATGACACGCATCAGTCTAAGGCTTCACATTTAACAATAACAAGAACTAAAATTACATATCAAAACATTAATCTGTTCATTTCATTTATTAAGGAGCCAGTGGTCCTTACATGTTCTCTTGACTCACTGTTAAATTTCATCCATTAATACGATTATTTTACATGTGTAACTGGGTAGCCACGTCATACTGCAAAGTACTGGCAATACTGTGAGTTTGCAAGGGCTCAGGACTGAGGCTTGTCAGGTCTGCCTTGTCAGAAGGTTTCTTTACCTGTCTGCAGCTTTGTTTTACTTGCTTTAGCCCTGGCAATTCTTCTCATTCACCAGGCATCTATGGCTAATTTGTTTCACTTTTATTTTTCTGTCTGTGTTATAGCCATAGTTCTAGTAACAAACAGTTACTCCATGCAGAATGAGATATTTATGACTCTGCAGTGAAATTCCCTTGCTCAGTTTACATCCTTTCCAGGTGATTGCTTCATAATGCATGTTACTTTGGGATACTTTGTTAACAGCAACATGTGCTGTTGAGGCATTTAAAAAGCCTTGTTTTTCTGAAAATGAAATCTCTATCACAAGTACATTGATGGGGAAGGAACTTTTTTATTGTTGAAATAAGCAGATTTAAATTATAATCATATTCTGGCTATAATCCTGAAGCAAGGGACCGAATTCAGAATCCTGGGTGCTGGTACGGAGGCTCTATTAAATTCCTTAGTCCTGAAAACATTTACATGACAGCATAGTTTTCTGTTAACATAGATCATGTTCACAGGCTGGAATTGAGTAATTCTTTCCCATGCTTGTACCACTTGCATCTGTGGAGAGCAATTTGATAACTGTATTCAAAAAAACAAAAGCAAATGCTATATGTATTCAGTATAGGACCAAGTCAAGGTTCAGCTAATGGGCACTTCAATCTATTTCTCAATCAGCCCTGTTTCAAATGAAGGGGGTATGTGGAAGTACATTCTGTTCTGAGCTCTTATCTCAATAGCATCATCAATGAAATATCAATTATCATCTTGTAATTGCTACACTTCTAAAGGTTCAGTTCATATGGTCGATACAAGACCTCTCCGTCTCTCCAGCTTCACTCATGCTGTAAGGCATTTCATAGAACTCAATTTCAGCAGATCACTTCTACTGGACCCAAGGTGTCTGTGTGCAGACATAGTTAGAAACTGTAAGCGCAGATTGCTTACACCAGTGATAGGATCACAAAATTATCAATGTTAAAAGGTACATCAAAGGTATAACATCTAAGATTGCACACTGCTTTTGCATGGCACTTCTTATTTGAGGACTAAAAAGTGCCCACTGATTTTAGCCTTGCAGCACCATAGCATATCTTACTTTGCTGTAGTCTAGGAGACAGGCTAATATCCAGCAGCTATGTGTCATTTGTTGTTTTTGAAGTACTATATAAGCTTTTGTGTCAATAAACATTGATTAAAATTGATTGATAAATTAAGATTTGGTTGTTTGTTTTGACGCTGCCTCACTCCTTTCAAGTACCAACAATTCTGTATGCATTTATTGTACTACCTGCCCTTCTTTTCAGTGTGGTCATGTTAGACACAGTGTTTTGACACTAAAAATGTAGATATAGCCTTAACCATCAGCTATACAAGATAAGTCGAAAAAGCACTTACTTCCACTCGTTTCGTGCTATAATTTGGCTATGTCACAAGTAACTATGAGAGAAGGAAGTACATATGTACATAGAGACAGTCAGAAACATTTAATCATTCATAGTGCTGTAAATAAAGAAGGAAAATGATGAAAATACACTTAAGATATTACTGGTTTGTGCAGAAACAGTAATTAAAGGCTGTCGCACAGCTAGCAAGTGCAACACACAGCATGCTGGAACAGAACTGCATTTTTATGTTAGAGCCATCACTAGGCACTGTAATGCCCATAAGAGTAAGCTGGGAGACACTGGCACAGAGAAAAACTATGTGCATTTCACCCTTCTTCACCATACACAAAATTTAATTTAAAGAAGTCCATACTGACACCACCTCCACTGTGAGCAGAGCCAGAAGTATGTTCTTCCTGCAAGACTTAGAAGAAACCTCTTGTTGGAATACTGGGCACAGAAACCCACAAATTTACTTCTGAGAGTCAGAATATGTTCTGTTGACATCAGCTACTGTCATAAGGTAATGGCTCTTACACATAAGATTAAGTACTGACCACCATACATAGCAGATACAATCTATATTGAGTCTTTCTTACATTGCATGGGTTTTGGAACCAGCCTATTAAATGTTGTTTGTGGATTTCCACCCATGCATCATAGACCTTCATGCATCATAGACCATAAATCACTCAAAACCAGCACTATAACTGGAAAAATTTAACTCACCAGGGATTTTCATCTGTAGCAAACAGATGTTTTTCTTTGTTTTTATAAATCACCAAGGTAGAAGATAAAGGGAGTACTTTTTACTGTATGGAACAGTATATTTTTATACTACTTCTGCAGGGTCTTTGAAACTATGTTTTTCTAAAGTCAGGGGACCAAAATAATCCAAGAACTGGAGAGAGGAATGGGATTATGATTTAGGAAATGAACACACATTCATTCAGTTTAAATGTAAAAAAACCCAACCAAACAAAATCCCAAAATAATTTTCAAAGAAAGATGCCTGTAATTTGTAAAGGATTTAGAGCTAAAATTCAGGTATGCTCATTTTGAGAAGAATAAACACAGTGGGCAGAGACAGTGTTATCTCAAACTAGAGTTGCGAACACATTAGGACACACAATCTCCACTGTTTCATGAAGATTCACAATAATGTTAGCTGTGCTTCTGCAGACCCTCCCTTTATTGGGACTGTGAAATTATATATTTAGTTTACCATGGAACAAAACTGACATGGTCAGAAATCACTTAAATTAATGAAAATTACATAGAGCACTGTCTGCTAGGTCACAAGCAAAACCAGCCTATGGGTTTGGGGAATATAGTGTGCTACATCAAGATTTCCATTTTATTTTTCTGCAACAGAAATTACTTCTTGGCTGGGTGCTGTTTGTTTTCATGTTTAAGTGGGTCAATACAAAGAAGCTTAGTCACATCTCTGAGGCAGAGGAATAGATGCCTAACATAGCACAGGCTACAGAAAGAGAGAGTTAAAGGCTGTCTCTCAGTGGTTCAGGTTTAAAGCTGGCAGAGGCTAGTGCCCAAAGAAGCTGTCACAGCCATCCTGTCCTGCAGCTCCTTCTCTGCTCCCATGTGCCAGGGCTGACATACATGCAGCCACACAGCAAACTTCAGGAAACTGCTGCTCATCCTGAACAAGCTTCCTTCACCCCTTATTTTTCACCTTACACCATTTTAATCAGTTCATGCTGAGGCCACATGAACATGAGCTCCAGCATAAAGACAAGAGTAGAAATGACCTTTTCAGCAGCAGAACAAACATATGCTAGATTAAACTGACTGGAATTTAAGTCAGTTCTTCAGACACCTTCCAATTATTTGTAATGGCTTAATAAATATAAAATCCTCAATGAGAAAAGACTATAGCTGGGCCTGTCATAGGGTAGTAAGTAGAACTCTTCCTACTAAAATTCCTATTTATATATGTTTTGAAAAATCACGATTCCTGTTAATTTGAAAAAGAAAATTACATTAAATATCAGAAGATCCATGCCCTGGTTATAGAATCTGCTACCAGAGGATTTACAAAGCAGCCTTTTTCTGAGCATTTACCACTGGAAAAATACAGGGCATATGCATATTCTCTTACTTCCCATGTTGCTGGCTTTCTTCTTCTACACACTTCTGAAAGCTTATATTGTATATATTACAGGGTATTTGTAAAGTAACAAAACCAAACATGATTAATATTATATTGTGACAATAAATGACAACCTGCCAAATCAAGACCAAACTCAGCAATCAGATACAAGCCAACCTGGTAAAGCATAGTACACTGAAAGAGAAAATACAAAAGACATGCAGTCATTAGAAGGAAAGAATCATACCAAATACATATCATTTAATCCTACTCTTACTTTTGTACAGCACCAACAGAGTTCAATCATAAATATTCAGCCATTGGACTATAAACACTTCTACAGAGTTTGCCAAGTAGTAACTTCTTTAGACCAGATACAGTTTATGTCCTTATTTTGAATTTGTAGAATGTGCCACAGCAAGCTGTGGGCAGTGAAATACTTCTCCCTGTAAAGGCAGGATCATGAGCAAACCTGATATTTACTTTAATCCAAGGTAAATTATACACATAGTAAAGTAAAGAGCAAATATTCAACCCCTCTAAGAAGAACAACTATACACATACAGGTCAGGAGGACATTCCCTGCTAGCTCCAGTACCAGCTTCAGGGTAGCAGAGAAGAAGTGAACACTTGGGGAAAAGTTCCTTGTCAAACTCACTCCAAACACATCAGGGTACCAAAGCCATCAAACTACTCCAGGGAAACAAGTTCATCATTTTCCAAAACATCCAAGCAATTACATCAAGACACAAATAGTTACCAGCAGTTGGAGACAAGAACCAAGAAAAACCCACCACCACCACCAGAAGTCCAAACATTTAGTGGACAGAGAGAAAAGAAATCACAGGCTCCACCACTAAATTGCAAGAATACATAACAGAACAGTTCCTTGGGGGCTGCAGCTAGTAGGCTCTTCCAGGTTTAAGGACCTAGCAGATGTAACTAAAAGGAGAGGTGGAAAAGTCAGTGATAATTTCTCAAAGGAAAGAGAGTCCTTTTTTTATAAGCCCTGTAATACCTGGTTGTGGAGAGAGTTTTGTATACCATTACTGCAAAAAAACTACCAAACCTGGGTTTGGGTTATGCTTGTCTGCAGTCTCATGGAAGATGTAGTTCAAGTTGCACCAAATTAATCAGAGCAGCTTCAAAAATCTATTTCAGATTTCTTCATGTAATTTAAAAAAACATTGACTACATACTTACATATTTTGGATCCAGATTTCTGTACTGCACACTTGTAGCTCATGTAAATATACCTAGACTAACTTTAAACTTGGTTAGCTGTGTTTTTGCAGAAAACAGAGATAAGCATGGATTACTCACCTGAAAGCCTACTCAGTGTTTTCAGATGGATTTCATAAATGGTTCAAGGTCCTCCAATGCCATCGCTGAACTGCTAACATCACCTGTGCTATCCTGAGAAAAAGTGATCTATCATTGTCTACTTCAAAGGGTTACCTGTATTGGCCTTGCTTGCTAGAGTGCTCAAGGGAAGCATGCAACCAGGACTTTGCTTTTAGCCACAGTTATGAAAAAGCATGTTTGTAAAAGTAAATCAAGGAGATTTTTTTTTCCTTTCCTACAGGCACTTATAGTTACTACACTCCATAATCAAATTCATTTGAGCTGAATTGGTGCATTCACATTTTTAAATGCTGTCTCTTTGTAGAAGCTGGTCTTATATATTAAAAAAAACCCTTAAACTAGATTACCAAAATAACGTAGGCAGACAGGTTTAGAACTTGGAATTGGTATTCATGGAGTATACAAAGAAATTCCTGAAACTTTCAAGGAACTCTAGCTTGCTTTCTTGCAACATTTTTGCTTGCATGTTGAAATCATACACAAAACATACTCATCATGTGCATGTTTTTTCCTCGTTTTATGCTCAAGAACTGCAGCCTGGCTACTGCATGAATCTGTTCTAAAGACACTGGAAACTACTTGCTTGCTATAGACAATAGTGTGAGGCTCTTAAATGAATAACTATGATAGTATGTTGCCTGCCAAAAACAAGGAACACAGTACTGGTTTGTATTCATGGAACATATGTACATCTAGACTGCAAAGCCCAGATGGCAGGCCAAATTGTCTTCTCATTTACATGTGTACAGTCTCAGTGACAGAGTGACTCACTCCAGCAACTGTAGAAGAGTAAATCTGTCCATTATTTAAATTAGAAATGAGCAAACTTCAGTAGATTATAAGTAGCCTTGTATTTCATATACTGCAAGCTAAAACACCAGGTCATAATAATTAAACTTAAATGGAGAAACTGTTGGCTGTGAAAATACAGCTATCTTTAAAAATGTTACCCAGGTGGTTGTCTAGTAATGAGAAGTTGCATGGGTGGCCTAATAGTATTCAATGCATTATTTCACAATGTGGCCCCATAAAACAATAAAAGAGTTCCTCTTCAACTTTGATTCTCAGTATTATATGAAAAGACAATGTAAACAGTTGCTGACAGGAATGTATATGAGCTACAATAGCACAAGTATTAGCATATACGCAAGCCATCCGTTTATTTTCTTTTGAGCACTATCCATCCTGATCACTTTCAGATAATGAAGATCTTTATTAAAAATGTTCAAGGGTTTTGTTTTGTTTTTCTAAACTGCTAACCTCATAAGCAGCAAGCCATTTACATTTTAAAGAGAAAGCTCTAGTAGGTGAAGGTTCTGTTTGAATGTTTGCATGCACTTTAATGAGTCTGTTCTAAGGGTTTTTTTCAGTTGTTAGAAATAACACTATGTACTGAAATAGTCTGAAGCTTTGGCAAGCTACAAGGCCTATCAGTTTTTAAGAACTCTCCAGGGGGTGGAGGTGCTGCATCCTTAACATTATTAGTGTAACAAAATTATTTTTTTCTTCCTAGTCTTTTGTGGTTAAAAACAATGATGCTTTTTATTTAGAGGGCCTGAGCATATTATCTGTTCCATAGCTTAGGAAAGCATTCTTTACTATTTGCATGTCACACTGTGTGTCTGCCTCTTTATTTCAGTGGCACACAAGTGACTAAAGAAGCACCAAGCATCGTAAATGCCACACTGTACAGTAGCACAATGACTGCAACTGCATCAAAACCCCTTTTTGATCAGATGAATGGCAGTGAGAATGGGCTCTGTTATGACACTACAGGATGCATTTTGACTTACTAGAGAGAAATATATTCTAAAATGGACTATTAGAAAGCTTGTAAAAAAGGAAAAGCATCTATCCAGTGAAGCAAATGAAAACACTTCTATTGATTTAATTAAAACTGAAGTGGACCTTCTTTACTCATTATCAATTGGTAGCAGAAACTCTTGTTTGCAAGTAACTACTGCAAAGCACAAGTACTTTCACTGGGATCTTTACAGGACTATTTATGTTGTGCAATAATCTACTCCACATGAGAAAAGACGTCAGAAATGTCTTATTTGATCAAAGGCTGTGTATACCTGGGAACTTTTACAGAAGTTCTGGAACAGAGCATTTTTCATACCATTTTGATCCCAGTGACTGAAATTTAGGACTTCTACCTCTTAGAACTTTGTAAACTCCAATTACTAAAATGCCTTTTCATCCTCCCCGAAAGAAGCAGAGAAGAACTCTTTGTTTCCTATGATGGAAGTGAAAACAGAGCAAAAGAGGGCCATAACTTTTTACTTATATAAGGTGATTAGAAGTATGCCGTTCTTAAAAATTTAGACAAAGAGCAAACGGAACTGTTGGGAACTTGGTTTTTCCATTGTAATCTGTGTGAGTTAAAGAAAATAAGCATCTATAGACTAGGTGCATTAACCCCAAATAGTCATGTTACTGCAGCAGAGCTGACTACTGTAAGCCACCATCCTTGTGGTCATTCTCCTTCTGTCACCAGAGGTTTCATGGACTGCTCAATGAAGATGTTACAACAATGGTGTTAATCCAGCAATGCTGAAACCAGCAGTTGTGAAAGATTTGTAATTGTTCCTAAAGTGAAGGCTAATGGTTATTCTGAATCCCAGAGAGAAATGCTGAACAATCATGAGTGAAGCATAACATACTTGAGATCTTCAGAAGGAGCACATTACCAATAAATGTTTTTGCATAGCACTCCACAGTTTCTGGGCAAGTTTGTGTTTTTAGCTCTACCTTGACATGGCAAGATAATGCCATTTTCTTTTGCGCAAGACCGCACAGTAGTCAAGACAGAGTTTAATGGGTCTGATAGCTTTATACTGGAAACTGCAAATTGTACAAATCACCTTGCAAAGAGAGGGACCACTGTTTTAATAAACAATATGGTATGAAAGAAAGTGAATATCTTAGTGGTTGTAAAGGGATGTTGTGGTTTCAGCCCAGCTGGTAACAAAGCACCAGGCAGCCACTCGCTCACTTCCCCTCCACCCCTCCCTGGCAATGGTGGGATAAGGAGAAAATACAAAGAAACACTCGTGGGTCGACATAAGGACAGAGAGGGGTCACTCCCCACTTATGGTCACAGGGAAAAGACAGGCTCAACTTGGGGAAGAAACAAAATCAATTTAATTTACTACCAATCAAATCAAAACAAGGATATTAGGAAGTAAACCCAAGCCTGAGAGCACCTTCCCCCCACCCCTCCTTCCTTCCCACCTCAACTCCACTCCCAGTTCTCTCCATCTCCTCCCGTCGCCGGCAGCGCAGGGGAACAGGGAATGGGGTTGGGGTCAGTCCATCACACCTTGTCTCTGCCGCTCCTTCCTCCTCAGGGGCAGGAGGACTCCTCCTCACTCATCCCTGCTCCAGTGTGGGGTCCCTCCCACAGGAGACAGTCCTTCACAAACCTCTCCAAGGTGAGTCCTTCCCGCGGGCTGCAGCTACTCACAGACTTCCCTGGTGTGGGCCCTTTCCGTGGACTGATCTTCAGTCACAGACTGCTCCAGCGCAGGCTTTCCCACAGAGTCACGGCCACCTTGGGGGCATCTGCTCCCCCACTCCCCTCCCTGGGCTGGGGCGGGGACAGCCTGCCATGTCACCACGGTCTGCAGGGGCATCCCCTCCTTCACTGACCTCAGTGTCTGCAGAGGGGTTCCTCTCACATCCCAATCCCCTGCTCACTGCAGGTTCCCTTCTTAAATCTGTTCTCCCAGAGGAGCTACCACTGTCACTGATGGGCTTGGCCTGGGCCAGAGGTGGGTTCCACCTGGAGCTGGGGAAGCTTCCAGCAGCTTCTGACAGGAGCCACCCCTGCAGCCCCTCCGCCACTACCAAACCCCCACCACTAACCCATAACAAGGGATAACCTTTCTTAGTTAACCTGATTATTACATTAGGGAGGAATAGTTGATTCAATGTTTTACTAGCAATTGCTGAGAGTGGTGGAGCTAAATCTTTCTCATGTCCAGCTATGCCACATCACCCGTATCTCCCAAGTACCAACTGATAGCTTGGTGGTTTTTGCATTCTCTCCTTAAGTACCGTGATACCGTGGGGCAAGAAGCTCTTCTCTTATCAGCCTGTGTTTGATACCCAATAAAGGTCTACTTCCCATCTACCTCTAGGATTCTGCAGCTGTTGTTTTCTCTAGCAACAGATAAGAATATTCAGGTTTTTTTTAAATCAGACTCAAACAGCACACTGAAAATCAGAGACAGATGTAAAAACTGGAGGCTGCTCTGGAAGAATTTTAATATGTAACCAAGCCACATGGCACAGTTCTGGACCAGAGGGTAGGTTAGTACACAGTATGTTGTATTATCTTTGCGGATGATGTTTGACAAGATAATAAGCAATATCCAGAGAATAAAACAAGTGGAAGGATATGTGTGTGTGTGGATGTTTGTGTGTGTCTATGTATACATGTATTATATCTATATATCTCCTGCTATGTCACTGCAGATGGCTCAAGTGTTTGGCTTGCTTATTTCCTTCTTTTTTCTTCATGACTATTATGTCTAAATTCTTGCATCCACTATTCTATTTTCTGTCTGAAAGTAATCCATTTGATTTTTTTTAATAAGCAGTATTTTCAATAGAAATTATTTCACCAGTGTCACTTTCCACAGGCAGGTTTCTAAAACAGCTGTTCCTGGAAACCAACCAAAGCTATACTTAATATACAAGAAATGCTCCAGGATACTTTCTAATTTTTCTGCGCTGCAAACAAGGCATTTGTTTTTTGGGAAATGTTCATGTATCTGGGAACAGAATAGAATGTGGGAATAATGGGAGAGGCTGCAGAATTTAATCTGGGTCAAATAGATTTGGATACATAAGAAACCTAAATGAAAAAGGGAAAAAAATTGTTATATTTGCTTTTTGAATATTCTGAAAAAAGTACACTTTCATTTTATTATTTGGTAAGCCATTCTATGTCATTTACTGAGAAAACATGCTGCTGGTGGCCATGGGATATTTCTCAAATTATGTAAAAATTAGAATTATATTTTTAAAATTACTATTTACAGACAAATAAAGAGAAATGGTAAAATATTTCAAAACATTTTTTCTGGAAAAATCCAGTGATGTTTGGGCTTACCTAGGAATGACTACAACAGAGTGGAGACAGCATTTTCACAATCCAGTGAGAAATCTCTGGTACTAAAGTGTAACTGATATTTTAGGGGAAGAGTCTGAAATCCTTCAGTAATCAGTTGCAGAGAAATGTGCTTTAAGGTTAAAATATTGCTATCTTTGGAAGTATTTCTCAAAAATATCTTCAAACTTAAAAGAATAACGTTCTAAATCTGGTTCTGAAAGACATATTCTTTTATCAATTTAAATGTCCATTTAAAATAAGAGTAACATCAGCAATGACTTTTCTTAGTATCCTACTAAGCTTCTGACCTCAGTTGTCTTTTGAGAATGAGTTAAACAAGCAGTCATATCTTCATATAGTTAATACACACCTCAGACAATTCATATATTTTTATAGGTACAGGAACTTGAAAATAAATTCTTAGCAAACCCACAGTCTCTGATATCACATATGAAACTGCAGGAAGAAACACAGATTCAGTAAGTAGGAATTCTTACATAATTTTTTTTCATCTTACCTGCACACACATACCAATTCTGCTCATATGGGATTGCAGGATGAAGGTAAATACATGTGTATGTATCTATATAGCTGTATCTGTATCTTCTATATCTATCTACCTATGTCTCTCTCTATATATATACAGCTCTCCCCCCCTCTTTTTTATAATGAGGGTTGTCAAACACTGGAACAGGTTACCTGAAGAGGTTGTGGAGTCTCTGTCTGTGGAGATATTTAAAAACTGACTGGACGTGGTCCTGGGAAACCTTCCTGAGTTGACCCTGCTTGAATAGGGGACTTGACTGATGATTTCCAAAGGTCCTTTCAACCTAAACTATTCTATGATTCTCTGTGATACATGTTTAAATGGGTAGCTTGTATGAATCAACTTCCCAAATTACTCAATATTGATCTCATGTCTCTTTGTAAAACAGTTTTCTGTATGTCATATACCCAATAATTCTCATTGTTAGTTTCTGAACACTGTCTGTTTCTTCATGCTTTTCAGGATTGAATCTGAAGAGAGTGTTCCATTGATTTCCAATGTGATACTTGTGTGCTTTACATCCTGTTCATTATCCATCTTACCAAGTTTGCTTTCTTTAATTGCTGCTCTGAAGTGTAGCGTTCTCTTCAGCTTGAGCTGTCTGCAACGATAATCACTATCTATTATTTCTGTGAATCTTTACATGTAGCTACCTTAAAGCAATTTATATGGAAAGATGGCTTAAGCAACAGCTTTGCCAATTTGTAGGTTTCAAACTAGAAGGAAAAAGCAGTGAAATGATTTGCCATCATGTTGGTAGCACGTCTTTAGGGCATGTCAGGATCTTTATTTTAAAATAAATGTTTACTTTTGTTTGTTACTGCCTCCATCAAAAATCAGGACAAATCTTAGAAACATATGGTTAAAGTATGACGTCTTTGATATCATACTTTATCCTGATGTTCTTGTCCTCAAACAGGCAGAAATCCATGGATCTGAGTTTCAGAAAGTCTCGAACGCTCTGATTTGTTTGTCTCCTTATGAGGCAAGGACAGGAGAGAGTCTGGTTAACAAAACTTTGTTGCCAAGTAAAGCTGTCATTACACAACTGAAAAATGCTTCCTGATAACTTGAAGGTGACATTCTTGACACCCCTGAAAGTGCCAACAAAAGTTTCACATACTAATTGAGGACAACGTGAGCCTACAATTGGATAATTTCTTTGCAGTGAAATTATACAGGAGGTTTTACCATATAAGGTTCATCTTTGAGCTCTTCCACTCTATCTCCATTTTTACAAGGGTTGCTTTGTGAATGTGATAGAGGCCTCTGCCTGTTTTGATAAAATCGCTACTCAGGGCCCATATTGAAGACTAATCACCTCTGGAACTATACCAGGCAGGAGGAATATATGCAAATTGATGCTAAGAAGTGTATAAGCACCTCTGTGTGTACATTGGCTCTAATGGTGAAATCATGGAATCTTATATCATTTATTCTGCAGAAGCCTTGATGCCTAATGGACTGATTCTGCTCCGATGCGAAGTGCAAAATAATCATTAACAGCAGCAGAAGCAACCCTTCCTACAAGACAGAATTCCACTATAAATCCTAAGGTCTTTTCTGTGCTGGAAAAAAGCTATAATTCTTTTACTAAACTATTTCTAACATCAGTAAAGTGGTTTGAACATCTTCCACAAAGCAAAACTTAATTGACTTTTGTTGAGATTCACTGAAGAGCTGAACTAAAAAGTACAGAGTTGATCATCTTACTCAGCACCTAATCTCCAGCTAGTAAGGATGGTGTGGGTGCTAAAAGTTTACAGAAGTTATGAGTGATTGAACAATATCATAGAAAATTCCATTGGGGGTTATTAAACAGGCAGTTATGGTATCTAGCTGAAGAAATCCCTAAGTACAAATTTCTGAAGGCTGCAGACTATTTTCAGGAAATATCACTGCTTACTTGTCCTGTTCTTATACTTTATCTTATGTATCTTCTATTGAACATGGTCATAGCTGTTCAGCTCAATAGACCTTTGGTGTGATCAATCCTTATATTACGGAAAAGGTATGACAGTTTTCAAGAAAATTATTTGCTTGTCCTTGTTTTCTTCTTCAAACAAAAATATAAGAGCATTTTAAGTAGTGGAAATCTCAGGGTACGACTATTCCAAGCAATGCCAGAGGGAATAAGACCTGAGTTAGTGAACTTAATAGCACAGTGCCCTCTCTAGGCTAATTAATCTTCTTATATTGTGAATTAAAGCAATAACATCAATACTATACTTTAGGAATACCTAAATTTTGTTATATTGGTAGAGATATTTTCAGCAGAATTCTTAGATTAGCCATCTGATCCAGTTCATAGTAAGAATTTTACTCTTCAAAAAGCTCTTACAAATATTTAGGGAATTAAGGCCTAAGTCTGTACCTAGCAGATTAGTTGAAATGATGCTTACCAAGGGAGAAAAATAAAGTGTTTGGGATATCATGCAGTAGAATAAAACCAGCATGGTATCTGCAAAGGAAAATCTTGTTTAATAATTTTATTTTATTTTTTTTAGTTCTCTTACCATATCTATAAAGGGATAGATGAAGGAAAACTGGTTTACATAATTTAATAAAACTACTGAAGGGCCTTTGACATGGTCCTGAATAAAATTCTGTAGAAGCAACAAGCCAAAAGGGCCAGCCTGGGGTGCATCAAGCACAGCATAGCTAGCCAGTCGAGGGAGGTGATTATCTCACTCTACACTGCACTGTTGCAGCCCCACCTTGAGTACCGTGCACAGGTTGGGCGCCTCAATATAAGAAGAACAGACTATTAGGGTGTGTCCAGAGGAGGGCAACCAAGATGGTGAAATGCCTCAAGGGCAAGAGTTATGAGGAGCGACTGAAGTCACTTGGCTTGTTCAGCTTGGAGAAGGGACCGCATTGCAGTCAACACCTTCCTCAAGGGAGGCAGCGTGGGGGGAGATGTTGATCTGTTGCTGGTCACCAGTGACAGGACACAAGGAAATGGAATGAAGCTGCATCAGAGGAAGTTCAGATGGGACGTTAGGAAAAGGTTCTTCACTTAGAGGGTGGTTGGTCACTGGAACAGGCTCCCCTGGGAAGTAGATAAGGTATCAAGTCTGTCAGAGTTCAAGGTGCATCTCAATGATGCTCTCAGTCATATGGTTTAGTTTTAGGTAGTCCTGCAAGCAGCAGGGAGTTGGACTCGATGATCCTTATGAGTCCCCTCCAACTTGAGATATTCTACGATTCTAGGAAACAAAATAATCTTGAAAGGAGTGGCAACATTGTCATGAAGAAAAGGCCAAAAAGCACAATTAAATGGCCAGTTAAAACCCAACCAAACCAAACCAAACCTAACCAACAACCGAACACAGCAAGCACTTTACTGCACTCAAACTTTTATTGTTTAATGTCTATCAATAGTTTCAAAAGAACTGTAAGACAGTAGTGATTCTACTTATTAAAGTTCACAGATATCACTAAGTCATTTAAGTCAGGAAAGGTCACAGAGGTAGAAAGAAACTTTGGGGAGGCCTAATTCAAGTAGTTTACTTATCAACATAATGTTTCATTTCACATTGAAAAGGAAAGTTCACACTTCTCTGACATCTCAGAGGCCTCTAAATTTGTGGAAGTAACTCCTACAGCAGACCTGGAAATTGCTATAGATTGCTTGATATGCAGCTGTAGCTGAGAGTCTTAACAAGAAGTTAGGTTACATGAAGACTAATAGGGTAATTAACTTTGGCATATAATGATTTTTTATAATTAATGATATGACTTCATTTGGAGTGTGCAGTGCTGATCATCTGTCCCAAAAGGGACATTGCAGAACTTAGGTTAGTTTTTAGGATATTGAAAAGTACGACCAGTGGACTGGAAGTGCTTGCATATGAAAAGAAACTGAGCAAGTAAGACTGATCACTGAAGAAACAGAAGAAAAAGGCATGATAAGAGTACATTATATATGAAGAGCATTAGAAATTAGAAAATTCTATTCCATTGTCTCATAATGCAAATGCAAAGAAATGTGATGACATTAAAAAGGTGTCAATTAAAAAATTATTCAAGGAGACTTCCATTCATTAACTGTAAACTGTGGAACTTGCTACCACAGGAAATTACCAAACACAAAAATACAGCAAGAATTTAAAAAAAAGATCAACTCGTTTAATGGTTATCAACAACAATTAAATGGTTATAAACAACAAATTAGGCAAATCATCACCATGGTTGCTAGAAATAGCAGAACTCTGGATTCTTTGAACTTGGAAGTCTCTTTTACCTTATTTTCCTAACTTGTTCTTATCAACAGGGTGGACTATGAGCCCCTAATACATCACAGATCACCTTCAAATATATAGTAGATGTAGTATTAACTTTAACCAGTTGTCATGACCTGTGCTGGACAGACCAGGGAGGGGTTGTGGTGAATTCAGAATTCCCTCGGGCTATTTTTAAATTAAGGTGAAACGACACAAATTATTAGTTAAACATTTTATTCATGGCAGAAGCAAACTGAATTTGGAAGGCATTAACAATAGGTGGTGTGCTTTCTGTCAACAGGAATTGGCATAGAACTACTGCACTAAACCATATAACCCATGGTAGCCACATACATCAATTCAGGGAATAAGGAGATCCCTCCAGTTGAGTCATGAGGTTCAGAGCAGACCCCTCTTGCTTTCTAGACTCCTTCTCAGAGAGGAGCCTAGGGGTGGCTGGATCCACTCCTAGTCCCAGACTTAGTAAATGTTGTTTTGTCTTAAAGGGATGAAGTATAGGGAATATAAAAAGGAAAGAGTAAGAGAGAGCAAGACAGAGGGAGGAAGAGGTAGAGAAAAGAGAAAGATTTCACTGGTCCTGGGTCCAGCGTTGGTACAGTCAGCCTCACGACACATCAACCTGCCTGTAAGATTTAGGAGGCTGCCCTTTGAGAACTCTTCTCACTGTCACTGCCAACACACCTCAGGGCACCTCTGAATTCCTGTTATTCCCAGATGTCCGCTGGGACCGTTGAGAAGCTTGTTCTTCTATAGATAATCATGAACACCATGATTCACTAGAAAGTGAGGGTGCAGAGGGGAGTCTGGGTGGTGGTTAATGGAAGAGTCCATAACCAGATTTCCCTGTCCTGCTTTTCATTTCTGGACCCTGAACCTTCCCTATCTAAGGATCTGAGGACCTGGCCCCTAAATGACAGATGAGGCACAGGCCTGCCTCCTCATGTGCAAATATGGACTCCACAAAGCCCCGACAGAAAGTAGTAACTGGAGCAGGTGCAGAAGAAAAGGGAACTGGGGGTAGGGGAAGGCATGCTTCAGGTAAGGGAGCAGGCAACGGAAGTTGCATTTTTGTGGTAGACTGCAAAAATTTTGGGCTGCAGACTATTGAAAACACATGAATGAAAGATGTTCTTTGTATAAACTATGCCCTTGTTGTGATTTAACTCCAGCCAGCAGCTAAGTACCACACAGCTGCTCAGTCACCTCCCTGACAGTAGGATGGAGGAGAGACTCAGAAGGGTAAAAGTGAGAGAACTCCTGGGATGACATAAAGAAAGTTTAACAGGTAAAGCAGAAGCCACACACACAAGCAAAGCAAACCAAGGAATTAATTCACCACTTCTGTGGGCAGGCAGGTATTTGGGCATCTCCAGGACAGCAGGGCTCCATCACATGTAACAGTGACTTGGGAAGACAAACACCATAATTCCGAATGCCCCCCCCACCCCCTCCTCATTCTTCCCCCAGCTTTTATGTGCTGAGCATAACGTCCTATGGTCTGGGATATTCCTTGGCTCAGTTGGGGTCAGCTGTCCCGGCTATGTCCCCTCCCAACTCCTTGTGCCCAGCCCCCCCCCCCAGCCAGCTCGCTGGTGGGGTGGGGTGAGAAGCAGAAAACGCCTTGGCTCTGTTTAAGTACTGCTCAGCAGTAATGAAAACATCTCTGTATTATCAACCTTGTTTCCAGCGCAAATACAAAACATAGTCCCATACCAGCTACTATGAAGAGAATTAACTCTACCCCAGCCAAAACTAGCACAGAAAGACAGCAGCCATTAGGGCTTAAATCTATATTCAGGTATGTTGCTGTTGCTGAGAGCCGAACTTGACCTTTTCAAAGTATATGTGCATAGGTTTCTTTGTCTGCTTTTAGTTTAAAACTGGTGGAGGGGGACAGGAGCATACTGAACACTTACCAACAGGCTGGTATCATTTTGGATATGCAGAGAAGGTATCTAGATTTGAGAATAATAAAATTAGGATGTTGTTTGGATTATCAAATAGATTGACTAGACTTCATGCAGTAATTCTATAGAATAACTTAATATGAAAATATGTTAGCATTAGGACAGTTTTGAGCAAATGTTTCTACAAAGCATAGTCACAGAACCATGCATGTAGCTAGTATATGCATTAAAGAAAAAAAGTAAAATCTTAGGTTTATTACAGGATGAATCCAAGAGATCTACAGATCATAGTTGGATTAATGCAAAATGGAGGTATATTGAACAGAATAAACACAAATGATTATCTATCTCACCTACTTATGTACTGCTGGACTGTTAAATAATAAACTAGTAAACAGCCAACATCCTTGTTTGTTTGGTTTGGGTTTTTTTGTTGGTTTTCATTTTTAATTACCTTGGAACTTTCGACCATTTCCTTGGAATATAAGAGTTTTCCTCAGGTTAATCAGTTTTGGTGAGGACCAGATATTAAAACAGAGAAGGATAGTCTCCTCCTCCTAACCTGAAGAAAATCCCATTCAAGTGTTATGTTTCTAAATTGAGAAGAATCCAGATCACTCCTTTAGTCTCCCAGCTTGCTTTATTTTTCCCTTTTGTTATCTGTACTGTATTAATCAGTGCACAGTTTAAAATATGTATTGTCTTCTTCTTCCTGGTTAGCACACATTATACTATAACAGCAGTACTTTAACACAGATCTTCCCTTCTCTCAGCCCTGAGAGGGTGGTTCAAGTTTTTATAAATCAATACTACAAACTGATCATCAGGATATCATTTAACACATTCAAATTCTGATGATAGATCAGATAGTTAATATTGTAAGTAAAAAAGATGTCTACTTTTGCTGTGACAGCAGCTCAGAGAATGTACACTTTTGGATCTGTAGTCTTTTTAAGTACTCTAAATTATAAGGAAGTATTTTAGAAAGCAGCAGCAGAATTTAGGTTTCTTGAAAGATTGGAGGAACCTTAGAGGCATGTTTGTACTTTGGATATATCTGAAAGGAAAAAATCCAGTTGGTAAGTGGGCATCAGAAAGTGCTTTATGGAAACACTTCATCGGTACTTGGGCCACAAATATTCATATATCTGCCTCTCTCTCTGAGATCAATATTATTCATATTGTCAGTTTACATTTGGACTAGACTTCATATGTGCTGATCTGAACCCACTTAATGACTTCACAAAAGTTGTTCTAGATTATTGACTGTATAAGTGACAGCAGATTCTACACCGGACTGAGGTTTTGATAATGGCAAACCTGCTATCTGCAAAAGTACTTGTTGCCCTTAGGTTTAAAGTAGCTGTGTTACACCTTATATCTGTGGAAGGCATTAATGAAGGTGGGACACATATAATCATCATACAATTTTTACAGGTCTGCTTTGCATGGTAAGAAATTCTCTGGAAGAATACATCTGACAACCAAACCTTAAATGAAATTCTGAGCATGTGGAGTAAAGTGCAGTCAGTGCGATCACTTTCCTTCTCCATTATTTTGCAGTTGATATAACCACACACCCCTCTTTGTGCTCTGTTTCCTCTGCCTCTGTGGGGCAGGTGTCACATTGGGACTATTTCCCTGGAGTTGAAAGAGTTTAAAAATACATTAACATCTTAGGTCTTGAGATATATTGGATCCAGAATTTTCCAGTTAACCTGTGGGTCACACAAAAAGCCTACAATTTGGGTTCCCTGAGAAGTGCATTCTTCAAGTTGCATATCCCTTCCAGAATGCTTGAAAATAGTGATTATAAACTGCTCAGGGTCTTGAGATGAAGAGTACTGTATAATTCCTTGGATTCACTATTGTGTTTATTGATGATAACTGTGTTTTTCCTCTCTCTTATGGGAGAGGAAACACAAAATAACTATTCAAAACTTGAATTTCTGACTGTGAAAACGGGGGATTTCTTTGCTCCTTTTTCATTTCCTCCTATATAACTTTGAATTTAAAAATCTATTTTTCTTCACTAAGGATATATGAAGGATTTGATTACTGATGGCTCACATATGGTAGCTTTTTTTTTTTAATCATCAGAGCTGTCTACCTACAATGGAAGTGAATACCCAAAGTAAGCTGTCAAAAGTGCAGCTGGTATGGTACCTGATAACAGAGCAACCTTCGCAGTTGAAAATGCAGAGAGACATGTCTCTATCACAAGTCTGTAAATTATGACTGCACTTCAGTGTTTCAACTAAACTGAGTTCAGGGGTGCATCCACATAAGAAGTAAATGAGTTGGAAGTTGTTTTTTATAACCTGGAGATCATTGTTCACTTATATCTAAGGAAAATTAAATTTTCTTTATCACTGTGGTGGGTTAAACCTGGCTAGATGCCAGGTGCCCACAAAAGCCGATCTGTCACTCGCTTCCTCAGCTGGGCAGGGGAGAGAAAATATTGCAAAAGGTTCGTGGGTCGAGACAAGGACAGGGAGAGATCACTCACCAATTACCATCATGGGCAAAACTCGACCCAACTTGGGGAAATTAGTTTAATTTAATACCAATCAAATCAGAGTAGAATAATGAGAAATAAGACCAAATCTCAAAAACACCTTCCCCCCACCCCTCCCTCCTTCCCGCCTCAACTCCACTCCCAGTTCTCTCCAACTCCTCCCGCCAGTAGCGCAGGGGAACAGGGAATGGGGTTGGGGTCAGTCCGTCACACCTTGTCTCTGCCGCTCCTTCCTCCTCAGGGGCAGGAGGACTCCTCCTCACTTGTCCCCTGCTTCATTGTGGTGTCCCTCCCACAGGAAACAGTTCTCCACAAACTTCTCCAGCATGGGTCCTTCCCACGGGCTGCAGTTCTTCATGAACTGCTCCAGCATGGGTCCCTTCCATGGCATGCAGTGCTTCAGGCACAGACTGCTCCAGCGTGGGTCCCCCACGGGGTCACAAGTCCTGCCAGAAAACCTGCTCCAGCCTGGGC
>JANZLQ010000050.1:21163448-21175744 GCA_026212715.1 Elanus axillaris
GGACAGCCTGCCTCACCATGGTCTTCATCACGGGCTGCAGGGGAATCTCTGCTCTGGCGCCTGGAGCATCTCCTCCCTCCTTCTGCGCTGACCTGGGGGTCTGCAGGGTTGTTTCTCCCACATATTCTCATTCCTCTCTCCAGCTGAAGTTGCTGTTGCACCAGTTGGTTTTTCCCCTCCCTTAAATATGTTATTCCAGAGGTACTACCACTGTTACCAATGGGCTTGGCCTTGGCCAGCGGCAGGTCCATCTTGGAGATGGGTGTCATTGGCTTTATTGGACATCTCAGAGGAGCCACCCCTGTTGCCCCCCCACTACCAAAACCTTGCCATGCAAACCCAGTGCAGTCAAAAAAAAGAATAAAAGACACAGAATGTTTTTAGATTGATATGTTTAAAAAATACCACAAACAACACTTTAAAGTAAAAGGAGATTCACATTGAAAACCATCAACTTAATTAAAATGAGTATGATACCTTTTTTTATAGTTATTGTCAATCTAAAATTGAACATTGTATTCCTTGACTGTAAGTCAATCCCCCCAGTAAAAGAAGAAAAGTCATTTTCTCAACAAAGGGATTCCTTACCTGAAAGCAAGTATCCCTGTTAGTTAGATTGTGCTGAACCATGCATTACATTGATGCTTTTTGATGTATACAGTTTACCAGCTTCTTGCTATGGTCCAAACTGCTTTGAGAAAACATAATGAAAGGGATCATATTTTGAAGTACCTTTTCTGTCTATAAATGAACTTTAGCCTTCTTTATAAAATGTTTAATTTTATTTGCATGAAGTAAAAATTCACATTAAAAGCACATTTTTTTTCCCAAAGGTTTAATGCATGAACTAGCTACCTGATTAGGAAAATTAGGAAAAATTTCTTTACTGAGAGGGTTGTCAGACATTGGAATAGGTTGCCCAGGGAAGTGGTTGGGTTGCCATCCCTGGAGGTATTAAAAAAGCACATAGACAAAACACTCCAGGACATGGTTTAGTGGGCATGGATGATGGTTGGACTTGATGATCTTGAAGGTCTTTTCCAACCTAAATGATTCTGTGATTCTGTGATTCTATGATTCTAATCTGCTTATTTCAGGATGCTGTGGATAGTAATATTTATATGGTTTCAAAGTGAATGGTCAAAGTAATGAGAAAAACCTCCAAGGACAATTAAATATAAAGATACCACCTTTGGCTCAAATATGAACTGCAAATTGTTGGAGACTGGAAGAATATTAGTTTACCTAATCTTATACTCTTCCCTAAGTGTCTGATCTTGGGTCCTATCAGAGATAGGCTTCTGTGCGATAGAGATCTTCTACTGGACTGGATATAGCTGTTCTTCTGGCCTTATGGTTAATCCAGGCAGGGCCCATATAGATACTTCCCTTGATACAGGTGAGAAAAGCTGAAATCTAGTGCTTAGCATTATTTAGAAGATCTGTTCCAACAAATTTTTTTAACACAACATTTAAGCTACCTGAACTGCCTGTTCCTAGCTTAACCCAAACACAATTATTCCTAAAAAGGCATCTCACACTTTACTACTTTATTTGCTTAAGGGGAATATGAGGTCAGCTTAATTTGCTGGGCTCCACCTTGCAAAATATCATGCAAGCATGGTTTGTGAAGTACTGCACTATAATTAGATGTGGATGTGAAATAACAATATTTCATTGTGAGTTCCCAGAGAAGATACACTTGAAGTCTAGAAGGAAATTTAAAATCAATGTGCCATTTAATTGCTTTTATTTCCTCAAATGACTGACCAATGAAAAAGCCATTTTGTTTTAAATGTGGGGTTTGGTGAACCATATCCTCAAACAGAAAGAAACAAAAATCATAGGCCTTTAATTTTCTCTCCCTCTGGCTATGAATTGCTCTGGGACTACTAAGTCTTGTAGCATCCAAATTGTCAAAGTGACTGTATGAAATGTAACATTTAAAACCCCTTAAGCAGTTGTAAATCAAAGCTGTCCCATAGTTTACAGTACATTTATTTTTTAAAATCATATTTATATAGCATCTTTCAACCCAAATGATCTCATAGCATTTTACAAACTGGATTCAATTCCATCAGCATTGAGATTTGGCCATCTCTGAGAGGACAAGAAGCTTGCAAAACAGCGTCAGCTATCAGAGAGACAAACTAACATATTGGCTAAGACTGTTGAGGGAAATTCCCTCATGAGAGCAACTGTCACATTATTTCCATCTGCTAAGAATGTTGATATTTCAGTATCTTGGCTCCATGAGTCTCTTCTTCTTTCCTTATATCATAAGATTATAGCATATAATCTGTGTTATTTGCCTACAGCAGATAAAGTGATGAACAGAATATCCTTCCAAGCAAGTGAATTTGCCAAACCATGTTGTGAAATAGCGGCAAAGGAGAGTCTTGAAGAGATGTTGCTCTATCAAAGCACCTTCCTTCCAATGCCTTACTCTTTGGTACTTGTGACATACACAGAAGAAAGAAATTTCCTCATCTTTGATTCTCTCAACTTGAGACAATGGGTCCTCCTAGGAGTACATGCCAGTAGGATTATACCCCAGTCATGTGCATCTCCTGCTGCCTCCTCCCACTGGATCGTTCTGAGCTTTCCTATTAGAGGATCTGCCCTGTGCCCATGCAGAAACTGAAATCCATCTCATCCCTGTCGCTTCTCTCCTCTTTAGGGTAAACAGAGTCAAATGGGACAACACACAGACCCCTTTTCATAACATTAATTAAATGATATAATTATAGGTAGACACCAAGCAATTACAATACTTATACTAAAGAACAGGGATAGACATGGTGAGCAGTTCATTCATCTTGTCCTTTGATGTGAAAAAATGGAGTAGTTTTAAAGAATGAAATGTGATTAAAATGAAATGAAACTTGAGTTTACCAGATCTGAATAGTCACATAAGTGCATCCACTTATTTAGATACCCTCAGTCAGCAACACTGATTTATATAAGCTGTAAAACAGAAGACATTATATGTGAAATCAGAGCTTTTCTATGTTTTTTTTTAAATTCTTCCAAGAGATCTGGCAAAAAACAGGCAGTGAATTTGCCTTGCTAAATCCAGCATGTTTCAAGAATAATAGAACAATTGTTCACCTATTAAAGTTGGCGCTGAAGAAGGGTATTTCATTGTCTGATATTTGTCATTCAATACTTGTTGTGCTCCTGTTCAAGATGTTTCAGTCTCCCTAATAGCAGCAGAAACAAACTATCAGATTTAGAGGATCACACCATGCATAGCAATTAGTGGAAATACAATGTATAAATAACTCACAGATATGCCCTGCATGAAATATGTAACAAATGCAGTAACAAAAATCAGTGCATTTTCTCCTTGTTTTAACAATTCATCAAATGTTAAAGATGCCACAATTATTCATAGACAATGGACTGTGGGAAGGGTGGTTGGCCCAAAACCTATGGCCAGGTATCATTTCAAATGTTGTCTATAATCAAAATGATTGTAGGAAAGTCTCTGAGAAAGTATAAGATAGTGCAACCCCATTCCTTGAATGGAGATAATTATACACTCTGTGGGGTTTTGATATAGCTTCCATGCATAATCTGCACACCAATAAAGTAAAATTTACTACTGTGTCCTGATACTGATAGGGCATTGTGTCAATTTAAGAAAGAGTTTATAGTATGCAGAACTGTTGAAAAGTTGCTGAAGAAGAGGCCATTAACATATCAGGAGATACTCAGCACTATAGCTGTGGGATGACTTTCAAAAATTTTCCTAGACTGGAACACCAGCTAATGGAAACTTTCAGATTAAACCTTGTTTTCTTGGTGTTCAGCAATAATCTTGCTCAGCATTCCTCAGCTGAGATTGGAGGACTCTGGATGTGACTCTTTCCCTGGAGGTGTTTGGGTGACAGATGTTTGTATGTTCTACTGAACCCTCAGGGTCTTCTCTAGGTCAGCTCTTGTGACTTCTGTGTCTCCCATATCATCTTGACAGCTTTGGTAATTAGCCTCATGCATCCAGCCTTTGGGCGCCGATGATGAGCACTGCCTGTAACAACTGCAGAGG
The DNA here is from genome assembly GCA_026212715.1 of Elanus axillaris. Lineage (NCBI taxonomy): Eukaryota > Metazoa > Chordata > Aves > Accipitriformes > Accipitridae > Elanus > Elanus axillaris. Next base: position 21,167,500 of record JANZLQ010000050.1, read on the forward strand.
CCGTGGCAGCTTGCCTTCTCCAAAGTTATTTGTAAGTCCTCTGCCTCAGCACTAAAGCTTCTCAGGTTAAAGTAAATTTTTAACAGAGGAACAACTGTGTTGCTCCTCATCCTGCACAGTGAGTGGTGCCTTACTGACTCCTAAACATTTAGACCACTGTCTGCAAGCAACAAAGGCTTACTATTACAATGTCTGCTTAGTATTTTAAACAATGTACACACTTACATGCCTTATAGCATCACCCTTGCCTTGTACTGTAGGGTACATTCTGTCTTTCAGAATAAACGTAAAACAAAATAACTAAGTCTAGATACTTTCCCATTTCAGAACAGCATGAATTAATGCAGGTTTTAAGTTTATATTTTCTGCTGATGAAATGACTCACCTTTCATTTTTTCTCAGCACTTACATTCTCTCTTAGGCTATTATTTTTGTAATACTCTTAGCATGTAACTATGCTTCATCCTTAAGATGGTTCAATTTTCTAATAACACATTTCTTAAAAAATATTAATCCAGAGATTAACTCTTTGTGGTTAAAATTTCTGTATCATCTGTAGTTGTGTACTTTCTCAGATTACTTAAGGTTTGTTTTTTTTTCTGAGATGTCACCCATATTTTCAATCTGTTGTTCATCACTTTGTAATTCTGCATGTCTTTTTCCTGATTTTTTTTCTGTTTTGGTTTTGGGTTTTTTTTCCTAAATCACAGCACTCTTGAGTTGTAGTTTTGCTTTCTGTCAGATGCTTGTTTGAACAAATTCTGTACACACTGTGAAGAACATTTCTTTCAACCTAGCAACATTTTTCATACCCTTGAGGACATTTTTAAATGTGGATCTTGTGAGTGAACACATAAGCACAGGAAATCAAGTTTTTCAAACTGAGCATATTGTCAATCTTTTAGGTGAAACATATAAAATATTTTCCAGTACTTACAATATTATAAATCAATGCATTTATAATTTAGAGAAAAAATCTGTACAGAAAATATGCACAAAGAAGATTAAATTCATGAAGTTAATAAATAAGTGCAAGTATGACTATATAATTTTAATTTACCATGAGGGGGGATTTTCAGACTCTTCTGTTTACAGAAACCTAAATATCTTTTTAAAAACACTTTTCTTCATAAGACTTATCATTTTTATATCAATGATCTGATATTTTGGAACAGTAGTTCACAACATCTTTATTGTCCTTACAGACCGGCTTAACTTTTATAGCTAACTGTTGTTCTTAGTCTTTTGTTAGGGAATCGTGCTAGGAATATTGACATATCTCTTGTCCTCCCTCCTCATTTTCAGTTTCCCTGACTTCTTCCTTTATTTCTGTTGTGTTCAGTGAATCACTTGCTGTGTTGATGTTCTGCAGGAGAGAGGTTGACTTTGTGACATGGGGCAGCAGAGTGCTGATGGTGTAACCACCAGGAAGCCCTGTAGGCTACTGCTGTCACAGGGCTCTCTACTGCCCTGATCAATGGGTCCCTCTCCACAATGGGAAGATTTGCATGGAAAGACTGCTTCATTTTATTTTGATTTTTAAGTGGAATTTAGTGTTCACAGAATATGCCAGATAGAAGAGGAAGGGGCAGAAGTTCATTCTCTGTGATGCTGTTGTAGTCCTTTGTCTCTTTGTTAAACATGCTGTCCAGCATGTCACTTTTGATGAGGTTGTCTGTCTGCAAGAAACTGCTTGGAGAACATCAAGGGTATCAAAGATGTCTCAGTTGTTACCCATCTAGGGAGATTTGAGCCACAGACCTTAAAGAAGACAGGTTGTCTACTCTGCCAGAATGCCAACAGACCTCTGTGCATCCAGATGCGTGTGGCTAATGTCACAGGTTACTATCACTGTGGCCAGATATGGATAGCAAAAATAATTGACCATAATGTCCCCAAGGAAAAAAAAAGCGGCTTTGAAAATATAATGAAATTCCTAATCCACATGTTCAGGAGAACAGTGCACTACTTGCGGTCTGGTGCATGGTCCTTGAACCAATGTGTAGCAAGATAGCGAAATCTGTCCTTTTGACCATTATTGCATGTGGAACAATATACTGGAGAAAAAAGCAAGGCATCAACACTGTACCTTTACTGTACCTCACATAAATAATATACTAATTTGTATCGTAGAACATCTAAAAAGGCTGTTTTCTTTGCTACTTAACATTTTCATGTGTATTTCTAACTGGCATATGGTGCTAATCTGACAGTTTTTAGAAGATGAAACCTTGCTCATGTTCACAGTGTGTATCTGGTATCACTTCTGACCTTGGAAAAAACATTCACCACATGCATCCAACAATCCTCACCTTCTCAAATATGTAGACATTTCAGAGGTAGAGAGTTAGTGGAGTTAGTTACCTGTTTTATGTTGTTGTTGGCCCAGTGATTTATAAAGCACTAATCTTGATCCATGCCAGTTCAATATGGAAAGGAATTAGTCCCTCACTTTCCAACCTCACTTTCAGACTTTGATCTTGCTCCTGAATATAGCATATTAATCGAGGCAGTAAGTCTTGCTATGAGGAGGCTGGACACAGCACTATGTACAGTATCAGCCTTCAATCTTGAGAATCTGAGCAGGTCTGGCAGCTCAACAGAGCTCTGTATTTTCTAATTTCAACAGAACTTGACAGTCATTTTATCCTTCCAGTCCTCTGATCCTCTAGCTTTTTGTGATAAGCCTTAAGTCCTGCATAGTACATGAGCTCATTGACTGGATGAGTGAAGAACAAGGAGGATTATTCATTGTTCCCATTAAATGTAAATCTTTTCAACAATAACAGGAGAACAGTGTTACTTCACAGGGAAGTTTACTTTGGACAGCTGTGCTTTAAAAAGCTACACTTTATTCTTGAACTGTGCTGAACAATCCCATTTCCTTCTTTTCTTCTCTCCTTCCCACTTGTTTATTCTAAGGAAACCAGTGGTATTATCCTGATTTTGCACCATGGTGACTAAAACTGTCCAGACTACCAAGGCTTTACATCAGGAGAGGCAACTGACACACCTGGGAAAATACGTGGATTGCATGACACTGGCTCAGGTTCCAGTAACTCTGCAACTCCATTGTGATGGGCCGCTCCCACGTGCATAGACCCCATGAGGAACTCAGCCATTGTGGTTCTGCTCTGCAAGTATGACAAGCACCCTGATCATTCAGTTTGAAGTCAGACTCTGGAAATACTTTGAAATGCACTTCATGTTGGTCTTCAAAGCCCCCAGAAATAGGTCTGGTAGGAAAAGTATATCATATCTGTAGGAGAGAAGATTTCTATCAGAAGCTAGAAAATCATGCACTCTTTAGCTAGAAAACAAGGGCATATATTTAAGACAGGGATCCTACAAATCTCTGAAATTTCCTGTCATTATAGGTAAGAAAGAGTGGCTACTATGCTACACATGGACTTGCTTTGTTTACAGTTTTCTGCATCATTCTTGCTGACTATTTATAAAAAGTTGGCTTATCTTTATTAGCCTTTCCCCTTGACAGGAGATGGACTGAGTGATCTAATAGGCTGTTTTCCATTTATGACTTCTGATTCCATAAATAACAATTTTTGGATGGAAAAATAAGGAGAACACCAAAAGATGCCTATACAGAAAACAAGAATATAATTTTATATTATAATAACCATATATAAAATATAACATTAGAAAATTTTCAGAAGAAATTTCTACTAGTGTATTTCAGGACAACTTATTAGTTGGTTGCAACTAAACCAGATCCAAATACTGAGATGTAGTGCTCTGCTTTCTTTCACTGGCAAGTAGGAGAGGAGGTAATGGCAGAAGATGTCCTGAACTTGGTTTCCTGACTCAGCTAAAGACTTTCTCTATTGCTATTTTATATAACCTCTCAGCCTTATTTCCTACATCCTTTAAAAAAGTGGGCTAAAAGAATGCTTAATAAAAGCTGTTATTTCATCTCTATTCAACAAGATTGACAGCTTCCGTAAAACTCCATAATTATCAATATTTTGCTGAATGATACTTTCTACCAGAGTTACGATATTCTCCACCATCACTATATATTTACTTATCTGTTTCAAAACCCTGTGTGCATCTATGCTTAAAGAAATGCGAGGTGTAGTTCTTGCCTAAAGAAGTCTTTACAAGATATTCCCCATAAGAAGTTACAAACAGACCCAAGCTTGAAGAGTTTTCCAGGCTTGAAAACATAGGGCTGAAATTAACTGCAGCTCAGGAGAAGGAGATGGAAGTGCCCAGGGGCCTGAAATAAATCAAAATGAAATCACATAAGTATATATAAGGCTTGAGTGGCAAAGGCCTTCTTAGTTACTTCCCTCTTCTTTGTAAATGTGCTTCCTCTTTCTATCCCTGCAACCTACTTTTTTGTCATCTCTTGCTCTTTTTTTCCTTGCTTGATGGGAAAAGCCAATTTGTACTGGGCTACTCCTAGACTTATTTTCTAGGATGAAGAATTTTCAGCAGGATTACACAGATCAGAGAGATTAAAGATTCCACTCAGGCTGGTTGTCATCAGATCTAGGTGCTCCTCAACACTGCATCTACATTTCCAAACCTCTCAAGACATACCCATCTCCTTTTGCCAAGGAAAAGGTTTGCAAAGAGCCCGGTGGAACAAGCAGCACAACTGCTTTCTCCAGTTTGTGAGTTTAGCAACTTTCTCATGATTTGGGGCTAATTAGCGTGGTTACAACTCTCTAGTCAACTTGCGTACAGACACAAGTGTAAAAGACACACACACACAATAGCAGTGAAATGTGAAGCTGTGTAAAACTCACTGTATCACAGATTTGAACCTCAAGCTCATAATTATATTCATGAAAAAGAACAGCTTTCCTTGTTACTTTGTGTGACCTTTTTCATGTAGAATGATTTTCTAACATGCACCAAATGTCACACTGTTTTCAAAGACTGAAAATGGTCTTCATTCACAAAGGTACCTAAGTGCAAACCTTTAATGGACTGTGCACCTGCTTCAGGCTATACATGTCCCTAAATACTGAACAGAATCACGGCCCTCAGTAGGAATAGAAACCCCAACTGCTGAGACCCTAATTTTCTTTATTTATTTTGAAAGTTGAGCAATTGAGAATTGATAAAGTAGCATTTAAAGAGAAAAAGCCTGCATGTGATTTATAAGGTATTCTAGAAGATACATTAGAAAGCATTATGTGATGCAATCAATCAGTGCCTGGACTACTCAAGATACTAAATGCTTTTCTCTTTTCTACTTTCAGCAAGTAAGAGGACAGATCAGGTATTAGTATGGCACATTTTTCTAACTGATGGCATCATTTTCTAGCACTTTTTCTTGATTTATGTTCCAATGTTTATCCAATTTCCTTTATAACACCATCCAAAGCAGAAGCATTAGGTATTTGTTATTTAACCTCTATGATACCTTCAGAAATTGGCAGAACAAACAGGACTCGTTGCTTTAGATGACAATTTGGCAAAACTGAAGAACTGAAACATTAAATTCATTTACTGTTGTTACCATAAAAATATGGAGTTGTTAGCGTATTTTTGGCCTTAGAAGAAATTTGGTTTTCCTTACTAGCAAGCAAGGTTGAGTGAAAAAGACCTTTTCCTGTTCCCTGTAAGATAAATAGGAATTTTGGCACCAACATACAATGGGAGGAACGCTGGTTCATAATTATTCATGAATTTCCTGGTCTCAGACTGAGCTGCACAAGAGTTTGGAAACTGTGGGCAAATGTAGCTCATAATTTATTTAACAAACTATGGAAATTTATACTGAAGAAAGAGAATTCTATTCCCTGCCTGAGGGATTTCTGGCTATCTCACAGCCAGTTTGGAGATAGTGATTTCACTGGAGTCTGTCCCTTGTGACTTCAGTTTGCAATCAAAAAATTAACCAACTGACAAAAAGCCCACTGTGCACACTAAAGAGCTGGGGGTTCTACAGAATCAGCTCATTCTTGTGTTCCAAACTATTTTTTTCTTCCTTTTCAATGTAGTATATTTGATGGCAACATTGCATAACATATAGCATGCCAGAAATAACTTGCAAACTTTGGGAGTCTAACAATATAAATAACTTGATCCACCCACCCAACCTGACCAGTTCCAAGTCTTGTCTGTGCTTTAAACATGACTCAAGTTACAGTTTGGGAGGTGGTCCTAGCTAGAGTCCATGCACCCTTGAAAATGTGAGCATATTTTTACCCAGTCTGCTGGCCTGTCCAAGGATACAAGCTGAATTTTGATCTCCCATATTTAAAAAGATCACAGTGCTGTGTCAATGCAGATGAAAGTTATCAAATTCTATTAGACTCCTAATGCCTTCTCATAACTCCCACATATATCCAACAAGACAGAAAATTTTCTTTGCGATACTAGCACAAAGTAATATCTAAAGTAGATCATATTATTGCAGCAATAAAAATTATGAGATGTGTCAGTAAAAGGTCTTAGAGCTGTAAGTGAACTAGCAACACTGCTTTGGACATTGTAGTTCAAATATTATTTCACTGTGGTGCAGCCATTCAGTCTAGATTACCTTAACGTAAGCAAATTTGGCTGAAAATGCATAACCTCAGAGACATATTTTGAGAAGTGAGAAGCCCTCCTTATGTTGAACCTTACTGTCACGTATGTCATCAGTGGTGGCACTAGAGAGGTGGTACATAAGAAACACAGATATGTTAAACCTAGGCTGTACCTGACAGAGACCCAAAACAGGAATGATATGAAATTGCTCTCTCTCACTCCCATCACGATTATACACACAGCTTCCTGAGTCTAAGCTAAAGCCCACAAAAGTCAAAGAGAGTCCCTTTGATACAAGGGAGGTGTGTGTTGGGTGCACATGAACATTTTGTTGGGAATCCAGTGTGGCTGATAATTATTTTTTCAGAATCTATTGGTCTCTCCCATTGTCATGGTTTAACCACAGCCAGCAACGAAGCACCACATAGCTGCTCACTCACTGCCCCCCTCAATGGAATGGAGGAGAGAATTGCGGGGGCGGGGGGGAAGTAAAACTCTTGTGTTGAGATAAGAACAGTTTAACAGAACAGAAAAGAAGAAAATAATAATGGTAATAATAACAATAGTAAGATGACAATAATAGTAATAAAAGAATTTAAATATACAAAAGAAGTGATGAAGAATGCAGTTGCTCTCCACTCGCTGACTGATGCAAGGTTAGTTCCCGAGCACCAATCCGCCGCCCCCAGCCAACTCCCCCTAGTTTATATACCGGGCATGACGTCCCATGGTATGGAATATGCCTTTGGCCAATTTGGGTCAGCTGCCCTGACTGTGTCCCCTCCCAACTCCTTCTGCCCCTCCAGCCTTCTTGCTGGATGGGCATGAGAAACTGGGAAATCCTTGACTTTAAAATAAACACTACTTAGTGACAACTGAAAACATCAGTGTTATCAACATTCTTCTCATACTGAACCCGAAACATAACACTATACCAGCTACTGCAAAGAAAATTAACTCTATTCCATCTGAAACCAGGACACCCACTAAAGTCACAAGTGGAATAAGAGTTACATGATTTCTAAAAAAACAATAAATGCTAGATATTTTTTTGCCTCTGTTATTTTGAAAATATGTAAGCTTTTTCTTCTGACTATGGGGGCTAAACCTACCAATATTTGTAAGACTTACAATAAAAGTGGCAACACTGCATAGGAAATCCCCAATGAGAATTACTCCAAGGATTTGACAGAGTTGTAGTTTACAGGTGGCCAGTGTTTTGGACTGACCTATAGGAAATTCAGTTTTCTGTTATTACTAAATACAGTGGAGGTAATCTTCTGGCTCTCAAGAGTTTGATGGAGCTAGGGAATACCATAAACTGTCTTTTAAACATGTTCCGAGCATCAGATTTGCAACAGCAGTTAAATATAATTTACCCTAGAGTACCAATAAAACCCCAGTATGAAAAAGGCAATGTATTACATTGTGTACCACTGGCTCTGAGGATCATTAGGGCAAGACATACATTAGGGAAAGGAATAGCAAGATCATACATACTGGATAAGGTCTCATTCTCACTGAGTGAATCACTTGAGCAAATAGAAACTACTGGCTGAGACGACATTGCTGCCCTTCACTGCAGAAGAACTTTCAGGAACATATCTTGTTTTTCTTCCCTCCCTCAATGAGCTGGTAATCGCAGCCTGAAAATTTTTCTAATCTCAGTCCTAAAAGGATATTGACTGATTTAATGGTTTTATGCAAGTTAAACGTGGCGCAACAGAAACTAGCCGGG
>JANZLQ010000050.1:21175844-21193161 GCA_026212715.1 Elanus axillaris
GGGTGGGGGTGGGGGTGGGGAATGATAGGCTAGTAGGGATGGGAGAAAAACTTAAGACTTGTCCCTTCAAGCTCTTGCTCCCTCACGAGGAAATTTAGGGCAGTGTATGAAATCTCCTGCCAGATCTTTCAATCATTCACAAAATGCTAAAAAAAAGGAATTAAGCAGTGTTTTCTGAAAGGTACAAACTTTGCCAGTGAAAGCCCTAGCACACTTCAAGAAACAGGCCAATTCTTATTTGGTTCTGACAGACTTAGTTTCTGTGCTTCACTAGTCCAGGGATGAAATGAGAAAGGTTCATACTCTTTATGCCTTGGCTTGTCCAAACTCTAGAGGCACCTGAGCATAACAGTAGCAGCAGCATATGATAATGTACATTTTTCTCATAGACTGTCTTTTGTCAGGTACTACATAATGCAGAAGTGGAAAGGCACTCTGCCTGGTTTAATGCCAGAAGATTTTCTGGTAGAACTCGTGCAGCCAGAGGATGCAATTTTGTGATGTTCCTAGCCTTATAGCTAGGGCAGCAATATCCTGTAACTCATTTAAATTCAGGGAGCATTTTTTTAATTTCCTATTTCAGTATTTCACTGTTTTTTGGGGGCAGAATGAAAGCTATTTCTACCCCATTACTGTCCTTTGGAGAAAGAGAATCCTTCCCCTAGCACGGGTTACAAACACCCCTATAAAATTAACCCCATCATTCTGTACACTTTTTGTAAAGCATAGGCTACTGAAATTTTCACATTACTATGGTACAACAAAAAAAATCATGTTGTGAATATTCCATAAATTATTGCATCTCTTATAGTACTTCTGTGATGATGATAAAGCTACTCATCTTCCAACAGCCTTCAAACTGTGCTTTTCCTATAGCACTCTGTTATCGGAAGCCCAGGACACAGTTTGGATTGATGTAATCTGACATGGTTCTGATGAGATTCTGGGAATCTAATATGACAAATAAATATGAACAATACAAACCTTCCAGCTAACAAGTTTTGAAAAGAACTAACAAGAGAAAAGAGATAACTTGGAAAAGAAATGATACATTAAAAAATGGTAAATGTCCTAGCTCAAAAACATCTCTATTAAGAAATGCAGAAAGTCTGAGAAATTCAAATTCAAAATGATAATGAGATAATATGAATCCTCTTTATGACTATATCTTAGGTATCTATTAATGAATATTCATACAAGGATTAGCACCAAGTTAAAACAACAAGCTAAAAATATACTAGCTATGTAAGTATACAAACCCAGAATCTTACCACCGGTTTGGACAGATACCTATCACAGACAATAATACCAAACTTTGAAACTGCTATTACCTTTGAAATAGTAACATCAGCATAATATACAGTGTTCTGTATAATGAAGAAATATTTGCCCTTAAATGAATACTTTTAAAGTATTCACTAGAAAAGTCTCTTGAGGGAAGGGGACTTAAATTACAATTTTGCACATATACACAGTAACATTACCCTTATTTAAACTGTCACTTGTAAACCTAAATGGTAGTGCATTTCTATCCCCTTAATCTCCAGCAAAAAAATATTATCATATTAAGTGTGTCCTAGAGTCTCAGCTTTCACTGAGGCAAAAAATGTTCTTACTGCTTATGATGACATAGATAACCTTAAAAATAAGAACTGAGTATATCTGAGTATAAATGATGACAACATTTGCATCCAGAAAGAAGCCATTCATCTCAAGAAGTGGTTAACTCTGCAACTATATTGGTGGCAGTTTAGACACCTCTATTTTTAACTAACTACAGAAGGATTAAAGCATAATGCAATATTTTCTATCTACTAGTATCTATGTCCTTTCAAATTAATTTTTGTATACTCAGATATGATGAAAACCCTTATTGTTCTCAAACTCTTTCTCTTAATATCTTTTGTATTGCTGTTATGCATTGCTAAGGAAAATCTGTAGTACTTTGAAAAGAGGAGACACTGGAATAAGAAATAGAGTGAAATAAAATACAACAAAGAACAGAGTGCTGCTTTTAATATCCCGTCTTGTTTGAAACCCTATGCATACTGCATATGTGTGTATATATATATATATATACACACACCTACATATGTATATACATACATACATATATATATATATATAAATAGACATAAGTATATATGGATAGTTGCAAGCAAGGCTGTAATGCTAGAATTAAAAGAAAGCTAAAGACAGTGCCACAAAAGATTCATTTCACTCCAGTGGAGTGTGCCTAGTATAGGGTTTAGACCACAATTTAGTTTAGTCCAAAGGATAAGGAAGTGTGGAGCTCAATACGCTTTCTGAAGAGCTCTTCAGCTTCCTCTTTGCTGATCACTCCACATACTCTTGTGAGAGGGCCGTGACTACGTTATTTTTAAAAAAATGAAATGGAGCCTTTTGTGCCTTAACAGAACCATTCAACTTCTGAATAGCCCAGGAAGCGAGCAAAACAAGTTTCAGTTATTTGATAAATTGTAATTAATTTTCTCATTTGGGATATATCTAATTTTTTGCAGGATTCAAATTGTATTGATAGGACAGACAGATCAACATAGTGGTATGACTAGAAAAATTAAATGGAAAACAATATTTACCCCTCCTCTTAATGAATAGTTCATTTGATAGGATGAGGTACAAAAGTAACCAATAGCAGAAGAAAATGAAAGAAAGGACTGTGATGGAAGGAAAGACGGTAAGTCTAGGTGAATTTTATTTTAGGTAGTACTACCAGCAAAACTTATTTATAAGCTATACATCATTTCCCACAAGATTACAGATTTAAGATTTTATTGCATTTTATGCCACTTTTCCACAACTGACCATTTCTATGAAATTTTCTTTATTTATTTTCTGTCCTGGTTTCAGCTGGGATAGAGTTAAGTGTCTTCCTAGTAGCTGGTACAGTGCTATGTTTTTGAGTTCAATATGAGAAGAATGTTGATAGCATACTGATGTTTTCAGTTGTTGCTAAGTAGTGTTTAGTCTGAAGTCAAGGATTTCTCAGCTTCTTATGCCCACCCAGCGAGAAGGCTGGAGGGGCACAAGAAGTTGGGAGGGGGCACAGCCAGGGCAGCTGACCCAAACTGGCCAACGGAGTATTCCATACCATGGGAGGCCATGCCCAGAATATAAACTGGAGGGAGTTGGCCTAAGAAGGCGGACTGCTGCTTGGGAACTAACTGGGCAGCAGTCAGCGAGTGGTGAGCAATTACATTGTGCATCGCTTGTTTTGTATGTTCCAATTCTTTTATTATTATTATTGTCATTTTATTGTTATTATTATCATTATTATTTTCTTCCTCTCTGGTGGTGCTCAGTTGCTGGCATGACATTCTTAAACCATTAATTTCCATTAAAGACACCAAAAAGGACCAATGGCACACACTGTTCACTGTTTAAAGACTCTCAAAGATTCAGAAAGTTTAATCTTTGAGAGAGCACACCACCATGCTTCCACTTCTCTTTTCCTACTTCAGTTAGTAACAACCACTGGCAAAAAGCAGAAAGGGTGTAGCTAACACTGAACTACAGTTCAAATACTGGATATTTTTGGAGGGCTCATAGTAGAAGAAATTTCAAGATGTGAAGATCACTATTGTTTTTATGCCAAGTAATAACTTGCTAGTACAAAGTTAAAGAAGGATAGCAGTTAGACTTTCTTGGGTTTGAGGGTTTTTTTGAGTGACAGCAAATACTGTTTCTAAGACAGGCTGGGTTTTTTTTCCCCCACTTTTCTTTAAATGGTTCTGCCACAGTACTTGATAGTGATGGTTATGCTTATAAAGATAAAATGCAAGTGATGATCAGAATGTATAGTGTTGACAGGCAGACAGGCCTAACAGAAATATTCTGCTGTAGAAATGAAATTGTAATATTTCCAGTTGGTAAGCAATCATCTTATTTGATACATTTTAAATAAGTCTGAAATGAGTTATCTTCTCTCCGGAGCACCTGGTGTACAGTAAACTTCCAAAACTTCCCTGAGTGTAACACCTACAGCAAAAATGTTTATTCAGAAATGAGAGAATATATATATAACCTTTAAAAGAAGCATATTAAAAATATTATGACTTCATAACATTATGAAAAAAACCCCAACCAAATCCAAGACTTCAAAAGGCAAAACCCCACTGTCAACTGTGCAACTGAATACATTTAATTTACATGGTTAGTGAAATCGTTAAAATATCTGTTTATCTTATCAAAATTATGTAGTGCAGGTCAAAACATTTCCAGAAACCATTTTTAGAATCCAGAATGTCATGTTCTAACCTTGAGAATGCTGCATATGAGTTGATAAAATAACTTGGCAAAAATATCTGAGGCAATGATCAGATTACCTTTTTTTTTTATTTTGTGTGTGCATATGTGGGTGGGGACGTAATGCCACCTTTGAGGATTATGAGATTGAATATAGTCTTCTGGATGGATACAATCCTATAACCACCTTTTTTTTTCTTTGAATGATCATATATTTCAATGCATGAACATGGAAGCAATAGTTTCAAGGGAAAATACTTAGTTATAAGGAATTTTGTGCTTACAGAAACGTATCAGCCTGCTTTACTTCATTATTACATTAGGTCTGCTTTGGCATACCTTTAAGTCTGCCCTCTGACAGCTTCTTGTTTATGATGCTCTGTTTATGCAACTCCCAGCATAAGCCTAGACTTAATCACCTATTTGACTCCATCTTCATGTAAACTTTTGCCTCAGGATGCAATGTGCTAGAGTTTAGGGCTGGGCTTTCTGTGTGGTAACAGTAAGGAGTATTTCTTGTTCAGGTCATCTGTTACTAGATCTCTAGGAAAAACTTATAGGCTAGTTCCAGCAGATGTGAAGGTTTTTAAACACAGGCCAGTTTCCAAAGCTGCTGGTCAAACACTGTTCACCTCATAAATAACATATTGATCTCAATAAGAATGTTTCTGGAGTCAGTAAAAAATCCCACATGCCGAAAAAACCTTCAAATCTGGGTCTTCAGAGCAGTATTTCACCACAAAATACCAGTCTTAAACATGAAAATTACTTCAGTGTTCAGTTCATAGGATAATACTACAAAAAACTGTGAAATTAGCAGATCTGAAAGAGAATGCAAATCACAATCATGTACACAAACATCCACCAACAAATAAACATGAAATGTATTTGATTGTCCAGAGCTCAGGAGTAAAGCAAAGCTCAGAATAAGGGACTCCTAGGTAGCTGCTGGGGTGAAGGAACAGACCATAACCAAAACTTATTATCAATGGTGCTAGTAGGACTTCCTCTTAAGCTTTTCTAGTGTTTCTCATAAGACCTTACTGCCATTAATTATAAATTTGCCAAGATTAGAGCCATTAGCACAAACATTTCCCATGCTAGACATGTCCTTCTCTTTGGTGTTGTAAAACATAGAACGTTATGATATAAATAGTAGGTACTCATAGTAATATTATTATATAAGCACAATTTGAAAGGAATGTATTCAAGTACTCAAAAAAATGAAATTACCTCAAGGGAAAAAAAACCCCAAACCTACAATCTATATTTGTCTATGCCTATACATTTCATTTTAGAATCACATTGGGAAAAAACTGGTTTATTCACACATGGTGAGTATAGTCTTACCTGTTAGGCAAGGTCATCAAAGATGAATTTTGGATTAAGAAAGCCTCATTGTTTGTCTGCTGAAGAGCAAGACTTTTCTTGCAGATCGAAGTCTGGCAATAGGCCTAGCAGGAACCTCTTTCAATCTGTATTTTCCCTGCTGGCTTGAGTGGCAATGAGGAAGAAGTCCCCAAACCAAAATGCAAAAGCAACATTTATTAGAATATTAGACATTGAAAACCCATGACTAGACATGAAGAACAAGGGGAAAGGCTGGCTGAGAAAGTTGGAGTAGGCGTCAAGTGGAGGAACCCTCAAAATGTGGTGAAGGTGGAGTCTATAAAGGAATTAAAGACAGGACATGTATAAGACAAATTTATATTGCTCTAAGAGTCTTATTCTATCACTACCTAATGGTAAGACCTTGCCTCTGCTTGACTTTTTTGGTGTTATTATTAAATAAAAAGTCTGAGTTAAAACTACAGTGATATCTTTGCACATGACTGCAATTCTCTATTGACTGCAGAGACAGAAACCTTTTGTTTAGGGCTGAAGATGCTGAGCTGTCTGCTGCTAACTGAACTTTCAGGAGGCTGTGGAAATTGTCACCAATGCCAGGAAAGCCCAGAGTAACAGCAAGCTGCTGAACTTGCTGACAAGAACTACAGTGAAATGACTGCACATCAATGAATTTATAACAGTGAAATGAGCCCCAATAGGCAACTTTTTCAGGAAAGAAAACTACCTTTTATTTATTAATATTTAAAGTGACACTGTTTGAAAACACATCCTGTGTTTTTATTATGGAAATTTTATTGATAACAGATTTCTTTCTGCTGACACCTTGATTTCCTTTAAACACTGGCAGTTCTTTGACAGTTCTTATTTTTTATGCCATGGTATTTCAGATAAACAAAGAATTCAGCTCAAGGCATTTTTCTGAAATTTGACAGCTCTTCCACATTTCATTTCTTCGACACTTTTTAAACTACTAATCCAGTAGTAATAGGGACTGCAAAACAAGGCAGTTCTGACAAAGTACACAGGTGTTTGAACCTTCTGTAATAGCCATTTTGAAATAGTATATTGCTGCTGTAGTTGATTTTGAAGCATTTTATAAATGTATCTGCAAATGTAAACCTATTCCATCTGACTTGAGTGACCATATATACCTGACTGCATAAATGAAGTTTCTGCTTTTTCTTGTCTTTTACTTGCTCACATGCTCCACACTTTAGAAAGAGATGTGAATGTAATATACATTGAAACAGAAATTACATTTCTTTTTTTCTTAATTTGAAATTGAAATATGTAAGGTATAAGTTTTTTTATAATTTTTTTTTCTTTTTCTTTTAAAAAGGCACTTCAGCTGTAAGAGATGTCATGAGATGACCTTGAGGGTTTTTTTAAATATATGGTTCTGCATGTGTGTCCTCATTTCCTATGACAGCATATTAGAGGCTTTCAGTTAACACGCTCCTCGTCTTGGGGTCTGGTCCATGGCAATCATGAGCCATTTTTCAGCCATTACACCTTATGAATTGTGTGTCAATTGCTTTGATGAGGTATGTGTTGCCAAACTATGACCAGAATTTTATCTGTCCTCAAAGTACAGAAAGTGTCTCAATCGCACTTGGTATATAGACCTCAGATTCAATTAAGATGGGCTTCGCTCTTTTCTTGAAATCTACAGAACTTGTATAAGGCAGGTAAAGAATAAACCCATTTCTAGCTGAAGAATGTGAGGTAAAAATGGAGGAAAGGTTGCAGGAAAATGAATGAAAACTGCTTTCCAAATGAGAAATCATTGGTAAAATGACTGTGGGAATGTATAACCCAGATCTTACAAGGAAGCGGGACCCAGTGTAGTGCTGTTAAAGCATCATGAGATAGACACTTCAGTTTCTCCTAAAACGAGAAATCTTCATAGAATCATAGAATCATTTATGTTGGAAAGGACCCTTAAGATCATTGAGTCCAACCGTTAACCTAACACTGGTAAGTCCACCACTAACCATGTCCCTAAGCACCACATCTATACATCTTTTAAATACCTCCAGGGATGGTGACTCAAGTAGTTACCTGGGCATCTTGTTCCAATGCTTGACAACCCTTTTGGTGAACAAATTTTACTTAATATCCAACCTAAACCTCCCCTGGTGCAACTTGAGGCCATTTCCTCTTGTCCTATCCCTAGTTAATAGAAGAGACCAGCACCCACCTCACTACAACCTCCTTTCAGGTAGTTGTAGAGGGCAATAAGGTCTCCCCTCAGCCTCTTTTTGTCCAGACTAAACAACCCCAGTGCCCTCAGCCACTCCTCATAAGACTTGTGCTCTAGACCCTTCACCAGCTTTGTTGCCCTTCTCTGGACATGCTCCAGCAACTCGGTGTCTTTCCTGTAGTGAGGGGCCCAAAACTGAACACAGTACTCAAGGTGCGGCCTCACCGGTGCCGAGTACAAGGGAACAATCACCTCCCTGCTCCTGCTAGCCACACTATTTCTGATACAGGCCAGGATGCCGTTGGCCTTCTTGGCCACCTGGGCACACTGCTGGCTCATATTCAGCCTACTGTCAACCAGAACCCCCAGGTCCTTTTCTGCTGGGCAGCTTTCCAGCCATTCCTCCCCAAGCCTGTAGCGCCGCATGGGGTTGTTGTGACCCAAGTGCAGGACCTGACACTGTTGAACCTCATAGCTAGCCTCAGCTCAACAGTCCAGCCTGTCCAGATCCCTCTGTAGAGGCCTCCTACCCTCAAGCAGATCAACCTTCCTCCCAACTTGGTGTTGCTGGCAAACTTACTGAGGGTGCACTGGATCCCCTCATCGAGATCATTAATAAAGATATTGAAACAGAACTGACCCCAGTACTGAGCCCTGAGGAACACCACTTGTTACTGGCTGCCAACTGGATTTAACTCCATTCACCACAACTTTTTGGGCCTGGCCATCCAGCCAGTTTTTTATCCATCGAAGAGTATACCTGTTGTAGCCCTGAACAGCAAAGTTCTCCAGGAGAATGCTGTGGGAAACAGTGTCAAAGGCTGTACTAAAGTCTAGGTAGACAACATTCACAGCCTTTTCCTTGTCCACTAAATGGCTCACCTTGCCATAGAAGGACATCATGTTGGTCAAGCAGGACCTGCCTTTCATAAACCCATGCTGACTGGGCTTGATTGCCTGAGGTCCCTAAAGGAGTAATTTGTTCCTTTCATGCCCTTCCTCTATAACAATTGAAAGTAGGGCATTAGACCTAAAAACATTAACAATACTTTTGCTTTTTAACTAGGTATGTATTTTAGTCTCTTAACTGTCTTTTTACCTCCCAACCAATGAGGAAAAAACCCAGCCATGCTCTGTGCAGTATTTGCTTATGTCTCACTCTAGAAATGAAAAAAAAAAAAAATCATGCCCCAAAAACCGAAAAACCTTTTAGCATTTTGATTTTTTTCAAGAATTGAAGCTCTATTATGAAAATCTCTAGCTCAGGACTCCTTTCTCAGACATTATTTCAAGGGATTCTCAGTATTTCCATAGTCTTCTCTGTGATAACCTCATGGCTATTCCTTGTTTTCAAGATTCTGGACTCATGGCTGCCCGATCCTCAAAGCTATCTGACTGACTGGAAGGCAAATGCTGTATTTCCCTTGAATCCTGATTTACCCTTTCACGAGAGTCACAGATATCCACAGTCCTTTAGGTTGCACTAGATATGCTAGCCTCAGACACATAAAAAACCACAACAGAACACCAATATTTTATTAAATGTCATGGCTTATGTTACACAGTTTTTAGAGAAACAAGATCTATTCTATGCCAGGACAAAGCCAATTTTGGCATCTTTTTTAGGACATTACTTGTTTTCTATGTTCATTTATATACCCTAAAGTGAACTTCATTTTCCTTCATTGTGTTTACCTGAACAAATGGTGAAAGAATTGTGGAGATATGGAAGAAACAAAAAGAGCAGGTCTCTTACACAAAGGGATCAAATGTATCTGCTCTCCAACAGATTTCGGTGGTATTTAGGCTATCTGAGTAGCTTTTGTTACTTTCTTTTTTTTAAAAAATATCATTCTTGTCTTGTTATTGTTTGGATATCTAGAAAAAAAAAAAAGGCAGGGATTCAAAAACACATCAGTTGTACCTGAGAAGTAAGTCTGATGCATTCTACAATTGATCCTGTGTAAGTGATCAGTATGTGCTCAATAGCCACTTTCTGGATGGGTTTTGCAATGTTTTCTTGCAGTATTTTTATTAAAAGGAACAGATGGGAGACAACGAGACATCCTTCTGTGGCAAGAATATGCTGGTATCAGCATCCTGTCCTCTGAAAAAGGACATTTTGCAAGCTCCATTCTGTCTCTCTGTACTTCATATTTGGATGTTAAAGCTTTCTGAACACTGATGTTTATCTCCTCTGTGACCATTAAATGAAAGCATTTCATACAATTTTGCATTTGTTGTAGCTGATGTGCCAAACCAGGTGTAAACTGATGAACATCTCTTACATTTTCAATACTTCTAATGAAATGGCATAATTTCATTTTAGAAGAAAAGAGCTAGCAAGAAAACATAGTTGGTAGCAATCTCTGTTGAATAAGAAGTCTGTTTTCATAAGTTTACTAGAGCAAATAATAGAACACTAACACCAAGAAAAAAGCCCAATGTCACCTTTAAGTCAGCAGGTGCAAGATATCAGTATTAAAAGGTTTCTTCCCTTATTCCTGCCACGGATCTGAAGTAGTTAAATTGTTACATTAACCAACGTCAGTAAATCATCCCACACTTCAGTAGATAAAAAATATTCCACAATGTCTCCTGTTGTGAATGCTTATAACTATGAATTCAAAATTTTAATTCCAAAACTTCACAATTTCCTCTTAGGCACAGGCTGTTTTAATAAACAGAATGGTAAACCAAACACGTTTGTTTTATTATTTGTGATAAATGATTATCAAAGAAGCAATAGGAGGGTAACTGAAACTGAGGTCAGTTTCCCTACTGCTATTGAGTATTCATACCAAACATCTTCAGCATGTACCCAGCTCTCAAAAGTATAACAATAAAGTTCTTTCATTGCCATTTCTATAGCAAATAATTTTGGGGGTATTGAATTAGCTTGAAAAACAGTAGCTTATCTTTTTAAATAATTACACTTTTTAGTACTTTAAAATGAAGCGGTATTGCTGATGGCTGCTTCTTACCATTGTTTTATTTAAGAAAACAGAAGACTAAAGTAAATCTCAGATCTGAATAGGCTTTCTTTTTAGCAGCATCTGTTCAGCTGTGGAGGTAGTTGGTTACAGACTTCAGATAGCTGCTCCAGCTATCAAATAGAGCTAGAAAAGAAACATAGAAGGGGGCCAGCTATAATCCCAATAATGAATAATTTTATATGAGGAGAAACTAAACATTGGGATTCCTCTTTCTGGAAATAAATGAACTGAGAAGCAATATGATACAGGTCTATAAAATCATGGTTGCTTCAGGGATTGTCTCTGATATCAGAACTCACTATTACTCATAATATGAGAAGCTGGAGGCACACAATGATCCTCTTACCATAATTAAGGCATGCATTTAATGGCAAAGGGACATATATTTTCATACAGCTTGTAGTGTGGAACTCAGTGCCACAGAATGTTTTAGAGGGAAAACATAAAAAAGGGTTCAAAGAGGGAGGCTGGAATAATTATATTTAAAAGTTATTGATGCTTTTGAACAAAAGGATCCAGCAGCATTCTCTGATTCAGAGGTCCTCATATTGATGCATCATAGAAGCTAGAAATATGTTACATCGGGGAAGGCCTGAACATTAGACTTCTCCCCAGACATTTGCTTCTCGTCACTGTTAAAGGAAATGTACTGGCGTAGGTAAGCTTTTGGTCTCATCCAGCAGGAAGGGTAAAACATGGTCATACTTAGTGCCATGCAGCAGGAAGTTGAAAACTGCATGCTATTTTCCTGGTGTAGGAATGTGTTTTAAGATGGTTAAGAATTTATTCTTCAAAGGAACCAAATAATTTTCAGCTTTCCTTGTGACTGGAGGGAGTAAAACAAGTTTAACAGAAAAGATTTTGCTCTTTGTTAGGCAATTTGTGTTGTTAATCATTATCTTCTCTAAAAATGAGACAGCAGCTGCACCATAGAAATTTTGCTTCTTAAGCCCCCCAAGTCAATTATTAGTTCCTCAAGAAGCCATTCATATAATCAATTTCTGTTCCAATAACACAAAAACCAATGCAAATTTATTCATACACATCTTTTCATGTTGTAAACACTAGAGAGGAAGGGCAGTGATGATACACAAGCTTTAAAACACTTTTCATATCAGTTCTGTGTTTTTCTTTGCCCAGTGGTAGAATTTCATTATATTATAATAAAGCTTTAGTGCTGGTACAACTTGTTCATGCTGTAATTTGCTTGTTTCACTTTTGTTCCTTCTTTTAAGAAGTTACCTTTTAAGAGTGTCAAAGAAGCAATTTTTAAGTCTAGACAGCATAAGCCAAAGACATGGTGAAGGAAAAGGCTTTCAACCAGCAGGAAGACTATGTGTGACTGATTAGCCTCATTAAGAGGTGGGCTATAGAGTGAAAATATAGTGCTGTTGTCTGGTGCAAGACAGCTACACGAGAAAAATCATGGGGAAAAAAACCCAGACATTTTTCAAGCAACCTGCAACGTTTATAAAATGTGCCTGATCACACTGCATTATTATTAATATCTTCTTGCACCCATGGAACAAAAGGAAATTTGTACAAAAATGTCTCAGCATGGCATGATTAAAGGTTTTGATGGTTTGGACTTTTTTATGAACTAGTGAGCTTTAGGACTATTGGGACTTAAGCAGAATCATGATTCCAAGTCAAACAAAGGGACTCCAAAATAACATCATACAAGGTTGTGTGAGCACCTATAACATATGACTAAGAAGCCCTCCAGCATTGTGCACGTGGTCATTAAGCAGGCTGTGATCACTGTGACTGCACTGGCAAAACAGGGACTGGTCACATCCTCCTTCATCAGAATACCCCTTACCACTTCCCTGATACTTTTTAGGGTATGTATTTATATCTTAAACCATTGGATAAAGATTTATATCTTAGGTGAAATACTCAATGAAAATGAGTATTCAGCTTCTGTAGAAGTTGTTGGTACTGCTGTTTCATTATCAAGAGTTCAATGTTCAATGGCCTCAGAATTCCACAGTCATTTGCATACTTGCTGAAAAACTGATTAGCACCTAATTTTGAATGCACAACCAGCTCTCAGCATCACATTGGTTTGTCAGATTCAGAGGGACAAAAATTGAATTAAGTGGCTCAAGTTGTGGCTCCTGTCTTTAATATATAGCCATGGTCTTTTTTTTGCAAAGTATCAGCTAATCAATGATGGAATCAGAGAGTTAGGGGAGCTCAAATCAGTAAAAATGCCAAAAAGAAGTAAGCCTTAAAGCATTGGGCAAAATGCTTAATTCCATAAAGGCCAATAAGAAAACAAGCCTCCAGATTTTGTATTCCTTAATGTCATTAAAATTATGCTGCTCAAAACAGAGAACTGAAGTTTTCTAAACCAAATATATACATTTTCATGTTTCTAGAAGGTAATTATGTCTGTCTTCCTAATTGCACTTCCATTTGTCCCTTTATATCAATTAAAGCTAAATGCAGGTAGCAGAACAGAAAGTATTTTCAAAAGCCTACGCTCCAAAGTTAGTGGCTGGTGCGACTGTAAACCAAAATGCAATGATAGTTACTAGCTCATCCATCACATTAAGTGTATAAAAGTAAGACTGCTCATGAGCACTCCTTTTTTTCAGTTGCCAAAATATAAGTAAATCTCGCAATCAAGATAGTTAGCTATTACCACAATATCTGAGCACTTCTGGTATGACTGTATGTACCTCACTTAGTACATATGTCTCACACTGAGATACTTCAGCAGTAACTACAGATTCCTTTTGAGTTCATAATTTTCTTCACTTGATATGCAAGCACAAAGATAGCTCCAGGTAAGGCTTAATTTGAAATACAGCACTGAACATCTTTTTTTTTTTGTATTTTTTTTATTTTGCCTTTGCTGCATGTCAAAGTTTTGTTATGGAAAAGATACTGACAAAGTTACCAGCAGATAACTTAACCTTACTTTTTTCCTGGACTACAGGTGGCAGGAAGGATTCTGGGCTACTTATACAAAGTCCAGCTTCTGCATATTCACTGCAAATCTCCTATTGCAATGGTTTGGCTGGAGAAAACCTGAAAACAAACCAGATGTATTACAGGCAAGTCCAGAGAGACCATGCCTTGGAAAGAAGCTAAGCTGCCAAAAAGGGCTGGACTGTCTCCTCTAACCCATTTTTATATAGTTTTCATAATTTAAAACTAAACAAACAAACAAACAAAAAAACCCAACCAAAAAAACCCAAAAGAATTTGCTGCAGAAATTGATTATATGTGGAGATTTAAGGAGGAAAAGCAACCTGGCACCCTGCTATAGTAAGAAGATAATTCAAAATAAGTATTGCTGGTAAAGACAATGCAGCATGCTGCAGCAACATCCTGTAGGAGGCAAAAATTGAGAAAATGCATGGAAGTACAGGAATAGGGCTAAATACAAAGTGTGATAAATTTAACAAGGACTAAACAAATGAATTTTACAATGGGAGGCAGATGGACAGGAAGCCAAAAATGATTACGAAGCACATAGATGGACACACCCCCCCAAATTATAACAATGTAATTACAAATTCATTGGAGAACTATAGCCTTTTTTCCCAGCTGCCCAGGTTCATCTTATCAATCATGTCAGTTACTGTATTTATGAAGTGACTCTAACCTGCATGATCAGAGCTGCTCCTTATTACCAAGTCACTAAAATCACCCAAAAGAAAAGTTTAATGTAACAGGAACTGATTGTTTCTTTGCTGTACACTCAAGAAAGAGAGCATCATCTCAACAACAACCACTTTAGGAGGAGAGAAGGAAAACTGTTGACAGGAGGCATTATTTAACTTATAAGTAGTTAAACCCATAGTTTGACAAATATCAGTCTAACAAAATTCATCTGTCTGCCATCAACTTCCAGTTTTGGATTAGTGTTACATGATGATTGCTAGAATTGGCACGAAAACAAATGAAATTAATATTTTACCCCAAAGTTAAATTCAAGAGGCATGATTTTAGGTGTTACATAATATTTACTCGGTGCTCCAACTGTGTCATTTGGATTTTAAAATTGCACACCTACACATAATTCTTTCCTAGTCTTCTGTCCATTTTTAATATTTATTTCATTTTGGTAATGCTTTCCTCTACAAGAAATGTTATTTGGGAAGCACAGCACGTGTGTAAAAAAACCTGCAACAATAAAATGTGCATCTACCTTAAACCATCAGTCCAAAAGTATCACATGTGAAAATAGTCTCATATACTAAAGAGAAAGGGACATTTTAATTGTGTATGAAAGGTTAGAATAAACTGCATGACTAGTGTCAGCAATACATTAAAAGCAGATTATGAAGTGTTATTATCAGTTTCTCCTTTTGTAGAAGACAGATCAAGTGCAGTAAGTCCTCACCCACAGCTGCCCTTGTTCATCCTGCTTAACTTAAGGCACTTAACTGAAACACCTTGTTAAGAATGCACATGTCTGTGACTTCTTTTATAATCAGTGGTGAGAGCCTAACATCTCCATAGTGAAATTTTGTCCAATTAAAGATTTGAATCATCCTCTGAAGGCACCTGTCTAAGCTTCTAACTTAGATGCCTCAATTAAGTGCTTAAAGTTAAGTAGGATGAATCTAGGTGGTAAAAGATCACAGAAAACTTTTCTGCTGTATTTCGTATAGCAAGTGCAAGAAATAATTCTGTTCATATTACCAATGCTCCTAGGAAGACATAAGCTTCATCTTCCTGCAAAGATGTTTGCAGGAACATCTGTTAACACTCTTGTGGTGGGTTGACCTTGGCTAGCAGCTGGACACCTACCCAGCCTCTCACTCACTCACCTTCCCCAGACAGGGCAGGGGGAGAAAATAACATGAAAAGGCTCATGGGTGAAGATAAAGATAGGAAGAGTGCTTAACCAATTAGTGTCATGAGCAAACCAAACTTGACTTGGGGAAAATTAATTTAATTTATTGCCAACTCAAATATATGTAGATGGTGAGAAACAGAGAGAAGACACTTCATGCACCCCATTTTTTCCCAGGCTCAACTTCATTCCTTCATTCTTGACTCCTCTCCCTCTCCCTGCCCTGCCCAGCATCGCAGAGGCAATGGGGAATAGGGGACTGCAGTCAGTACATGACAGTTCCTCTCTGCCACTCCTTCCTCCTCACCCTTTTCCTCTGCTCCAGTGTGGGCTTTTCATGGGCTGCAGCTTCCTTCAGGGCATGTCCACCTGCTCCAGTGTGGGGTCCTCCATGGGCTGCAGTGTTGGTATCTGCTCCAGTATGGAGAACCTCTTCCTTCTCCTCCTCCTCTGACTTTGGTGTTCCCTCTGCTGTATCTCACACTTTTTGTTCCCTCATTGTCTGTCTGTGCAGAATTTTCCGCCCTTTCTTAGAGATGTTTTCCCTGAGGCACCCACCCATGGCTGAGGGGCTCAGCTATGCGCTGTGGTGGCTCTGTTGGAGCTGTCTGGACCCAGCTGTGTCTGGCATGGGACATCTCTGGCTACTCCTCATGGAGGCCACTCCTACAGCCCCCAGCTACCCATGCCTTGGCACGCAAATCCAATACACTCCCAAGGAAACATAAATACATTTTGTGAGTCATGATGAGTTTGTAGATAAAAAATTTGTATTATTCTAGAACAGAAATATATGAGTCAGGTGTAAGACTTTTTTCATTCATTTTCTCACTGATAGTTTATTGTGAAAGTAAGAGTTTTCATTCTTGCTGGTGGGACTTTTTAGTTCCAGATGAAATAACTATCTAATTTCCCCAAAGTACAGCTCTCAGGATGTAGCACTGAGCTGAGGGTATTCTCTGTGCTGTTAAACAGGCAATTACTTTCATCCTGTGCTTCCAGAACTGACGAGACTGTTTCTTTCAAAAGGCAGTTCAGATACTCCAGGGATCCAGTCAGATGTGGATACTAAACCACAACTTCTCCAAAACCTGTTATGTTGCATGTATGGGTGGTTTTGCCTACAGAAATACTAACTTTAATCTGGAGTGTGTCTGATATCTAGGGAAGGAGGTGCTGTGTAATCTTTTGCATCTGTAGATATAAAGTGCAAATAAGTTGACTGAAAAATGTTTTAGGAAATGACCTGAAATGTCTCAGGTAACTCAGTTTATACAAGGGAAAAACAGAGTATATAAACTCTTCTCTAAGAGAAAGTACACAGCTATACAGGTAAAGTGTTAGCATATAAGTACCCACTCCACAAATAGCACCACTAATTTTTCTGTTGGTTTCTTTTGGGTTTTTTTGAACATTTGTGTAGAGGGTTGTAAACAAGTGTCGTGGTTTAACACCAGCGAGCAACTAACACCACGCAGCTGCTCACCCCTTCCCCCCCCCCAGTGGGATGGGGGAGAAAATCAGAAAAAAAAAAAAGTAAAACTTGTGGGTTGAGATAAGAACAGTTTAATAAAACAGAAAAGAAGAAAGTAATTATAATGATAACAATACTAATAAAATGACAACAGTAACAGTAAAAGGATTGGAATGTACAAATGGTGCACAGAGTAATTGCTCACCACCCGC
>JANZLQ010000050.1:21193261-21208785 GCA_026212715.1 Elanus axillaris
TACTGAACTCAAAACACAGCACTGTACCAGCTACTAGGAAGACAATTAACTCTATCCCAGCTGAAACCAGGACAAGTCCCTTGTTCTTCCCTCCTACTAAAAAAAAATAATAATCTGTCCACCCTTTCTGCTGTTTCTCCAGAGCACTGGTTCCTCTCAAGTGTTCTAGAAGAATCTAAAACTCGACGTCTTTCTTGCTGCTGAGCTGGACAAACTCTAGGTTCTTTACCTAGTGCCTCTCAGATTACACAGTTCTTCTGAAGTTTCACGGGGCTCATTTCATTACAGAAAACATCTCTGAAGAATTCTGACCTATATACCCTGAAACTCAGACCAACTTTAAAAGTGATTATGAAAACCCTTACACTCTTAAACTTATCACACTGCCAGTACTGACAAGAGGAAATGACTTTTCTTTGCATTTGTGTCCTAACTTGGGGAGGGCTGTGTTCCAGAAGAGTGAGGTGAGACTGATGGAGTCTAATTTCAGCAACACTGATAGTTTAATTTATGCCTAGTTGTTACATATTATGTAATTAATGCAGCATAATCAAATAAATACTTCTAGGAAAGAGCCCATTCTGGTTTTCCTTGCAAAGTTTTTTATGATCCTTAGCTTAATACAAAGAGATTCCCCTTCTAAGAGGAATTAAAGCAGATGCAGGTGCATGAATTTCATAGAATTAGTAAACATTCTTCTTGTTGCACCACAGTAATGACTAAACCTCTTTTGCAAGAGCTAGATGCTATCAAGTGCCTTAGCTGAAGGACTTGGCAGGTAAGCTGCTTTTGGGTGTGGAACTGTATGGTATATTCTTAAGACTTGGAACATGTAGGAAAAATGGGAAAATACATACCGGGTAAACGTGACTATATAACTAAGTAAACTGCTGCTCTGGTGCTCTGACTGATACCTCCTTCAGAGCAGTCCTTGATTCTGCTAGTTTTTACCAGATGAAATGGGAGTTGCTGAAACCTTCTCCTTTCTGAAAACATTGTTCAACTCTGACTTCTTGAGAGATCATATTCGGGATGCTGAAGACTTTCTGCCTAGCTAGTCCACTGATTCTTTGACTATTACTGTCAGCTGCATTGACACTAAGTTCTTGACAAAATGGTCTGATTTTATTCCTTTCTGAAAGTTTATGTTAAACATCAGTTTCTTATTGCACTTCTGTGTTATAGCTCTTTTGCGTGAGTTTTCAGCATCCAGCAGAAATCATTAGGTACATACTTAATGGTGATCCAAAGGAGCTTTCTTCACACATACTCCAACTACCAGGTCTTTGAAGCATCAGATACTGGGACAGAAAACAGAACTATCTGGCATGCATTTCCACCGGAGAGAAAGAAATATACATGCCAGAGCTCACTCCAAGGCTCATCCTCTGCCAGCTGGGCTTGTAAACAGGTTACAGACTTCTTGAATAAATAGTGTTGAGAAAATCTGTGAACCAAATGTCCAAATAACCTGAGGGTCAGTTTGATCAATGACCAAAAATAAGTTCTGAAGTTCTGTTCTCAGCTGAAAGATTATATGAAACAATTTTCCTGTGGCTTTAGCCACCTGTGAGCCTCGAATAAACTCCTGTTAATCCACTGACTGAGACAGAGTAAGGTCAGATTTATTAATGTTGTTCCTCAGAAAACAGCTGATGAAAACAGTTGGCAACTGACTGCATCACCCAAAAGCTGTGACAACTTCTGAATTAATCAGTCACTAATCAGTTGTTGAAATAAGACTATAAAGAATGTGCTTTGTAGGTATGCTCAACCAGTGAAAACTATTTTCTGAGGGCTCTTTTATTGTTTCCTTTCTCCTTATTAATCTTCTGAAATAAGATGCGCTCTACAAACATTGATTCCGTGACAGCAAGAGTCTTGCTGGATTATTTCTTAACCTTAGTTATATAAAGAAAAATAATTTTATATATCATTGTCACAGAGAAAAAAGAAAAAAAAGGAGAAAAAAATCCCCACAAAAAAACTTTCCACGTAAATAGGGTGAAATCAAAGTACCAAAGGAAAAAGAACAATGAGAAAAACTACATATAAAACCTAGGTCTTGTAATTTAATGGACTCTGAGTTATTCCTCATGTTGTCAGAAGCAACAAAAATGAACTGATAAACAACAGGGATTATTGTCTGATTTATGCTTCTCAGGATGGGAAGAGCAGACACACTGAATTCACATGTTACCTCAAAAGAAACTACTAGTACTCAGAATTTCACTGGTCTATGATTAGGATCCATGTAGGCAGATATTCTAAAGAGAAACAGTGTTTGTCCTTCCAAGAAAGAAGGGTCATTGTTTTGGAAAGCTGAGACTCAATCTTGTTCTACTGGCTTGGTTTTAATTTCCAAATTAAAACCCTAGTAAGAGAAAATGTATTTTTCTCTTGGATGTCAGTGTGCTGAAATTTCCCACTGTCATACAAAATACTCTTTTCTGCAACCTAAAGTCAGACTAAGGTAACAATTACATGCTACAGTGACTCATTTTCTTGAGGGCAGGATGCTAGACAATAGTGAACCCAATGCTTGTTAAAGTAACTTGTATTTTGTGCCTCAAGACATTGCTGAACAGTGCTTTCCTTCTCTGTTGCCTTCTGACAGGGTAACAATTCTATATTTGACATTCCACTATTTAAAAAAAAAGAACTCAGCTTTATCAAGCCAAGTTACATTTGTCCCTCAGCCTCTGCTATCCAAGACTTTATTTGTTCCAAGTGTTTTAATTGGTACATGAGAGTTTTAAGACCAAATTAAAAAAAAAAAAAAAGACCTTTTTGGATATCAGGCATTGTGGTTTTCATGTGTGTATGCTTAGTTTTTTTTTTTAGCTGTCATTTCTGAGTTGTAGAAATCTTAGAAAGCTTTTCTAAAAAGCCAGAAATTCAGGATGAGGCTCTCAGAAGAAACAAGACAAAATCAGCTACGTTAGAATGAGAAGTTACCCAGATTCCACGTAATGTACCAGAGCACCTGGCTTCTGTGCTTAGAGCAGCTTTAGCTGTAGTAGCAACAATCTTCTACATCATTTTGGGAAAAATGCTACGGCTCTGACAAATTTCCTAGATAGGATATCCCTGTTAAGTGGGGTGTGTGTGGGGGGGTGTGTGGGTGCATAATTAATCTCTGAAAGACTGGAAAAGTCTCATTTTCCCAGAAATATGGAAAGTGCTTTGAGTAGACATTATTATATAAATAATAATGTCAAGTCAAAGGAGATGTTAGAGTGACTACAAACATTTGAGGTTCATTTTAGCCTACATATAAATGTGATTTTGTGCTAGTACACAGCTTATACCTAGACAGATCAATGTTACCATCTCATTCTTGTCTAAAATGCAATTATTACCCTGAAGAAAATCATAACTTTTCAAACTAATAAAGTGCTGGTATTCTCGGCAGAAAAAGGTGCACAGATTTAGTCCTGTAAGTATTTTAATCAACTTCCATTCTCATAACTTTTTTCTGCATCATCATTCAGATTTTGTGGTGTCCCCAGAACAAGATTTGCTCCTGCACTGACCCAGTAATGTTAATGTCTTTGAACAGAGAGACTAACAGCCTTGGATCAGAGATCAGTTTGTTCTTTTGCTGCTGAACAGGAACTCACCACAGAGATCTACCATTCCAGATTCTCTCATATCAATTCTCAAGGTCAAAAATGAAGAGAGAGGAAGTTTGTTTAATTATTGCTCAGCTTCTCTGGCATTATGCAAAAGTGCTGAATTGTAAATGACAACCAATTTGGTGATGTTTGCATATGAGAAAAAATTATTGATCCCAAGGTCCCTAGGATGTGTCAGTGTTAAAATCACAGAGCACTGAGCCGAATTTGACATACAATATTTTCTATTCTATCCTTTCCCAGCAGATGAGCCTTTTCCCTGTTTACTAAAAACCATCAATATCTGCAACACCCTTTCCTGCATGTGGTATAAACATTTCATTATAATGTGACATTCAGGTCTTCCCTAAGAAAAAAATAACAACCCAAGCAATTTTAAGGACAAGGTTAAATGTCAATCATGCAAGAATTTGGCAAATAGCTTTACATCCTGGAAACTTTTAGTGATAAAACATTAAGAGGAGCCACTGAGAGAGACTCTCAGCAGACAGTCTTGAGTGTATCATGTCTATTCAAGCAGGTGCAGGAAGGTGTTCTCTTCAGTGCCCATCCAGGAACAGCTGGGGAAAACATGGATGATTTGAAGTTACACATATAATGAGAACATATCATGCTCCTTCCTGAAGCAATAACCATTCAGCTTATCCTATACTCATTTACACTGCAAAACTGCTTGGTCTACTGTTAAAACTCTTGTCAAATCACTATCATAATAATTGTATTTTCTCTCCACAAAACTGTATACAAAGTATTATTTCAAAGGTTCAGTGGAGATTGTCTGTGACTGTCACAAACAAAAATGAGAACATCAGATACCAACAGAAAAGATAAGGCCAGCTCTAGCTACTTTGTCCTATTGCTGTTATTCAAGAATTATGCTGGCAATATGACAAAATAAAGAACAGAGCAGAGAATAAAAAAACCTTGGTCTTTATATTTGCAAGCTTTTGAACTAAAAGCTTTCCCACTCTTTTTTAGCACAGTCACAAAGCCTACCTCTTTATTTCTCCTGATGATGGTGAAAGAACATCTTATTTCAATCAGAACAAGCAAAATAAGAGAGGGGAGGCTATTTAACATGGAAGAATACTTCAAAGAAAGGCAAAAAGTATTGTTACAGGTTCTGGGCAGTCTGAATTCAGTAATAAAAGAGAATTAGAGTCACAGACTTCAGGTAAACAATGTAATTACTTATGGTGCTTTCACTGCTGAATGTAGACAGTGGATAACAGCCCCAGCTCCCAACATAATTATTTTGTAAATATTTTTAATATGAACTGGGTAGAGTAGGGTTATTCATGGCTGATGCAGAAGATGCAGAACTGTTCTCAGATATTGGGAGAAAGCTACTTTTCAATTTTGTATTTCAGGTCATGCAAAGGTAGTTATGGGTATCCAAAAGAAAGAGTATTTTATAATCTAAACTCTCAGATTAATCTAGCAAATCTAACTGCTGCCTAGCTTTATATACTGCAAAATATCCCTTCAGAAACACTTTTAAATAGCTGTTAAAAGACAGTTCAAACTGGTGTAAGTAATTGAGCTTAAACTTTAAGGAGATGTGTCTTCAGAAAGTGTTACCATAAATCTTCCAAAAAAGTGTTTATTCAACCATTTCCAGACATCCAATTCTATACATAGACATCAAATAATTTCACATTTTTAATTGTACAATAACACTGTGTTCATTTGTCAAATATATTTTTGATGCTTCAGATACCACTTGTCAAGACTATTAAAGATTCTTTTTTCAGTATTAGGCAGCCACTAGGGTAAAAAAAAAAAAAAAAACAACCAAAAAAAAAAGCTAGTTAAAAGAAATGATAACTTCTCAGATAAACAAACTGTCCATCCTGGAGATCTTAATGATGACAAATTTCCTCTGTTCTATGCAAGTACTGCACTTAAGCATCCATAGATTGGCTCCAGAGTTCCTTAGATCAAGTAAAAGCCAAAGTATATAGGTAAACAGAAATCTTTACCCTTGATGTAACTGACTTTAAGATTATCTCAGAAGTATGTGCAACACCTATCTCCTCAGTCTTAAGTCATAAGTTTTCCAGCAGAACTGTGTTTGCACTCTCTGCAGTCTGTGGCACAGGGGTCTAGCTGTAGCCCATGTCCCAGTTTTGTATGGTGCAGTTATGGGGCCTTGGCTCAGCTTTACTGCAAAACTGTTGAGTTGTGAAAGAGGATATAGGCTAAAGCCAAGATTTTCTTCTTGAGAAAACGAAAAACGAAGACAGAAGTGAAATTGTTGAAACGCTAGCAGCAACACTCTGCCTCAGAGAAAGATACTGATATAAAAAGGTATAAAATGCTGAAAGGAAGCAACAAGTCAAAAAATGGTAACTTGAAAAGATCAAGAACCAGCCTATTCCAAGGACCAAGGAAGGTCTGACACTTTCCCACCTGAATAATGATTGTCTGGGCAGCAGAAACGCATCTGATGCCTGTAGTGGAGACACTGAGCATGCTCATGTTTAGTCTAGTTATTCCTAGCTACCTGCTCTTTGTATTTAGCCAATGAATAATTGCTGCGTATTTATAAACTGTGTGCAGTACTACTATAGGCACTCTGCACATGGTGAAAGGTGTCCACATTAAAGGGACCCAATAAATGACAAGTTAGATTTGTGTGATAACTTGAATGATCAGTGAATATAGTGACATACCTAGAAAAAGTACACTGGCTTCTGGAAGGAAAAACCTGCTTTTGGTGTTAACAAATAGTGACAAAGTCAGAGCATTAATATTATATGTAATGAAAATACTAGTTTTACACTCTAAACCTTGGTCTCTAAGCAGTTCATTTTAAGTATAATGATACACTCTATCCATGAGTTGTAAGAATTTAACTGACATATAAATTTCATAAGAAAGTCCAATAATATTTAAAATAAATAAAAATAGGCAAAAAAACCCAACCCAAACCCAACATAACTCTGGCTGTATATCAGGTTACACAAAACTAAACTCCTACAGAGCAAGTGTTTGGAATTTACAAATATCAACTAATCCTCTTTCAGGGACCCTCCAACCAGAATTCAGTAAGACATAAATTGATTTAATCCAGGATTGGTTTTCTTCTCAGGTCATTTTGAAACAGAGGGATGCCAAATAAATATATGGTATCTGAGTGAAGATTCCCTGCACAATTCAGAAGCCATTGTTAATATAGCGTAATAGAATTTTCTAAGAGCTGCTACTCATTAGTCTCAACTCAATCTAGTCTCTTTGGCGTAGGAGGCTGTAGAGGCCCGAACATAGTCCTCTCTGCTACCTAATCATTAGAAAATGTAATGGAAGGCACACAGGTGCATCTGTCACCCACTCCAGTCTCTGAACTAGCCTTTACAGATTTTTGAGTCATGTAGATGGAAAACAGCTTTTTTTTTTCCCCGCTACCTTTCTAAGTAAACCTGTCCACATATTGTCCACTACTAAAGTCAGCAGTGTTAGAAAAACACCATGAGATTCCCAGATAGAATGTGGGCCTTTGTTAGCAACTGCTTTCAGGTGGAATAAGAATGCATTGCTGGTATTTTTGATACCATGACCTGAAAGCTGGAAGGAAAGTGCTCCATTTTAATGAAACAATATCTTCTTCATCTCTATTTATGGTTATGTTTAAGAAAGAAACAAGCAAACAAAGAAATGTATTAAAGAGTTTGATGCTTTGCCTGGTCAGATAGCAACAATTTTATCATAATTTTTTAAGGTGCAGGAACAAAGCTGTTGAATTCTGAGACTTTTTCTTCCTCCTGAAGGAATATGCCAAATAAGCATCTTTTTTTTTTTATCTCGCATAAGTTTATGAACAGCTATAATCACTACCCAGATATTATAAAGTTTGTTTCTTTGACATTTATTATTCCACAGTGACTAGACAGGGCCAGAACACTGAGTACATGGCTCCTGGACCAGTCTTGGCCTGTGTGCTGTTTATCTTCCCCTTGGGCCCAGGAGGGTGCCATTATTTTAGTATTTTCATTTCCATAGTAAGATCATTCCTCATTTTAAGCAATGTCTGTTATTCTGTCATTCTATCTCAGAAACTAAGCAGCTAGATCCTCCGAACCATCACCAGTTTCTTGTTCTCCAAGATTCCTAGGGACAAAAATACTAGTCCCCTAGTTTCAATTGTAAATTCCTAGTTTCTTGTCTCAAAGACAGACAGTCTTTGAAGTTGAACAGACACCCAGACTAGGAAGATTTGGGGAAAAAGAAATAAAAATCACTTTGTGATCTATAATGCATATCTCTTTGTTAGATTCCTCCCCATTCCTAAGTACCCTGAGACTTAGTGAGGTTGCCTTAGGTCAGAATCTACTCAGGGCAGTTTCTTCCCTCTTTAAGAGAACAGAATGAAGTTTAATGACTCTCTAAATTCACTGCTGCAAAGTCTCCTAAGACTCTTTTTTTAAGACCAGACAGAATATCCAGTCCATTGTCAACTTTTTTTTTTTCAGTGAGTACAAATTGAGGACAACTGAAGTTTTTCACAAGCCACTTAAAAGGTACAATCTAGCCTTTTAAAATTGCTCCAGTCCTGCCTGTTTCATAAGTCTCTGTGTACTAGCAGCTGTTGATTTACTGAACATTTTAAAATATAATTAGTATGAAGAATATGCCTATTTTGGGAGGGGGGGGGAGAAAAAAAAAAAGCAGCAGTGTATTTTATTATGAGCCTTCAGGGATTTGCTGGAAATCTATGTCTTCTTTCATACTGTTAAATCAAAATCTTTTCATCTCATGTACAGCAATATTTAAAAAAAAATAAATTATTTAAATGGCAGCCTGAGCTCTCCAGCAGCACTGATCTAAAATTTGTATCATGGATTAGGTTATGTTCTGTTTGGATTTTTTGTGAAAGATGGAGTAGACCAATCTGTCTAGGCTGAGAAATCATAAGCTAAGTTTAAAAAATACAGCAATTTTTGAAATTATTTTTTTTTGTGAACAAATGGAAAAACAAAGGAAAACAAACCTATTCTTACTCAGAGAAAAAGTTGCCAGATGAAATTCATACACACGGTACTCAGCATTTACATTTACAGAGTCATAACTTCATGTGGCATCATCACTCTTCAATCACCAGGGAGGGAAATGCTTACCAGAAACTTTAAGTAGGAAAAACAGACAGAAGGAAAATATTATATCAGTTTCTGTGTGCACAATGGGAAACATGGAAACATAATAACAGTTATGAAAAATATGTTTGCCTTGAAGCTAAAAGAGACCAGAATTCATCATTATTGGGTTTTAACATGTGGCTGTGTTTCTCAGTAAACAAAATTTATCTACCATTATTTCACATCCTTTTGCTGAGATTATTTTTTCAAAGCTGTGGTACCATACATAGGCAGCTTGTTTTGCATGCTTTAATTTATACCCCTAACTCTATAAACTATTCAGTCAGTGTTGCGCAATAACTGAGAAATTTGGGTCTTCAGGGAGGAGCCACCTGTTACAACAACAACAGCAGTGTGCCAACACCCAAAACTGCAAGTCAGAGTAACTCTGTTTACATGCTTATATTATCATTTAGGTACCTGAAAAAAGCCCATTTAAAAAAAAAAATGCTGAATACCTACAATTCCCTTCTAAAATGCAGTACAAATAGAGAGCATCAACCGGTCTCTGTGGAGAAGGTATCCTTAAGAGGAATGTGTTCTTGAATCATATTGCTTAAATATGGAACTATTCCTGCCACACCATAAACAGAAGGGTGCAAGGCTGTATGTGATATGTTACAATACAGTAAAACATACAACATACAGCTGGTGGTAGTCCTAGCTAATTTATTTTGACTGAGCTGTACCTATGCAACATGCAACAAAGGTCATAACTTGAACAATAACCAGCTAAAGCATAAGAAGACACTTTCATATAAGAACATAAACAAAAAATTCTATTTCCTAAAGTTAGCCCCAAGTTGTCCTTTCCAATCCTCCCACAATTGCTCGCATTTGAATTCACATATGACACACAGTAAGTCCAGCACTGCAAACAGAGAAATATGATCAGTAACAACTATAGAGCACATTTGTCTTTAAGGATTCAGAAGACACTAGTCATGTTGACTTTAGGTCATTTAAGACTAGCAGATTCATAAACTCTATTATATTCCACAAGCTTACAATTGTGTATTCAGAATCTGAATCAATTAGGTATTCAGATATTGGAAAATAGGAGATTGAGTTCTGTTAACTTAATTTTCATCATTGTCATTTAGTGAGGAAATGACTCAAATCCTGTTCACATTCAAAGTACTGGGAAAATTCTCACTGATATAATATAAAACCATATTGTTGCCTCATTAAAGAACTCATTTAAAAGCTGTACAGCTAGCAAGTTATCTGCTGTCATACTGCTCCTTCTGGGACATGTGGAAGGAGTTTGCATGCATCTATTTTGCTCAAATTTACTTTCTTCCCTCTTCCATTTCCATTCCAAACCTGGAAACCTCTTATTAAAAATATCTGGAGGAAGGATGCACTATATTCTGATAATACTCCTTTCTGCGAAGCACAAGCATAACCTCTCCTGAAACATGGAATGCCTGAAAAGATGTGCATGATAAGACACTTCCGTACCCAAGACTGACTGACTATTACTGTTAATACCTTAAGGGCTGCTCAAACCTTTCTCTGCTCTTGCCCACCACACTGTGTATTCAATGCACATGTAAAAGATAGCTCTCCTTTTCATTCCTTCAAGATTTGCTTAGGTCATAAAGACTAGAAGATTACCTGTCAAGTTACATAACTACTTTTGCTAACCTTTACATGTAACTTGGGTGCTCTGTGATGACCTCCCTCTAAGGTTAGTACTCTCTCAAATACCATTTTGAAGGCTCTTAATTTTCTTCTATTCTTGATATAAGGGACCATATGAAAACTGACTTGATGCCCCTCCGGTGTATTTATTGTTACAAACCTCTTGGTAAAGAATATCCAGCAGCAAAACTTGATAAATATTTTGTAAGAGAATATGAGATATTAAAAGTTATATCATTTATATAAGTTGTAAAAGGAAATGCACAGATAGATAAGGGTGTTTCCACATTAATTAATATTTGAAGTCTGGTCAAGTAATTTAAAGCATCCTAGTAGTTTAGCATGGTAATTTAAAATCAAATGAAGCTATACTTTTAGAAATTGGTAACAGTACCATTGCAATAATAATTTTGTAAAATTTCAATACAGTTTAAAATTCAGAGTTCAATAACAAAGATTTTAGTTTTGCTATATTAATTTTCTTATTTAAAATTGGGCCTTATTTTTCAATTAAAAAAATTAGTCTTTTTTGAGTAGGTAAGACAGTGGGTGAACAGCTGTACAGAAAGTGCGATGGGCCTTGAAAAACGGTAAAACTCTTTTCAAGGTCTCCCTCAACTCATAATGTAGACAAAAAATAGACTGCTTTCACATGGATTGTGAAGAAATGCTTTATGAATCAAATCACTAGTGTTTTATGAAGTACTTTATGAAGGAGTCAAATATGAAAGTGTCATATGCATAAAAACACATTATTTCACAGATGCAAGAGGATTCAAGAATCACATATTATGGTCACGTGCACTGAGTGTAGAGAACTATTTACTGATCTAGATTTAGATCTTATTAACTCATTGGGGAAGGTAACAATGTGAGAAATTAACGTGGATATTGTTCTGAGCATATCTTTCAGTAATTCAGAATAAAATCAGCCATTACTGTATTAACTTGTCTTTACAATGGAAACTGCTCCAAAAAAGTCAACAAACAGGAGAACATTTCTGAAACAATGTTACAAGTCATAATGCTAACCTATAGAGATACTTCAGCAATTGTTAATAAACCAGAACAATGCTATTAAAGAATTACAAAACAGCCCCCCAAAATTTATTACCTGTCTGTTGATTTTAAAAAATTAAAAGAAGAAAAAATCTAGAATTTTAAGAATACATTGACATAAGAATTTCCTTCTGTGACAAATCTGCCATGTTCCTAGCATGCTAATGGTTTCCAGAATATGGACTTTTGGGGAATGAATGCCATAGAACCACAGGAATGTGCAAAGTAAAACCAATGCTTTGTCATAGAGACTAGGTAAATCACAGAGTCCCCCAGCAAAGTGCTGGTCATAAGATTGATCTTACCTAAATTAAGCCATCAAGAAGAAAAGTATCTTCAATCTTATTGTGGAGTCTTGATTGAGTTAAATATACCTGAATTTTAAGACACAGTATGTATGTGCATATGTTCTTTCTGCTCCAGCCTCCCCGTATGAGGACTGACATCGCAGCACTGACCCAGAGTGAACAGAGATGCAGGGTAGGATAGATATTTTTAAACCAAGTTCAGCGCTATCCATAGCCACTTGATATTTTTTACTGACAATGTAGCAACATTAAGCAAACACATGGATCAGCATTACTGAATATAGCTACCTTTAGGCAAATGAGATGGATCAGCATTATTTTCTTACTGGCCCTATCTTCACAGTGATTGTCTTGAAGGGTCTTTTGCAGTGTTGTAAGACAGTGAGCAAAGCTGTTTATAATACCCAGTTTGTAGATGGCCCTGCAAGCATATTGTGAAAATACACTTGATGTTTCCATCACTCCAGTGATGACAGGAACCTCAACCACAGTGAAACAATGAAGATGCATTAGTGAGTACTCTCTCACAGCTATTCCCAAAGCCTTTTGGAAGATTTGTGAATAATCCCAATAAGGGTAGCTTGGAATTCTGTGAAGCATATAGGTGACACAGTATGCTTAATGAGCAGATAACTACAGCTAGTCTAACTTAGCTTCTGGTCCAGTTCTAGAAACACTTTGCCGACACAAATTTTGCCATGGTTCATACAGGACCACGATTTCTCCTCCCAAAACACCACGTTAGAGAACAACATGCAGACTACATTGACACAATAGAGAATTTATCTAAATGTATTTTAAAAGTGACTCAATTCACTGTTACATTCTGCTTTATCAGTGCCCCGTTTAGACAAAAAGGCAATGCTGCAGCAGTTATGTCAGAGCTGCATTGGAGTTAAATCAGAAATAATTCTAATTTCAATGTAATTACTGCTCATTTATGATAAGGTAACTAAATCAAAGAGTCTTTGCTGCTAAAGATCTTTATTATTATATGATAACTTCCACAAATGAAATACAACTTCAGATGATCAGTCTATGTTTTTTTTAAGTAATGCAAGTAAAAATAGGCTTCCTTCTCACTGGGGACACAGTTACTTGTGCTTGTGGATGAGACAGAGTGAAGGATCCAGGGCTGTCAGGCAATGACAGTTTGAATGAAAGATTTCAAAGAAATAGAAGAGTGGAAAAATGTCTCGGGGACACAGAAGAGTAAGAAGATATTTAAGAACAACTGCAAAATAAAAGCTTCTCCTGACAAATGAGTGAAACTTGTCAAGTCTACTAGATGTCTTAATTAACTGGGAACATGAAATAAGCTCCCTTTGAGGGATTCAAGCTTACAGGCATCATGGCTAATTCCTTTTGCAGAGAATATAAAATTAACAATGCATTTATTAAGCTCATAAAGCAACTTGGATAAGCTGAAAATATATATGACTAATCAGGCGAGAATTTATTCATAATGTGGAAACAGTGTCTTTCAAACTAGGGGGAAGGAAGGGTTAAAGAAAGCTGGCAAAATTCACATTTTTAATATACTGGAGGGTGAAAAAGCACTCAGACTTTGTCATATCCACCCCCTCAAATCCCTTTCAAAATTTGTAGGTCTATACTATCTTTAACAGATTTTTGTAAACATTTTTAATAGGAATCAAAAAGCCAGGAAGCTCATTCATAACAAAATAAACCTAACAGTTCTGCAGATTATTTGACTATCTCCTAACAGTCCAATGCTGTTCCACAGAGCATTGAGTTCAAAAACAATGGCGGAATTAAACACAGTTCTAGCATCATTATTTTGTAATCTGTTGCAATTTGAGAGGATTATGCTCGATAAACACATACAAACAAAAAAGCACAGCTCCCTTACTATGATATTTCTTTCTCCTGTGTTATCCTATGCACCTGATAGAGGCTGATGCCCAAAAAATTGTGGGTGTTTTTTTTAAAAAAACATCTAAACAAGTAAGCAGCAATTCCACTTGCCTTAATGTTGCCAACCCATTTGTGCCCTTGAAAAACCCAAATTTCCAGAGTTCGCATTTTCCGCACTTTCTGAAAAATGCACTTCTTTTAAACTGTTGATCTGAACATCTAAACCGCTAATCCAATCAAAATTATTAAACTTGAAAAATTCAATTCTAAGTGAGTGAAGGATTGAAAAGTAAGTCCTTCCTCAAATGAGATGTTTCTCCCAGTAGGAAACACACAAGTAATCCTTAGTGCGTTACTGTTCCTTAGAAGAACAAATGACAATATCAATGTGAGCACGGACTGCAAGAACAGACTCAATCAAGAACAGAGGGCACATGTTAACAACAGAGTCAATCAACAAAGTCAATGAAGGGCAGAGGGTGCATGATAACAAGGTTTGTTTTGCTCATTGCGTATCTTTCCTTTTTTCCCCCTTTTTTTAAATTTAAGTCCAGTACCCATCCAGAGCAACTGTTAAATGAAATATATTTACTAAAGCAAATGTTGCTCTGGGTCTTCAGTAACCAAACAAAAAATCCCAAACAAAAAACAAACCAAATTTGGAAGTCAAGGGTGATATTTTAATGTAAATTATTCTTTTAAACTATACTGTAGAGACCAATATTCCCCTTACAAGCAAAGGAATTGGACTATAAACAATTTCAGTGGGGCACTTCAGTGAACAGAAAATATATTTGTAGTGTCTGATGAATCTGTTCATTAATATTCTCTTAGCTGAGCTAAAAAGATGTAGGCAATTGCTAAACTTCCAAAAAAATGGTTTCACTCCCATCTTAAAACTAAAGGCTTTGTGAAGGCACACACTTTGGATTTGAGTCTGAAATCTATTTTTCTCTCATCCATGAAGTAGAACATGTTAAGTCATTACAGGGCACTTAAAGTCTAGGTGATGGAAACTTTATCAGAGTTTTTCCAGTCCCTCTGTTGTTTCCAAACTGAAGGAAAGAGCTTGGAGAACATGTAAAGGCCAGACAAGAGCAACACACTTTGAATTAAGTCAAATAAGATGTTATGAGTAGCAAGCCAGAAAAGAAAGGACACCAGTCCAGGAGGCCATGCTAAGTGTATGAGTAGCCCTTTAACTTCAGTGCACTTCTCAGTGCTCATCAATATTACATACAAATAAGCTGCATCAGTATATTAGCAAATAAAAATCTATGCAACAGCTAATGCTCCTGAGAATGCCTATAATCCTTTTCATAACTTCTAGTGCTGGTGGAAAGTGAGACAGCAACTGGCTTAAAGGGAGGACTAAACCTTTGAATATCAGTAGGTTGGTTTGGTTTTGCATAAGCCCTGCATTCACATTTGGATCTGGTCCAACCCAGCCAGGCAGGTTGGTGGGATTAACTCAGACAGAGTTTTCATTCTACCACTATGGTATTACTGATAGCAGTTTACTAAATGTTGCCTCTACTCTGCAGTAGGATGAACACCACACACACATACCACACATCCCTGTGCTGGCTCACTCACTAACATTGCTTCTAATTCACCTATTTCTACACCTGGACAGCAGAAGCCATTAAAGAGCAATTAAACACATGTCCTGGTTTCAGCTGGGATAGAGTTAATTGTCTTCCTAGTAGCTGGTACAGTGCTGTGTTTCTGAGTTCAGTAGGAGAAGAATGTTGATAACACTCTGATGTTTTCGGTTGCTGCGAAGTAATGTTTATACCAAGTCAAGGATTTTTCAGCTTCTCATGCCCAGCCAGCGAGAAGGCTGGAGGGGCACAAGA
>JANZLQ010000050.1:21229532-21245833 GCA_026212715.1 Elanus axillaris
CCACCGGAGGGGGGCGGGGGGAGTGAGCGAACGGCTGCGTGGTCCTTTGTTACCGGCTGGGCTGAAACCACGACA
The DNA here is from genome assembly GCA_026212715.1 of Elanus axillaris. Taxonomy (NCBI): domain Eukaryota; kingdom Metazoa; phylum Chordata; class Aves; order Accipitriformes; family Accipitridae; genus Elanus; species Elanus axillaris. Next base: position 21,229,608 of record JANZLQ010000050.1, read on the forward strand.
CTAGTTTGACATGAAGGAGGGACGGATCTTTCACAATGTGCAACAATGTTTATGAGAGTTAGAAAGAGATGGGACCTATGGGGGTGAGAGACAAACAAGCAAAGAAACACAAGCCCAGAGAATTTGTGGAGGAGGAAAGCCACCTGACAGAGGTCTGGAGGTAGCACTTTGGAAATGAGAAGATGTGAAGTTTTGCTTTTGGTGTGCATGCAACTGTTTCAGGACTCTTCCAGTCTTCATTCCTGCTGCAGCTTCTCTGCCTCTGTTAGTCTGTAATTGCTCAGGTAGATATACAATCTCCTCCTCCCTCTAAAGTTTTCAACAAAACTCATGGCATAATAGCCAGGACAGGGCAAACAGGGAAACCTTCCAATAGAGCAAGTGCTTACAAATAAGATTCATACAGGTAAAATGTATATACCCTCTGTCATAAGAGGCAGCAAAACTCCACAATGTTTACATATTAGGATAAGGAAAAGTCAAAACACATGAACCTCAGTGATGGAAGTAATGTGGAAGAGGGATTGTGAAGGAATGCTAGGATAAGTGGTGTCATATTTGATTTATGATTGCAGTAAAAAGGCATAAAGAAAAAAAGACCCAAGGGCGAGGAGGAGAGTGGGAGTCTAGACAAAAAGAATGAAGGCCAAAGGATAAAGAACATGCAAAAAAGTAGAATTCACATATTCATTTTTTTATCTGCTGTATACTTAGATATATTGAAAACCTCAGCAACCAAATTTAAGCTGGTCCTGCTCTGAGTGGTGGGCTTGGACCACATGAGCTCTAGAGATCCCTTCCAAAATAATCATTTCATGATTATAATGAAATGAGTGTGAAAGGTATTATCTATGTGTTAAGAACATACTGCTGCTCCCATCTCTTTGTTACTAGCTAGTGATCAGCAAGTCCATAATGTTCACTTAATAAATCTTTTTCTTTTCGTATTTAGATAGCATGTGCCAATGACTGCAGAAGAGCAATGTTAACGAGAGCTTAACCTGACCTGTCTTTGTGAATAGAACTGATCCCATCTCACATCACCGGGGGACAAGACAAGTAAGTGCAGACACTATTTCCATGTCACTAGTATGTGCCATGTATTCTTGCACAGTTGCACAAGGTTCATGCTAAGGAGAGGTTGGGGGGATTGTTTTTCTTTCACCCTCACGCTGAATTTTAGCAATGTGGAACATCCTAATTTCTAGAAGTATGTTAAAATCCTCACCTAAATCCTTCTAAAAGTAAAGGTTATGGAACTATAACCTGTAGCTATTATGGTAGTCATTGAAAGCTAATGGAATTGGCCATGTTCTTATTTCTTTTTTATGAGCAGAATACAAAAATTGTTTTAAAAAGGTCATAAGCACTTGTCAAAGGCATCCTGTGCTTGAAAAAGCTTTCCTTTGTCTAGTGTGAACAAAGCTGGTGGCTTGGAAGGATTGAAAACGCATGGGTCACAACAACCCCTGTGCTAGGGGCTCAGCTATTATCCTGACAGGCACAGTTTAAGTTGCAGGTGCAATAAAATGCTGATACAAAGCTCCCATTTAAAGGAAGTAGCGTTTGGTCACTAGGAAAGTAGCTTGCACTGGATTTATTCTTCTGAAGTAAGAGAATTTTTATCACTTTCTGTTTCATCTTGGAAAAGGGGTTAACGTTTCATGAAGGCGATAATGAAAACCACCAAGGGAGTCATCAGACAAAGAAACTTCTAGAAGCTGCATTAAAAAATTTCCATCTCTGCTTGCCTCTTATAAATGTGAATCACCTTTTTACCACCTCCTTTGGAAAAATGACAGATTTAATATGTGCTTAATCTAAGCAACTGAGTTGTGTGTAACAGAAAAGTGTGGAGGGAGATTTCTTTGAAATAAAACTGCTCTGTAGAACAGAAAATATTTGAACATAAATTTCAAAGGAAGGTTTGGGCAGATAATGGGTTTGGGCTTTGCAGGCACAGCCAACTAGTAAGCAGTACTGTTAACTGACACAATATGATGTAGGTACGTGGAACTGAAAATAGGTATATTTACACTTCAGGTGCTACTTTAGTTAAGGTATGCTAAGATTCTCTTTCTGTTCTTTAAGTTGCATACATATTGTTTTAAATATTGTTAGAGGGTGAGAAACAGAAAATGTGGTTCTCAAATAAGATTTCAATTTTTAGATAAAAAGCATAATTTTATAAGGCAACCAAATTTGCTCCTTGCAATATCTAGTAAAATTTTAAATTCTCTAACCTCTAACTTTTGTTGTCTCTCAAAACTAATAAATCATGGGTTTAACCTCTAATTTCCAGCCTAATAAACGATATTATTTCAAACTTCAGCTATACTTGTCAGGTTAAATTTCTACTCTTGGCAAACAACCAGTCATTTCTTGATTTAATAAGAAAGGAATGTAGCATTCCTGATGTTTCAGTTCCTAAAGCAAGTATTTGGATTTAGATGCCTGAAATAAACTTATGTGAAATCCTGGGAAATTGAACAGACACGTTACAACTAAGCATTAACTTGTCAATATTTTTCAGTGCTTTGCTTGTTGAACCAATGGTAGCCACTGGGATCAATTTTTTTCAGAAAGGTTTTAACTAATAAGTACATTGATAAGAACAATAATTTTACTGCTTTTGTTTTCTGACAGCTTTGTTCTTGGCTGCTTTTCTACCACTGCTTATAAAGTAAAAAGACTTCACATGCTACAGAAGTTGAGGCCTGAAATATTTTGCCTGAAGGAAAAGTTAGGAAGCTGCAGGAGATAACACATTTCACCTTGGAAAAACTGTTGTCTAAACTTAGTTTTCAAACAGAAGTAGTTCAGTCACACAAATAATGATATGCTTTTATTCACATCCTAAACTAAACATCCTAAATTTAGTAGATAATTCAGTTACCTCAAAGAGCAAATTTCAAAGTTGAAAGAGAGGGAATAGTCACATTTCTTGTGAGGCCCAGGTTTCCTATGGACCTTTGCATCTACCATGGGGTCACTGAGATTGTGGGCATAATGCTGGGAGTTCACAGTTTGTGGTGTGGTGGCAAAGTTGTGGATTAGGGAAAAGGATGGAACTCTGTTAGCTTCCCTGAGGAGGCTGTGTACACAGCAGTAGTGTGTTTGTTGGTCATAGTCCTCTGAGTAAGACAGGGAACAGGTCAGGTGAACTCCCATGCTGACTAAACCCAGGAGAGGAAAAGCTGTAATCCACAAAATATGGTAACAGGGAGAGTGACAGCCTCAGCGCTGAGGAAACTTACTGGGAACTGGACGCCAGGGCAATTTTTTCTCCAACCCAGCTGCTGAGTGGGCAAAACACAAACCTGAGAGAAAGGAGCTCTCTTGTTCCAGTGTGCAAGAGAGATGGTCATAAACTTGATGTATTTCTGTTGTCTTTAGACTTGCTGGCTTTTTTTTTTTTTTCCATTTCTATTTTTCCCTCATTTCATACTCTAATAAGACTTGGCTTTTGAGTTTAGGAGCCTTTTCTTTTGAGGACTTGTAATGAGAAAGGCCGAGGGAGATCCACCACAGAGTTGTGATCAGCTTAGAGGTTTGTCATACACACATAACGAGTTTTTTGTGGGCAGACAGTAAGTAACAGTTTGGCGACTTTCAAACTTCAGAGGAGCACATTTGACTTCTATAAAATTTCTGTTCCTGCTTAACAAAGTTGAATGGCTTTTATTGAGGTATACCAAGATGCTTCTAGCTTGGTGGATATCATGTGAACTTGTACATCTATGCAGATGAAGTCTAGAAATAGTAGCTATTTTCAGGTCATTAAAAATCTCTCAAAGTCTTGTGGGTGAAATCATGCTCTTTTCTATTACAATGCCTGGAATTATGAGTGACATGCAGCTACTGTATTGACCGTTGGAGTAAAGTTTATTTGACAGTCAGCTACAAGAGAAAACACTGCTTCCAAGTATTGTACTGTCAAATTCAAGGATGCTTGCATTGTGCTCATTTTTATAGGTTTCCGTCCCCACCCCCCACCCAATCAGCAATGAGACCTTGGGGTAGTTCTTGAGGAAAAAGTCATAGTCTTTGGGATCTTATTACCTGCAATTAACTTTAAATTGAAACAAGCCACCTGCAGTGTGACTACTCTTGAAAGTTATCTGTGTATTCATGCAGTACAGAATAAAGCAGTTCATCAATTCAGCCTTGTTACTCCTTGTTAAGATACTTGCCTTTATAACCATACCTGCAGAATGCTGTATTTCAATTTAACATTCAGAACTTCGAGCAGAAATCCCACAAAACATTGCTCAGATGTTAATCTGCATGTGTCTGGAGATCAATTCTTTATCTTGCTGTACAGGTAATCTTCCATGGAAAGCACTGAAATTACAGTTTAATTATTTTTAAGCCTAATTCCTATAACTCTTCCCTCTTTATTGTAACATCCATCTTGTTATTTTATGGTACCATTTACAGAGTGCCAACAGGTAGTGCAGAGCAGTCAGTGGTGCAGTCTTTCCAGTGCTGTCTAACAAGTTTCTGTAAATATATCCCAAGTCATGGAGTGAACTGTGAAGAAGGGTGTTCCTGGCTGCTATGATGGCTGCAGCTTAATCTAAGCAGATGTTCTTTCTTACAGTATCCTGGAGTGTCACCATTTATAAATTGCTGCTTCAGGGCTCTACCAAGCAACACTGAACAGAGGAGGCTAAAAGTGCTGCAGGCATGACAGGCTGAGTGCTTGACAGCATTGTTCTGGACATAAAGCCACTTTCCTAGTCACTTCCTCAGACATTTGCCCGGAGACCTGCCCTGACTGAGTAAGCAAACATGCACTGCCAGCTCTGTCCAGGAGATTGTTACCAATTGTCATGGTTTAAGCCTAGCTGGAAACAAAGCACCATGAAGCTGCTCGCTCACTCCTCCCATCCTGGCCATGGTGGAATGAGGAGGAGAAAATATAAAAAACCACTTGTGGGTCGAGACAAGGACAGGGAGGGATCACTCCACTTATGGTCATGGGCAAAAGACAGATTCAACTTGGGGAAGAAACAAAATCGATTTAATTTACTACCAATCAAATCAAAACAAGGATATTAGGAAGTAAACCCAAGCCTGAGAACACCTTCCCCCCACCCCTCCCTCCTTCCCACCTCAACTCCGCTCCCAGTTCTCTCCACCTCCTCCCGCCAGCAGCGCAGGGGAACAGGGGATGGGGTTGGGGTCAGTTGGTCACACCTTGTCTCTGCCGCTCCTTCCTCCTCAGGGGCAGGAGGACTCCTCCTCACTTGTCCCTGCTCCAGTGTGGGGTCCCTCCCACAGGAGACAGTCCTTCACAAACCTCTCCAAGGTGAGTCCTTCCCACGGGCTGCAGTTCCTCACAGACTTCCCTGGTGTGGGTCCTTTCTGCGGGCCGATCTTCAGTCACAGACTGCTCCAGCACGGGCTTTCCCATGGAGTCACGGCCATCTTGGGGGGGGCATTTGCTCCCCTGCTCCCTTTCCTGGGCTGGGGTGGGACAGCCTGCCATGTCACCACGGGCTGCAGGGGCATCCACCGCCTCTGGCACTCCTCCGCCTACTCCTTCCTCACTGACCTCAGTATCTGCAGAGGGGTTCCTCTCACATCCCAATCCCCTACTTGCTGCAGGTTCTCTTCTTAAATCTCTTCTCCCACAGGTGTTACTACCATCACTGATGGGCTCGGCCTGGGCCAGAGGTGGGTCCCACTTGGAGCCAGGGAAGCTTCCAGCAGCTTCTGACAGGAGCCACCCCTGCGGCCCCTCCCCTGCTACCAAAAAAAAACCCGTGCCACACAAACCCATAACTTTGCCACATCAAGAAAATAGGGAGAAAATATCTGCCTAAGTCTGGGGTACGTGGGAAGAGCAGAGGACACACACTAGGACATACTAGTTCTCGTTTCAGCTGTAAAAAGATAAGTGTCCAGGTTAGACTACAGTTAAATAATCTAAAACTTTTGCTGCTGCAATTAAACTGGGACAACTCAGGGAAGAGGCTGAGGAGTCACCATGGATTATTTTCTGAAATGATCACATCCATGTACAGTAGCAGCCAACAGATGATGAGAAAATGTTGAGCATTGTCAAGAACACCTTTGAGAACAAGGCAGAGGGTTGTGTTTTGCCTCTGTAAAAACTTTGGCAACCACGCTTTGAATATTTTTTGCAGTCCTGGTCTCCACATCCCAAGACAGATGTAGCAGAGTTAGAAGCAGAGAAGGGCAACAAACAATCAAAGGAGGAAGCATCCCACATATGTGAAGAGACCGAACACTCAGATCTTAAATTTGGTGAGGAGAAGGCACATAGGTTGACTGAGGTTTACAAAGTGATGACAGTGGTGGACTGGGTGACTGCAGAAGTGTATTTCACCCAATCTTGCAGTATTAGGGGTACTTGTTAAAACTAGTTGGACATCAGTTTAAAACAGATAAATAAAATACCTCTTTACAGAGCAATTGATAAACTTTAGGAGTTGCTGCCACAGGAAGTTGTAGAGGCAGAATGAGTGGCTGCAAAGGAGTTTGAACAAACTCATGAACAGGTCTATAAACATATACTAAAGGGAATATGGAGGCATTTACTGGGTGGCGTGCCTAATACAATGACTGTGGATATTGGGAAGAACAGGTGAATGGATTTGAAAACTGTCCAGGCTCATATGTTTCCCCCTGCTGACTAACAGTTCTTTTTGCTACTGTCAGGGCAGAATGCTGGGTTAGATAAATCATTGTAGTACCATCCAGTAGAGATTTTCTTGCCACCTTTCACAGATAGACTACAAAAGTAGTGATATACTTTTTTTTAACTCAAGTAATTTCTTCAGGCATGAATTTGAAAGTTTAACCCATTTCAAAATCCTAACAATCATTCCTTTGTTATTATTTTAATCTTTTAGCTAATTCACATAGTAAAGGACACACTTTTTTGAATAATAGACATGCCCTTCCACATACAGACAGAACTTAATTAGTACATGCCTAGTTTATATCATATGTGTACTCACCTCTGTATGTATACATACATTCATGAGCAGACACATTTTTGAAGAGTAACTGTGGAGGTGATACAGTGGGCACTAAAAAGCATGAAAGTCTGTGAATTTCATGCAACAATTCCCTCTCCAGTTTTTGTCTAGTCTTTAACACCCCAGTTATGCTTGTGTAGTTGCCTCTGTGCAACTGCAGAATGATAGGGCTGGATTTCCCTTACAGGAACTACCAGCTCTGCAGGGCTCCCTCACAGGCTCTGCCTCCTCAGAAAACTTGAGTGTCAAATATATAACACTTAGAATGAGACAATGGTTGTGGTCCTTTCATATTGTGCCCTGCTTCAAGAGAAAGCCTGACTCCTGCAATGTTACAATCTGCCTCTATTTCAAGAAAGCATGGTCATTAATAGACAAAATGAAAACACAATAGAACTGGTGATGGTACCTTAATAACATTTTGTTCTTACTATCTTTCCTGAAAATTACAGCTTATATGATGTTTTATAACTCTTCTGAGAGATAGAGTGATACTCATGTTCTCATTTTACATGTAAATACACTACCATTAACAGTCTTGAAGGTATATCATATATCTAGATTCCACAAGAGGTGACGGGATGAACTGGAACCAGTTTACCAATTCTCTATATTCTTTTCTATCTCCTGGGTGGTGTTTTCACTGGCAATTATCATAAAATAAGGAATTGCTTATGCTTAAACAATACTCCTACTTGTTTTATGACTGCAGTCTGGCTATCTTGAGACTGTCCTCAGTAGTTATCATGTGAACGTCTGTTTTAATTTCTTTTACCATGAGTATATCTGCCTGGAAATTTCCATCCATCTTGCTATAAAAACAAAGAGGACAATGTTCCCAGAAAATATGTTCTTTATATTGTTGGGAAAAATTTCCCCTTGGTGTTAATGTGCCTATATACTCCACTCCTTTTCAGCTTGGTGGTATTCCATGCAGGTTCTTATACAGCACCCAAGACTGTGGCGTCTGAACACCTTGTACAGCTAAGCACCCATCAAGGTGAACTATGTCAAAGATGTTTCCGCTCCATTCCCTCTCCTCACGTAAAAGTATGTTATATTGGATCTGGGTGCACATATTCCTCAGCTACTAATTGGTTTTGAGCTGCTGCAAGGAAGAGTAAGGTCAAGGAAAGAAGTTTTACAGTAATGCTGGAGAGTTCATATTTTTGGTCATTCTTATATCTAGCATGAATTAATTTCAAAGTTTCAGACCCAGAGATGAAAATAGAGATGAAAGTATGCATCTTGAACTCATGAGCAATACCCCTAAGATGAGGGAATGCTCAAAAAGTGCTGCTGTCCAGACTAATAATAATTGAAAGTTCCCAAAGATGTGGCACTACTTGATCTTATTGTATTGAATATTTGTTTGCAACTATTTGTCATAAATACTGATTTTTATATGATTTAATTATGTGGCAGGGTAGGTAAATTGCTGCTGCCAAAAGAAAATCTCAATTTCTGCTTTCTACTTGTAGAAGCACACCTGAGCACTGTTACTTAGGTAGTATTTCTCCAATTAAGTTTGGGGGCTATGGCTTGCAAGTACTTGCAGAAATTATTATTTGTGACCACATAACATAACTAGTTATAGGTGACTTCACAGTGGTGAAACATTATTGGGGGAATTCAGCAACCAACATTGCCAAAGAAATCTCAGCAAGCAGGTCCTTACCATTTTTTCTGCAAACTGCTAGAGAACTGCTTTACTGCAGTTTGCTTACTCTGATGGTCAGGAAAGATACTGCCATTTATGATGTCTGAAGAGCTGTGTCTTCCCTATAGCTTCAATTGCTAGTGCTGCTGCACAGATGAAGCTGATGGAGCACATTATGGATTTTTCACTTGCCTGGAAGAGGAAAATCAATTTCCATCTAATAGAGCAGGAGGTCACTAAATAGTACCAGCTGCTCTGTGACACTGTAGACTTAAGCAGTGGTCCTATGAGACAGACAAGAGCAGGGAACAGGATCCTGGAGTGCATTAGTACGCAGATAAATAGAGAGGAAAATTAGACACTAAAAAAACCCAAAACAACCCAACCTGCGAAAAGAGAGTAAGCTGCAATTTCTTAAAGAATATTTGAACAGAAACTCTGCACACAGAAGCTGGAGCAACTGAATCTGAGTCAGACTTGCTAAATAATTTTCTTATGACAGCGAGCTTGAACTCACATGCACACAGTAACTCTACCACAGGTGAGACTGTGGGTCATTCAGTAAAAGACAGCTGTGACAGCTGCAGCTCTGAGTGATATATAATCTTTTGCAATTGCAAGACAGTTTGAAATGAGATGTAGTCAGCTTACTGCTGGGATATATTTAGGACATATGCATATGAATAAACAAGTGAATAAATCAATCCACTTAATGTCCTAGAACTAAACTGAATGGAGTTGTGCCATTATCCTTGTTTTCTCTGGTCATTTTCCTATTGAGGGGAATAACCAAGGGAGCTGATGGGACAGGAAGAACCTTCACACTTCTCTGAAAAAAAGCTGAATATTGTGTCAAACTGTGATAAAATAATCAGTTTGTATTTGTGTAAAAAGTAGGCTTTTTTTCCTGTGAGAACATGGCTGGATATCCTGTCCTTGTTTGTAACTTCCAGGTGACAAGTTCATTATAAGAAATATGCATACACCTCAGCATTAGTGTTCAGCTGTGTTGTCACCTCACACAGGCTAGTGTTCAAAGGCAACAACCTGCTGATAGATGTGTGTGCTATCCCTTATCATGCCATAAACAGGGAAGAGGACAGGCTGAAGCAACCTGGTAAGACTGCTTGCACAGGTTCTCTGACAGGTGGTGATGACAATGTGTGTTCAGTAGCTGAGAGAGGAGAGACCCAAAGACAAGTTGACATAATGAGGAAATATTGATGCTTTAGGAAGTGCTTCTATGGGATGCATATTATCTGGAAGAGAAACATTGCATTGGGAATTCCAGGAAGATCCAGGAAGACACTGAAGAGAAGCTGAACGACTTTTGTTTGCAGGTGTGGGACAAGCAGCAAGTGAGAAAGCAGCTAAGTAGACCCGGATAGTTGAGAAGAAAAATAACTGTGGGGCCTACATGGCCATGTTGCATACCTGTACATTGCATAAAACCAGCAAACACTAAAAACAGAATGAAAAAAACAAAACCAAAAAAGCCATCGCTCTCATCCCCCACTTATTTTCCAGATGGCCACAATGAACAAAGATCACTGTACTCCACAGCAAGGTACATAAGAAATAAACAGGTATATAGGAAAGAAATAGATACATAAGCAATAGATCCTAAGCTGCCTGCTCAATTCAAACACTCTCTTATTTTGCAGGTAGCTCAGCTGTCTTCAGTAAGGATACCAGTCCCAGTCAATGATGTCAGATTAAAGCCTTAAATAGATCATAAGTTGATAAAACCATAGTTATGGTGCTGGTTATGGTTTTACTAAAAGGAGTTTTACTCAGTACCAGCACTTAACAGCAGTAGATGGTCATGCAAGCAAACGCTTGCCAAAAAAAATCAATGAGTAAATCAAAGGGGAGATGTTCTTTAGGAAAACAGTCTTTTGGTTTTCTTCCTACGTAGAATTATCAAAAAGTAACAAAACTTCTAAATTAAAAAAAAAAAAAAAGAAGAAGAAAAAAAAAGACTCCCTTAATTTAATCGCATTTGCTCCAGTACTTTAGAGAATTTATGAGAGTGAGACATATATATCTACTAAGCATCTATTCCATCTTGAATTACACTCTCCTGGGTCAAATTTTTGAAGATTCACTGCATGGGCAATGAAGCAAAGAATGGATCCAAATTGGTTTTAAATTAATCACACTCACAGTTAAAAAGCAGAGCATCATCACTTAGGTTAAATGTCAGTTGTTCAGATTCATGTATTTTTTTAAAATTACCATAATTGACCTTTTCAAGTGTAACACCCAGTTAATACCTGGAGAAAATGACAATATGATAAGAGAAGGACAATTTCAGTTATGACAAAGTCATTATATAAAATATGAGATATAAAGATATTAATTAATCTCTTCTCATCATTCTCCACAGTAGGGCAATTACACTTTTGGATTGATGCTACTTGTAATGGATGTGATTTCACAGCTGAATTAAAGGTGGACAAAGAAGATAGGAAAATGAATTTAAAAAGAGTGAGAAAGGCTTCATTCAAAGCTACAGAAGTCTGTAGAAAGATTATAATGGATTTCTGTGAGCTTTATATCAGGCCCTTAGCACACAAATGGAAATTTGTTCAGGTTTAAATAACTTGAATAAAATAGCTACCTCTTCAGCTGTTGCATTCTCTTTGAATTTCCCTCTTTGGTCCTCTTTTTCCAGTCACAGACTGTCTCTTGTAAAAATAGTGCAAACCTTCTTCGGGAAGAAGAATGAAAGCATATTGTTGCAGGGCATCCCTGAGTAAATATACCATCTGAGGGAGTTTCCTACATGCCACTCCCATCCTGCTGACTTTCAGGAAGGGCCCCTGCAGTCTGTTGTTACTGAATACAATTAACACCTGGCAGCAGACACATTTTTATCTCAGCTTATGAGAAAATTCATTTTTTCCATTAAGCTGTGAATGTTTAGGACAAAATAATAGCCTGGCTTTCTTCAGTGGACCAAAGCATGTTGGAAAGTAAACTCTGTACTTTCTGGGAGCCAGAAAATGCATGCGCTGGCCAGGTGTGTGCCGAGAAGGAATTGCTTCTCTTAATATTTGGCAGATGAACAATGTCAGTGAAGCCAATGGGTCTATTTGCAAACTTACACACTTTGGGGCCAGCCTGCTCCATAGCTGGGCTGCAGAAACAGAGCTTTGGACTGCTCCAGTCAAACCAAATAACTACAATCTCACTGGGTTTAAAGGGACAAAGCATTAATAAATGAGAGGTCGCCATAATGAATAAAGTGTTGATCAGCAGTCGTATTTCCTGCAAGTTTGTTGTCAGCTTGGGACCACGTGAGTCATTCTGGAATAAATGTATTTCTAGCACAGCAAAACTCCCATTGGCTTCACAAGAAGTTTTTCTGAAAGTAACATTGAGTAAATGTAGGTTTGGGCTGCATCATTATCTCAGCTTTCCCCAGTGAGCTATGGTATTGCGCTTTAATTGGCATCATGTTTGTCAATCTTTCAGTCACATCTGTTACTTAACAGGTCTTCCTAGATCATTCATCATTTGTTCCTGAATTTTCAATGATTTAATAAAATCCTTTGAACTGAATAATGACATTAACACTACAGGTAAACTGAGTGATTTCATTACAATTCACATATTTTATTTTGGCTTTCATTGTTATGACAAGCAAGCAGCTCTGTACATGTGAGAAACAAAGCCAGTTTTATCTGGAAGACTATTTAATGTTTTATGAAACTAAAATGAATCTGTGCTTAATAATGTGTGGACTAAAAATGAAAGCACACAAGCCTTCTTGGGGGTGAGATTGCAGGCTGTTTCAACAAAGAAGAACAGATTTTAAAAGACCTAGTTTTAAAAAAAAGCACACCATAAAAAAATCTGTCTAACACAACATTTACAAGTTCAGGTATATAATGTAGAACCTAACCAAAGCCCACTGATGGTGATGGAAATCTGTCCACTGATTTCAATGGGTGTTGACTCCGCTCTTTTAATGGCAATTAATGATTTCACAAGAATAATGCACTCTACAGAATTGGGTTTAATCCCCACCCCTCACCAGTAACATGGTCCTCAGCAGCATAGTCCTTTGCCCCATACCCATTGAAGGGTCCTCTGTAAACTCAGATATTCATATGGTGGGGAGGATAGGAGAGATTTGGGACATTTGGAATAGATTCTTGGACATGGCATGGTCCCCAGACAGTCTACTAAAAATATATCATGTACCTTTATTGCCTTTGGCCTTTAATAAGGAGACTTCAGGCACCTTTGGATTGCAGATACAGTGCCATGCATTTAGGCTGCCAGACAGCTTATTATGCAAGAGGTTGTGCGTGGGAAGTCTTGAGGGGCCACAACTGTAAGCCACTGGCACCTCCATTAGGTGTCCCCATATTCTCTTAGCTGTAAAAGTTTAAGAGAAATGTTATGGACTTTGAAGCATGGGGGCCAGGATGTGACGAAGGAGGAAAAAAGTTGCCAGTTCTTCCAGGTCAGCTCATTTTCATCAGATTGAATAGAAACACAAGTTAATTCTCTATCAGCTATTTTCTCTCTCTGCAACCACCAGAAATTACTTCAGTCACGATGGCAGGGACTTGGCAATGGAGAAACAGCAAAAGGATAAACGAAAACAGCAAAAGCTCCATACACATACTAGAAAACAAGATGGATCTGCTATTCTCTAGACTAAAGAAAAAGACAGGAAAAACCTGGAACAACCATACAAGAGTCAAAACAAGAAATATGCACACATACAAGCTAGCTGTCAGGGTCAGGAAGGATATGAAAGCAAAGCCCTTTCATTACCTGACTGGAACCCACAGCAGGAGGCTGGGAATTTCTGTGTAATTCTGGAGATCATGCCACAAGCGAATGTAAAAAGAATTTGATGAACCCAGTGACCCTAAAATGAGTGAGAAAGTAGAAAGTTAGTGTTCTCTTTTTCTAAAATTTTAAGTCAGAAGGTAGAAGAAAGGATTAGATGACTATGCTGAACAGCTGGGAACTCTTCTGTTCATATACACCTTGATGATCAGAAAAGATAGAAAAAATTACTCATAATAGGAAACATTTATGATTCACTGATCCTATTACTGAATAGACTTAGAGTCTGGACGAATGAATTCCAGCAATAAAGATCAGAAACCCTACTGTATTGAGTCCAGTGCAAAAGAAGAAATCAAGCTAAGGTTATCTGAGTAGACAGAGCTTATTGTTCTGTGCTATGATATGCTGTACTATATTGCAGATGTAAATAATGACTTTTTTTCCCCCTTGGCTCACTTCAAACTGAAGGGAACATATTTATGATACTCTTGGTAGAATTAAAAAAAATAGATATTCTTTAGACTGATATTCAATTTAATTTCCAATATTTATTTTACTTTTTAAAAAGTAGTTGCATTTTCAAAACTAAAAATAGTTTTTAAAGTTCACTTTCAAAATGTCAAAATGTTGGAGGGGGTGCGTTTTATTTTATATTTTCTCAAATTTGGAATATTCACATATAATTTTGATCAATCCATACTTGCAGTTTTCAATGCACAATAAATTTCACCAATTTTTGAGCAGAAAAAAAAACCAACCCCAAAACAAATAAAGAGAGCTACTAGGTGCAATGAGATTGATGCAGGAAGGAAAATAGCATCTGACTTGAGTTCTCTGATAGGCCAGAAATATAAACACAGTAATACAAGCTGTGAAGGAAATTTGTAAATTTTATATTTCTTAAATTCCTTTTTCCTCCCCAAGATCGCTAATGCACAGCTTTCACTGCTGTGAGTGCACTGAATAACCAGAGAAGCAGTTCTGAAATTCAAGTGTAGTGGAACAAGCACCTTTCAAAATTGCACATGGGAAGAATGTCAGCATTTAAGCCTGAATCTGCATCCTTCACTTGTGTTCAATAACACTCACAAAGTGAAAAATGTGCATAAATATGGCTAAATCAGATTGTACATGGTATAGGAATTGACTTTGTGAATACAAGGAAAAACAACAAAAAAAAAAGAAGTAAAAAAAGGCAAGGACAAATAGGGTCATAATCTTTTAATATTAGTCAAATCTCAATTAGAATAATCGCAGAACTTAGGATGCATATATGTAAACTAAAAGTCACTCATCTTCAACAATTTTATGCTGGACAGCTGATCCAGGGGACCAAGCACCACATGTAAGTGAATGTTCTTTGGTTGTAATTATTAAAAGTAAAGAAAAACACTTGAAACGATTGTATGTTATTAAAATGGACCAATAAGAAATAAACTTTATGTACACAATTAATTTCAGCTTTAGGCTATCTAGGAAGCTAAGAAGACACAACTTTGTCCTCCAAAATAAAATGTCACCCAAAAAAGTATGCACAGAGATTACCTACCTGTAATCTCTGGCACAGCATGGGGATCTACAGAGAAGATAAAATTTATTTGTTAATCAACAATCAGTTTCATTTTCAAGAATAACAAAAATCAAGTTTCAATGATAAAAATCCCATACTCAGATTTTATGTCAAAATAAGGAGAATAATAGCAGTTCATTGCTTATAAACTTTGCTTTCCACTTTTCTGTCAGCTTTTTCACCTTATATTCAGCAGACTCAACACTGTGACTGTCTTGTGTCTAACCTAGCATCCTTTATCCTCTTACCCTTCCAATATCTAGCAGTTTCCATTTAAAGCATGTGGCACATTGCAATGCCATATATAGAAACATGAGCTAGCACTCAAAGGCCCAGCTTAAGCCAGCTTGCTCAAATGGAAGCAAAATTATTGCAAATTATGGCACTCTGCCAAGGGAGCACTATTAACACTGTTATAACAGACTCTAGCTCAAGCATTGCTGTGTTGTCTTGCACCTTAAATTCATTCTTGCACCATAAATTCATTCTTGCACCATAAATTCATAAATTCATACTCCTAAAGTACATGCAAAAACTGCATTGATCATGTACATTTCCAGTATAACATCTCGATAATGTTTTGAAGCCTAAAGCAGATAAGTCTTATTTTTACATGGCATGTCAAACAGGAACATTTGTAAAATATCAAATTAAAATATATGTTAAGGTTTCCTCTTAAGTGTAATAATTGCCTCTATGATTTATGCATGGTAAAACACAGGAGTAAGGGAATATACAAGCTTCTTCCTTTTGTTTGCTTATCCTGTAATCATTGCTTCCATATTTCAAGGCATTGCATTCATATTGCTTATATTGTATGTCTGTGATGGATCTCATCATAACTCTGCAAAAACTCCCTCTGAGAATTATTTTTCCTCAAAATAATAAAAATTATGATCAAGGATTTTTCCTTTCCTAGGTGGAATGAAGTTAATGTTTTTATGGAATTTTTCATTTTTTTCCTCTACTCCTCTCAAATTCTTGAAGAAATAAATCTACAGGCTAACACAACTTAAGTGGCAGTAAGAGAATTATGCCAGACTTTAAAGATGTCCTGATGGCCTATCAGCTGGTATCAATTTTCTGTCTCTTGAGTGCTGTAGAGTGTGTAATCTTTTCTGATAGGCAGATGGATGTGTGAGTTTGATGTACTGACAGTTTGGTATAC
>JANZLQ010000050.1:21256171-21287034 GCA_026212715.1 Elanus axillaris
GTTCCTTGTTAGGCAGGCAGTCCTTAAGCAGAACTTGCCCCACCACAATGTTTGAGACATTAACTCTTTCAGTCTCTCACACTGCAGGCAAGAATAACTGCTGCTGCCAGAACCAAGGATTGCAGCTCTCCCATCAAATGCTTATCCATGGAAGTAGCTATTCTCAGTTAGGCCTATTAAGCAGCACTACCAGGCTGAAAAAACCCAGAGGTTTTTACTTTATCCTGGCCAGCTCCTGGACATTTTTAGGATTTTTTCCAGTTGCCTTCGTGTTTTGACAGAATGGATACTGTGCTCAAACATGCTACTTAGCTGAAAAGTCTCTGCCCTCATCTACCGTTCTTAAGAAGGTTCCTAGGTAAACTAGGTCTAAATATTTGGTGCATGCATACATTTGGTGTCGGGAGAGTGGAGACATGGCATTGCCTGTCAGTACTGCCCCTGCAAAAGCAGTGTGGAAGTCCTGCAGCCCGGCTGATGGGTCTGTGAGAATTCAGAATCTCACCAAACACAGAGCAAGCATGCATATCATTCATCAGTCTCTAGCTGAAAAGAATACATAACCCTCCAAGAACATTTTTGTAGAAGGATGTTTATGCTTCTATGAACTAGGAAGGCAGGCATCATAAAGGGTAAAGAATACATCTAAATCTATCTGTTTACTTTCACTATTCACACTGTGTGATACATACTCTAAATATCTTTCTGTCTCCCTGTTTAGTGGTGAAACCTAACAGCCATGGTAACTAGATCAACAACTTTCTAAAGAGTTTTTCCTATGTTATTTGGTTTACACATGGAGCTAATTTTTATGTCCTTTGCCTACTCCTTTTGGAATAGTAGACTCCATTTAAAGAAACTTACTGAATTTCCTCAAACAACAGATTTATTTTTCAGACATAACTTGTTCAATAAAATGGAGATTACATGGCTGTATACAGAGGATATAGTGTTGCAGAGAAGTTGTATTGACTACTCTGTAGTTAAGCACTTTTTATTTCAACTTAGTATGGATACAACATAGATTTAGTTTAGGTGAAAGGTGGTAATTCTTCACTCTAAGGGTGGTGAGGCACTGGAACTGGTTGCCCAGAGAAGTTGTGGATGCCCCATTCCTGGAAGTTTTCAAGGCCATGTTGCATGGGGCTTTGAGCAACCTGGTCTAGTGGAAGGTGACCCTGTCCATTGAAAGGGAGTGGAGCTAGATGATCCTTAAGGTCCCTTCCAACCCAAACCATTTTATGACTCTATGATTCTCATCCTAATATATATGAAGACCATGCAATCGAGATGAGTGACTTTTGGGGAAAAGCTCTATGAACAGGTGCATATTGAAAATAATCCTACTGTACTCTTTTTAGGAGTGCATGATGTATCAACACCATCAGTGTGGGTGTCGCGTCCTGAATTTGGAGCAACTCAGGTTCGTGGATTTCCTTTGTCGGAATTAAGGTGAAACGACACCAGGGGAGTTCAAACAACAATCAACTTTTATTCAACCTAACTAACCTTGCCCAAGTACAAGTGAACTTACCAATATGAACCTTGCAGCATGTTATTAAGCCGCTGTTTGAAAAGAGAAGGGAGGTGTAGAAAATAGGAGCAGAAAAAGAAACATGAAACTGTGTCAGAAGGAGAGCCCTTCTGCTGAGTCACGAGGTTCAGAGCAGATCCCCTTGCTTTCTGGACTCCTTCTCAAAGAGGAGCTCAGGGGCAGCTGGATCCACTCTTAGTCTCAGACTTGGTCAACGGTTTATGTCTAAAAGGGTTAGGTGTATGGACTGTGGAAAAGAGAGAAGAAAGAGAGAGGAAGAAAGAAAGAAAGAGAAGAAAAGAGTTTCACCAGTCCTGGGTCCAGTGTTGGTCCAGCCAGCGTAGAGACCCAGTTCTTGAGGGCGCACACCGAGAACTCGTTCTTCCCTCTTTTATAGTGTGTTAGTCGGTGGTCTCGACACACGCAGTTCATGTTCCTGGGGTTCACTGGAATCGGTCAGTGAGCTTTTTTTTTGGGGGGGGGGGTTCATTGCGGAGTTGCCTCTCTTTCCCTGCTGGCATGAACAGAAGCACAGTCCCATCCTCCATGGGGCCCCTTCTTCGGGTGCATACGCTGTGCTCCTTCTCCTGGTCACTCAAGATAAGGAACTGTGGCTTTGGTGAAGTGTGGTGCCACCCTCCGTGGGGCCCCCTCCTCCGGCCACATTGTCCTGTTCACAAAACTCCAGCATTTTTACAGAGGCCATTTTCTCCACCAAAGTTCTTTAACGAATGTTTGAGACATTGACTGTAGTTGTCAGACTGTCACAGTGGGCAATCAATTTCTCCAAAGTATGAAAGAATTCCTCTAATCCTGTTTAAGATTTTTGCATCCATAATGTTACTATTTACCACAAAAATGTTTCCACTTAACAAGGAAGGTCGGTTGCTTTTTATGTTTTAACTCCTGTATAAGGAGATAATTAAAACTTAGAATATGTTCTAGATTTGCTGGTTATGAAACACAGAAATTAAATAATTATCTGTGAATAATTAAACTCTTCTTCCTATTTTCAAGCAATTCTAATTCTTCTTCCTTTACTTCTTGTAGAACAAGATCTAAGACTAGCCTTCAGAGTGGCTTTGGTTATGCTCCAAGGTATGTTCTCCAGTTCTAGAAATTCTGAGGTATCAAAATCAATGAAAAGGAAATAACCTGCAATCTATGTCCTGTACTTCTATTTCAGTAATGCAAAATAGTTACAGATTTGGTACAGATACTAGTTTTGGTTTATTCACTGCCATATCTTGCTTACTGTTCTGTATTTTGCAACTACTGAAAGCATAATTCAACAGATTAACTCAAATTATCTCCTAGAAGAAATATTTTAGCTGCTATTTTAAATCAAGCTAATGCAGTGAGCAAAGAATGCCATTAAATTTAATGTCTATGCAATACTGGAGATAAATCTCCATATACAGCTGAAGAAATTTTGAAAAGCTCAGCAGTTATAATATGATTGAATTCCATTGTTTTTTTCCACATTGTTTTTTTGCCTCATCACTTTGTAGCCCAGTATGTATAATGGCATGGACTAGTGGCGTGGACCACACTTCTGTATAGTTGAGCCAGAAATCATTCTGAATTGCATTTAACCTGGACTTTGCCATACACAAGAAACAAAACTACTTCTATAATGATATTTCCTTTATCATTTACCATCAATTTCCTGCTCTGTCAGGCTGCTTTGTTTCTCTGTACTACTCATTTTAAACACAGTAGTGCAGGTGTTGGATTGGAAGCTGGCATTCAGAAGACCTATTCTTTGTTTTTCTGCTAACTCACTTGTGTGACCTTTGGTGGGTTCATAAATCTACCTTTGTTTTAGTTTACTTATCTCTAAAATTGCTGTGATAAATAAATGTTGTGTTTTATTGATATTATTCAAGATATATTCACCCAATAATCAATAGTTTACCAACTAATAATAAATCCTAATATTCAGTCACTGAAACAAGAAGTCAGCTGGATTGCTCAGTGCACTCCTTGCTATGGTTAGATGGAAACGTTTGCTCAAATTCCATCCAAGGACCAGAGGTATCTGAAGAAATGTTTTTTAAGTTAGCACTAAGCCTGATATACATGGACTTCATGAAATCATGGGTTAGAATCTTAATGACTTCAAATAAACCTTTTATCCTTTCAAGTGCCAATCAGGATATATTCATTTGCAAATATAGTCTAATTGTTTAACTTTATTTCAGACCTTTGGGACCCAATTATCCTACTGCTTGTAGGAGTGAAACAAAATTACCATTTTTTAAAAAATAAGATTAGGCAATACTTGTAATTTATGTCAGGAAATTAATTTTTTAAGCAGATCTTTAGCTGGCACAGTTCTACTGAACCAACAGCATCTTAATTCACACACACTATCTTGAGGTGTTTGCCAGTTATTTTCCCCTGGTAAGGCCTTTTGATAGGGGTTTGTTTTATTATTACTGACAAAATTTTCAAAATAATAAGCCTGTTCAGCTTCCACAGATTGTAATGGAATTCACCAAATGATGTTGATACAATCTAGTATCTGGTTACTGCATGCTACTGCACTGTCTACCTGTTGTATTAAAGGGTAAAGAAGTCTGGCAGAAAATACACCCCCTTGCATTCCAGCTTGTCATCAGATGTCAGAGTGGCTGGGGGCAGCTAGGCTTAGATTCTGAGTGATGCCCAATTTGATGTTATAAATCCGGTTGCATTCAATATATTGAACTATCATGATTACAGATGCACAAGTAGCACAACATACTTTCAGTTTAGTCATGTTCAATAAACTAGCATGGCAAGACTTCAGAAGTTTGGTCATGTTCAGTGAGAACTATCACAGCTAGATTAATGAATAGTACAGTTTATTAAAGGAACAGGAGTGCAGGTTCTTTTGGATTGTCAGTGATAGGTACACTGTCTGCAAAGCATGTTCAAGTACCAAGAATATGAATAGTACAGCTGACGACAAACTCGTTAAATCATGAAAAAATCTGTAGAGATTTCTAAGTTTCGCGGGGAAGCACTCAGTATAAACGAGGGTTTGAATCTTACCCAGTAGGCATCCCTATGGGAGGAAGAGAGGTTCAGCCTGCCGAGTGATCCCAGAAGTCACCAATGTCCTCCTGACTTGTCTATGATGGTACCTTCCCTAACATTCCTCCTCTCTTAAGCCCTTTTATACTATTTTCTTATTTTTAGGTGGAGCTTGAGTGACTCTAGTCATACATACCTTTATTATGATTGGTATAAAATCTCCTTGCTTTACTTTTAAAGTATATGCTAGAAAAAATTCAGAGCACATGCTCAGTGGTGGTCGCACCTTGGAGGTGGGTAGCTTTTGGGATGGAGTTGTGTTTTGGTATTATAATGAGATTATAATGAGCAAAGTTCACCCAGAGGACATGATTTTGCGTGTTACTACTCAAGAAGTGGGCACTTACAATATAAATCAGAAATAAGGCAATAGTGTTTACAGAACCCCCATTATTTCACCTCCTTGCTTCAGTGGATTCAATGTGGGGACCTTCTGTTCTTGGTCCAGTAGTTCCAGTTCCACATGCCTCCAGTGATATCACAGAGCCTGGCCATGGTACTTCCACTCTGTTCCACCCTCTGTGTTGCTTCTCAGAGTCAGCGTACCAAGCTCCTCTGGTGTTGCTAACATCTATGGTTGCGGGTTATGTTGCTTAGGGAATTATTATGGAACAGGTTTCTTGTGTGTCCATGGCATTCCACCTTGGATGTTTACCTTCCCTTAAGAGGGGGACATATCAATAAGTCCCTTCCAGCAATTATTCCACAATACCTAAACTAGTGCTAGCCAAACTGGTTTGAGCACAGGAAGACATCAAATCACCAGCAGCCAGGCTTTTGTACAGTCCACACCAAGTAACTGGAGAGCCTGAATAAATTATCCCCCATGAAATTTCATGCTTCCTCAGCATGACTGTTTCTCATACTTCTGCTCTGTTTGCTCTGCTTCTCTCCAAAACAAACCATAGTAGTTAAGGAAGGCATAGAGTAGAGCATTGTAATCCAGTTAAAATTAATGACCTTATTCTCCACCTCCTTCTCTTGTGATGAGCTAAACACTGAGCTATCACAAGATTCAGACATGCCTTGCCCTTGGGAAACTGCACAATCCTTGACATGGCTCCTGAATCAGTGTTCCTAATACCACATTAAGCCTAATCTCAGTCCATCTTTCAGTTTGCTAATGTAGATTCCTGAAACTTCAATGGCTCACAGAAAATCAGCTTCATGTCTCCTCTTTGTTCTGAGACAAAATCAGCTGTAGCTATGACATTCTTCATAGATGTCTGTCTAAGTTTTTCTGCCAAGACCTTTAGCAACAGAGAATCCAAAGCCATTTCAGGTGCTCCACTACCAGAAAAGAGATTTGCCCCTTCTTTGCACCAATCCTTTGGTGTTACTGTGTTCCTACTGTAACCCCGCACATAATCACCTGCTTTTCCTTGTTACTATGTAAAGGAGGACTCTGCAAGCAGAATATACCTCATGTAATGTAATAGAAAAAGTGTTCATTGGCCAATACATGCAGTTACCAAGCCAAGCATTAATATCCTCACCATGCCTAATGAGTCTGTGTCAGCTAGGCAATTATGGGTCATGTGGGAAAGTATTTACCCCCATGGCTTCCTGGAATTGCCTGGGTTGCTCTTTCCTAATTCTCTACCTTTTTCTCAGGTTTATGTCATTAGATTCCCCTTTCAGTCCTTGAGTTACTAGTCACTACCATGTCAGCAATTTCACTTTTGTATAGTCACATTTCTTATCTTGCATAGTTTTAACTTACGTACTTTCACAACTGTCTGTTTAGTAAAACAGAACCAAAGTCACCCAGACGTGCTACCTTGGGTTACATGCAGCTGAACCACTGGGTTATTTTATACACTGCATTCCTCTGTCCTCTACCCCGTTTCTTTTACTCTTTCCCTTTAGGTATCATTTTCTAGCCTCTGGTCATTCTAGTTACTGCCTTACCAGAGCTGAGTAAAGGAGAAAGATGATTTCCGAGGTATACAGGACTAATTTCTGGCTTATTTAGCAATTATCACTCTTATGGTTTTCACAGCAAATACCTGATATTGTTACCAAGTGCTGAAATTTGGGATATAACTGCATTTCTGAAAAACTGTTCCTGAATTAGTCTTCTGCATCCTGTAGTACATACAATTCTCCCTACCTAAGCATAAACATATAAACATAAGCATATATAAGTGTATATTACTGAATTTCATTCTGTTTTTCCAGAACCTTTGGTCTGGTTTTGCCAAGATTCTTTCAAATTCTTGTTCTGTTCTCCAGTTTTTGCAGCCCTTCATTTGTGCCACAAGCAAACTAAATACACTTGCTTGGTACTCTTTCATTTTGAATGAAAATATGAATAGCTTCATATTCATGACAGATCCCCATGAAGCCCCACTGGATACATCCTTCCATTCTGGTATATCATTGAGCCCTATACTTCAGGTATAGTTATTTAAGGGATATTTGCACACTCCTTAGAGAGGCGCCAGGAAAGCCATGTTTTGTAAATATGTTTTGGAAAGTATTACTTGACACAGTATCAAAAACCTTAATACAATCAACAAGTACATGATTTAATCTGTTCCTGCTCTATGCAACACCCTTGTTAATATTTCATAGATAATAGACTGATTTGACATGATTTGGTGTATGCAGCTATATCTTGACCACTGTGCCATTTCTCCATTATTTTCCAATTTCTTATGAGTAGATTGTTTGTTTCAGAATTTTCCCAGAAGCTAAAGATAAGCTGATTTGTCTACAATTCATTATGTCTTAACTTCTTTTATAAGAATAAGCACTATATTTACCTTTTTCAGTCTCCTGGCACCACACCCTTAAAGACAGAAGTTAAAAATTCACTGATTGCTTCAGCCATCTATCTAACTAACCTACAGTGCTTTCACAAATGCCAAAACCCACCCTACATAACACTCTCTGTATAAAAATCCTTTATCCATAGCACCCACTCCCTCATTCTAGAACATGTGCCCTGAATAGATATGACTCTTTATTTTAAGCCAGGTATTAGCAGTCCCAGTAAAGCTTCTAATTAAATCAGGGTTTTCTTATCCTGGGGAATGTACAATAAGGAAAAAAAACTAACTATGGCAGTTAATACATTTAATATAGCTAGTAAGAAATTATTTCTATGGATTTTGTGCAATTTCCTACATATTCACAAGGTTATTTCTTTAAATTCAGATCTCAGTAAAAAGCTAACCAAAGCCACCAATGAGCGTCATTGAATTTCAGATCTAGATTATTACATAATATTTTAACACCAGTTGAAGACCAGTTGAAGACCAGACAAGACCAAACTTGTAAGCAAACCTGTTGTGATATGTGAATTTTCAAAGACTGTCAGTGCTGGACATCTATAAAACACTGGCAAAAACCATTTTGTAGGTAGGAAAGCAAAATTGGACTTTGGGCAGTAGGAATTTAGATAAGTTAGTTTCCTTCTTGCCTAAAGTCCTTCTAAAAAGGTCACAGTTATAAAAATAGAGCTGCCTTCTTTTACAGGGATTTTGCTTGAGAGCTCAATTTATTCAGAAATCAAGACAAATTGATGCTGTTCCCTGGGAATGCAGATAGGCATATTTTAGACAATAAGCCAGGAGCCCTTATCTGCTGAATTTTGTCTTTTCAATGTAGCTATCCTATGCTAATTTTAGGTCTACATCCTCTATATCCTGCCATGTTTTGTTTTTCCTCCCATTCAGTTCTGATTTCCCATTACGGCATGTCCTTTTAGCACATATTTTGTACTTATGACGCATCTGTTCTCATTTTGCTCCTGCAAGTGCCTAAACGATAGCTAAATGCATCTGTAAGGATGTGCTGAACAGGTGCAAAACAAGTCCACAGATAATGAAAGGAGAGGAAGAAATCAGAGAATAATTTTTGCTCCGTCAGGATTTGCCTAATATATGTATAGCCATTACACAGGCAATACAAATGTCTCATTTTCACAGTTCTTAATCTTCTTTAAAAAAGGATCTTTCTGGAGTTAATTTAGTGTAAGAAAATTTGGTAGGACAAGATACTCATTCTTTATTGCTGATCTGACAGAGATTTCATACTCTAGTTTAACGAATTTATAGGGGATCCAGCTCTTCTGTGTTAGTAAAAGAGAAAATGCAAAAATTATGAATGTACATATACTATTTAAAAATGAAACAAAACCCAGCCTATTTTTATGTTTATTTTACACTGTCCAAAGCACTTTTGCCTGTTACTCTTGAGAAAAGCTTGTGCAGAGATATTAACTTCACACATGCCATAAATGAATATTTTTTTCCTCATTCTAATCTTGGTGATACAGACTGGATAACTGAGCAATGCTATGTTCCTTTTATATTGTTTCAGCAACACAAAAAGTCAATTGATTCTCATTTTCTACGCAATTTTATGGCTTCAAAATGCCTCTGAGTTCAGCCTCGAGAACAGCAGGATTTTTAGGATTGTGACTACACCACCTTAGTAATTTCTTTTGAGAACAGGCCAAAAGAAAATCTGTTTGTCCAGTAGCCAAATGATAGGTGGGAGAAAAAAGTGGGAGTCAGTTCAAATAGACAAAATCTGACTATTTCCTGCTGAAAAGAAGCATCAAGAAAAAAAAACCATTCTGAGTATAGCAAACCTTTTGATTCAAACATTCCCTTCCATGAACTTCTTACAGGAAGCATTGATAACTAAGAGTTCAGCTTGCAAAATACAGGGCTTTCTGCCCTGTAATCCAGTTAGTTAGGCACTTCACCTGCATAAGAGAGGCAATTCTCTTCTCTGCCTGATGATAAGTTCATATCACCCACCTCACAGGAGCATGTCCAAGATGATGTGCTATGGGCTGTCCAGTCTATGGGCTTCTCAGTCCTATGAAGACCACACCAAAAATTGCTAAGGCAAATTAGCAATTTTTTTTTATCACTGTGCATGCTGCGCATGCTGCAAACTCCAGGTGACCTATTGAATCAAGACTCAGTGGCTATTGCTGGCTGGCTTTTTCCTGTTGCTGGGATTTTGGATCATCTGGCAGCTCCCACAACAGAGTTGCTCTGCTGCTAGCTGTGTGGCAGTTTTATTTGATCTGCCTCTGAATCACATGCAGCTCAAGACTGAAAGGCTGCATAGAAGTCCTAGGGCTAATCTCAGTCCCTTTTGATGATAATGTTCTACCTTGTATTTTAAATAGTTAAGCGGTCATTGGAAAAGAGGCAAGTCTTCCAATCTCCAGGCAAGGGAAACACCGAGTCACACTCTGGCTTAGTATTTCAGTATATTAAGGGATATTTAGGTGTTTTGAACATAAAGGAACTATCTCAGAAGAATAATTCTTCTTCTACTATCATTGGCTATTAGGTAAATGCTTTGCAACTAGCCACATAACTAGTAATTTTATGAATGTCACGTGGAAAAGGGTTTTTCAGAATTATTTTTCTCAGACTTTTTTTTTGACAAAAAATCAACATTTGCAAATGCTTTGGGGGCAATTACGTCGAATGAGGAACTGCTTCATACTGTCGTCTAAAATCAGACCAAAATACTCAGGGATAGATTGAGTGAAGTTGTTCTGTGGGAGTTGTATAACAGAAGGCACAGAAGTGTTTTTTCTTTTTCTTCACATATGAAGTCATAACAGTCCCTTCTGAGGTTACAAAATTCTAACATCTGGTGAAGCCAGACTGGGTCTGGATGTGCTTTAAGCTATGCTGGAAACCATAGACTGAGGAGCAAAATTGCTCACAGCTCCTTCCTGCTTCTCTTCTTGCACTTGGTTTGTGAAACTATTCCCAGGGAGGAATAATTCACCTCAAGTATCACTGTTCCATAGTCATCACACCAATGTACATGAGAGCAGAGCCAGACTGCTTGTTTTAAACAGGAATTGCTTGGAAGGCTTCTGTGGACTCCAAGCTCTTATGTCTTTTTTCTTAACATAAGAAAGAACGTAGGGAGGAAATAAAAAGGTATGTGCAATAATACTTCTGGAAAGACAGAATTTTTATTAATATCATACCCTGAGTTAAGTGGCTCCTTCTTTGACAGCAGCCACACTGCTGCTCTCTGAAGGGCAAGAAGCTGAACTTTCAGGGAACCAATTAGGAGATGCTTCAGAAAGAGTGCTAGTGACAGCAACAGTCTGAGAGATTAACTACAGTAAAGGATCCTCAAAGCACGAGCCTCCAAGTATTTTCAGCATAACTATGATCTTTCTTTTGCATTACTTAAAAACTGCTTTTACAAAAAGAAAAGCATCCAAATGGCTTGAAGCTTTTTAACTTATTTCTTTGCCAGGTCCCAGAGCTTTACAAGTGAACAGTTCCACAGCAAACATCACTTACCAATGGAACTTTACTTCTTCAGAGAAAAATAAGTTTCTTTAAGACAAATAATAAATGCTCTTCATATGTGAGTGATAAGACAAAGGAAGCCTGAAAGGTGCATTATCTTTTGCCTTTGCAGTTTTTTTGCTTTTCAGAGTCAGAAAGGATTGATGTTTCTTTGGGTCACTGCTGAATACTTCACTGTACAGAAAATACTAAATTTTGTATTGTCACTGAGAGCAATAAGGTAGGAACCAAACAGCAACAAAAAGAACTACATTTATATGAATTTTCTTTATTTCTCTAGTGCAAAACAAAATGTTAATAAGAACAGAATAATAATAAGCCTCCCACAATCACACACATGATCTCACAGAATAACCTGCAGAATTCATAAAATATAATGTATTTGATGTCTATCTTCTTATTATAAGACAGAGGTGCTCCTACTAGAAACAATAGTGACATTCTTGCTCCAGCTGAACTGAGCATAATCTTTTCTCATTAGAACATGGGGGAAAAAGCAGTGTGTAAAAAATAATAATCATATTTTGAGAAATCTAGTGTAATTGCTTTCTTTCAGAATTCTCAGCATAATTAAGAATAAAATAAGGGCTCATGATTTTTCATGTGTTAGAAAAGAAATGCAGGCTGATGTTTTTAATGAGACTGCTGTTCATGATTAATGATACCTGTTTGTCAATGCACTTTAGACATATTTACAGTATCTCACACTGTGTTACAGCTCTTGCACAACAGTGAACTTCACCTGGTAGCTTCA
The DNA here is from genome assembly GCA_026212715.1 of Elanus axillaris. Classification (NCBI taxonomy): domain Eukaryota; kingdom Metazoa; phylum Chordata; class Aves; order Accipitriformes; family Accipitridae; genus Elanus; species Elanus axillaris. Next base: position 21,267,855 of record JANZLQ010000050.1, read on the forward strand.
CTGGGTAATGGCATTAGGATTCACTAATCAGCACAGCTCTCTCTTTATATGCTGATTAAAACTAGCCATCTGCATCTGGTCATGCAAGTTCTGACCCCAAGTTGTTGTGCTGGATTAAGAGACGTGTCAGTAGCCCTCCACAATACAAAGACTGGTACAGCAAGACTGAATGCTAAAAAGAGTGGAGGAATTTTTATAAAAATAAATATTTATTTACTTTGTTTTATCAAGAAGCACTAACACTCTTGGGCTGCGTTCACAGAAATTCTGCGTTGTTCAGACTTAGTTCAATTTGACTTATTCATGATTAATATGCTGTTCTGTATTCACTGGTGGAACAGTGGTTTTCTACACTTTTGCTTATTATTCTATCTCATTTTGCCATAATATGAACGTTTTAAAGTATACCTCTATGTAATCTGCTGGGTAGAAATTAAAATGATTACACATCTTCTACATGATATGCTTTGAGGAACAGAGAAATTAAGATCAATTTTTCAATTTTCATACCTATTTTTATCACAGCCTTTTCAGATATGCTGGCTTTGCCAGTGTTTTCTGAAGTCAGCAGTTCTTCAGAAAGATTATTACCTTCAAAATGATAAGATGGGCTAGTAATTCATGTGTGTACTGTAAAATAATTTACATGTGCTAGACATTTTACTTTCCCTTCCCTGTTTAAGCACCTTTGTTTTGTTCATCTTTTATATGGGAGTTACTGCTGGAATGTTCTCTTGGAAACTCTTTCTCATCTACAGGTCATGATTTAGCCATTTTGTTTTTGACCACTTCTTAGCTCCTCCTATGCTGAATAGAAGCTCTAACTCCTGCCAGGTTTCCTTTCAGATTTTTTTTTTTTTTGGTGTGTGTCTGATAAATCAGATCAACTCAACAGATTAAAAAGAAAGTAAATAACGTATATAACTAAAACAACACCTTTGACTATTGTAAATGTTTTAAAGCTAAATGTCACACAGTGATTTATGCATATCTAAATAGAAACACATCCATCAGCTACCTGAAATACGTGTCTTATTTAATGAATACAATCTGGCAACTGTGATTAAAAAAAAAAAAATCAAGGAGAAATTCTTCTCCACTTTGTTTCCCTTTTCAGAGGAAGATTTCTTCACAGGACTTGCTTAGTGTAGTACCTGTCACCATTCATTGCTGTTGAAATGTATAGTCTATTACTATCTTATGTCTATGTGACTTTACCATAGCCAGGACTGTTTCATGATGAAATAATCTGCAGAATCTTTATGCTTGTCTCTGCTGCTTACATGATACAGTACAAGAAAAGGTTGCATGAAATGAAGAATACAAGAGGATGTTGCCAACAGACCTCAATATTTCACTGATACACCTGAAAAATATATAGGTCATGGCCATTACAATGCAAAACACTAGGTTAAATAATTCTTTTCATGTTAATAGTTATGGCAGTCTTAATTTAGTTTTCCAACCTGATCTTCACAAAAAGGTCAGTCTAGAGAATCACAGTGGTGCCTTCCTGCATTAAAATCTACCAGACAGTTTTTTCTTCTGAAATTGGAGAGGACTTCAGCTGAACTCCACAAGAAAATAGCTTGTTCACAAGAATATAATTCTGAACATCGAAACCTGATAAGTACTGCTTTCCTTAACTCATGAGCTTTCTGTGGTCAGTACTATAAGAGTTTAAAAGTGGAAAGGTATAGAGGTTTTCCTTATAGTCGAAGCAGCATTTTTTTTTCTTCAATATCATTCTTTCATTACTAATTTTTAAATTAGTAAAACAGTAGTGTTCATCAACAGATTGGTTCCATGCTTGCTCATAACTTTTGCAGTATTCTGCATGTGCTTTCAATGAATTTACAGCAGAAATGTACAATTTATAGAGCAGAAAGAATGTGAGGTTTAAATTAAGTTCAGTGGCTAAATGCATAAATGATCTTCAACCTGTTTTTTAGTTTCCCATCAACATTTTAGACTGTGTCTGATACCAGCTGCTACTAGCTGCATTTATCTTTGAACTAGGAAGCCAAACTCTGACAGCTAAGGAAATGTCCTTATGTGGAGCCAAGGGAAGAGTAGTAATTCACCTGCTGTGGTCCTTTCTCTGGAGGGCTGTCAAAAGACAAACCCAGAATTTCTGTGAGGAGGACAAGTAAAAGGGAGATAATATTTGTAGGCTGCAATAAAGTATCACTCACTACTTAGAGGACCTTGTTTCAGCAGTTCAGCTGATGCAGAATTCAGCAATTTCTTTAAACAGTTGCCTGGGATGATGGCAACGGACTTCTGTTTCCAAATAATTTTAGCTTTCTTCAATGGCCTGTATTAAAAGAATTGATGGTTCTAGTTAGACAAGGATTTATGTTAAAAAATGACATACAACATGGAATACGATTGCATGGACCTAGGGAGTGGACTTTCTGATGGCTTCTCGTTAAGTGGAAGGCTCTATGTCAGGCCTCATAACAGCCAAAGTAAAACAGACTAATGAGTGCTTTGCAATTTTCCAGTAGTACACATCTAAAGAGTTGCACTATCCTGGCTGACCTCCATGTACACAGACCTTGTGACAGCAGTTCATATTGTGCAGGAAGAGTGTGACACTACTGCTTCAGCTTTCACTTGACAAATATCTTCCTCTCGCTAATAATCAGGGGTATTTGCACATACAGCCAGATGCTGTGATCCCTCTTTTCTGAAGGAGAGTCACACCAGTTTGAAGATGACAGCCTTACAGGTCTCTTGCCATGTGAAAGGTCTTTATGTTGGTGGCCCCTAACCCCACCTCCATATTTGACCCCTGTGGGTAAATTATAGGGGATTTCTCAGCAACTTTTTCCCTAAGCCGGGGACTGTGAGTACTTGGCTGCTTGCCAGGGTCAGCCCACCAAAACTGGGGACTGGGGTTGAACTGACTAGGCCCAGTGCTGGGCACAGGCATAGAAAGGTGACTGGGAAGAGGCCTGGCTGGGATGCAAGTTGATGGGTTGAGGCTGGGGAGAGAGATGGCCAGGCATGGTGTGGCCATGACACTGTGTGAGCTTAGAGGAGCCCCAAGTGAGGGGGGAGGCCCCAAGGTGTGTCTTGCAGCCCATTCCTGCCCAGCCCCACCTCAGGCTCTGTGGCTGCCCCAGCAGGGCTGGCTGGTCACCCACATCTGTATCAGCCCCACCCCGAGTGCCTGGGAAGGCTGCAGAGCCCATGGGGGTGCACAGGAAGGGCCCTCACCTGTCTGCTCCCTCTCCCCATGTTACTGTACATGCAAGCATCTCTTCTTGAGGGCACATCTTCTCCCTAATAAAAATCTATAGTGCCTTTGTAGCACTCTTATCATCATGGGATGCCTTTTAGTCAGGGTTGAAAGGCTGTGACATTTAGAGCAGGAATGTGCTGGTCCTGGATTGCCCATAAAGGAACAATAAATCCTGTCTGTCAGGACAGTGACGGAAACCTGTAGTCTCTCTCTCTAGGCTGCAAAGGGTGAAGGTGACTAAGAAAAGCAAACCCTACTAAATTCTTTCTTCCATAATTTTGCCTGCAAGTTTCCGTGATGCTTGACTATTAGCAGGGTCCACAACCCTCGAAAAAATCTGTATTCACGCATTGAAAAACCCAGTGATACGCATCTTGCTTAGACAAGTATGGAATATGAAATTATGAAATCATGCTTCCTGGTACATACATTATAGTTTTTGCTAAAAATTATAGCCATTTAGATCACTTTATTGAAATACTAAAAGAAAATATTAAGAAAAAAATGAATAATGCAACACAAATATTTTTACCAGAAGCACAACAAGTATATATATTTTTTTCTACTGGAGATACATTGTATCTGAGAACTTCCTCTGCACGGTTTTGAATACTGCGTGGTTTGGTGATATACTTTGTTTCCCCATTCTTTTTTGTGAAAATCACTGAAAAAATTCCTTGCTGTATTAATTCTTCAGTGCTTTAAATATGACATGCCACACAGAGAACTTTATTAAAAAAAACAACTAAATTGCAGAGCCAGACTTCAGACTACAGAAATTTCCAGGTTCTCTTTGTGCATACAAATAATTTCTATAAAGAGTTCAAAAAGTTAAATGGAGATATTCTTTTAAAAAAAGGGTTTGGTAGAATCATCATCAGTGTTAAACCCAGGTAATTAACATTGGGTTCTTAAATCCATCTAGGCTTTTAAGAGTAAGACCACATTTAAAAAGTGCTGGATGCTCAGGACTTTTGAAATTCAGTGATTGTTTATGTATGTGGGTTTAGAAGCCTATGGTTAGGCATTCAAGTTTAAAAATCTAAATAATTTCATTATCACTCAAAAGTGATAAGTCTTTTAAGGTGGAGGTATTAAGCAAGTTTGTATTGCCTCTTCCTGAACCAGCTGAAGCCCTAGGAAGTGGGAAGTGAAAATTCTTTTTGGACAGTGTATTGTTTGCTCCCTACATAAAGATATGGTGACAGAAAAATGAGTCAATGGAACAAAATTTGACAAAAGCAGGATGAGAAAAAGAAAAGAATGGACAGAGGGGAAAACAAAGTCAGAGAGCGCAGGGAGAAGCAGGGACTGGAAGATACAGAGTGAAATTCTGTTGAAAGAGAAGTACATTAAATAGCTGTTGGGTAGCTCCGTGTGTGCAGAGCTTTTGTCAGTAATAGAGGGCATAGACTTCCATTTCAAGTCCGATGCAGCACTCAGAAGTCTTTCCTTTAACTTCAGTGAGCTTTGGATTAAGCACTTAGGGGTGAAAAAAGGCTATGCTTAAACTGAATGCTTTTATTGAAGAAAGGAGTTTAAATTGTGGAAGAAAGTTTTAGTAAATTCAGAAAACTTGCAGAGCTCGCAGGCTCTCAGAATCCCCAGTATTTACAGAGTCTCCTTTAGACCCTACACTTAAAAAGGGAGAAAAGTAGTTTATCTTAGAATTTAAATGAGTTCAGTAATTGCCCAGGCTGCAGAATGTAACACAAGATGTATTACAAACAAGCCAGCAAAGCAGTTTATTACAGCAAAAGTGTGCAGGGGATTAAAAAAAATAGAAGGCAATCCCTGATTGCTATTGTGCTTTGGGATTAATAGAGTTCAAAATAAAGCTGCTGTGTTTTCATTGCCTGAATCCTGCATTTTAACATTTGAAATATATTGTATTTATAATTTCTGCTGGAAACAAAAAAAATAAGTAAATTAGACTTGGAAGTTAACAGGAATTTAAGAACTTTTTTAAAAAATACTTTTCCCTTTCTTTCTGTTTCTGCTGTTATAATTTTCCTTCTTTACCAACCTTTTAATGTGGGCAGGTGCTCACATTGGTTGAGTTGGTGCTCCTGAGATTTCCAGCCATCGTTCTCAATTGTGCCGCTTGGTCTCACTGCCTGAACGTGTCCCATTTCCAATGGAGTGTTGAAACTCAACTGCAATATGCTCCTATTTGCCCATCACCAAAGAGCCTTCTCATTCCTTTCCCTAGTCACGCCCTCCTACAGAGGTGTCATTTAATGGCTACTTGTATTGGGTGTCAGTGTTAAGGTGTTGGCAATGGGGAGAGGGCTGCAGGGGTGGCCTTTGTGAGGAAAGGCTGGGGCTGTGCCATGCGGGACACAGCTGGTGTCTACCAGCTAGCTGAGCCCCTCAGCCATGGGTAGGGCACCTCAGGGAAAGCCTGTCATGGACAAAGTGCAGAAGATACACAGATTTTTAAAAAAGAAAGCAAGTAAAGATTGCAGCCACCATCAGCAAGAGCTACATGTCATGGGCTCTTGCAATGTGTTGCATTGTTGCATTGCCATGTAGCTCCCTACCTTTATAGATCAAGGTAGGATCTGATATTGAAAAGAATTGTGCTGTTCTCCTATAAGTCTTTGTTAAACTTGAGCATTCTTTAGATTTTCAACAAAGCACAGAGGCACTGCTGTTCCTCTTTCCTGCATCTGATGACTTTTGCTCAGTCACATTTTTCTAGTCATAAGTTATCTTTTGGCTCTTATAATATGCTCTCATGAACTTACCAATGTCCAGCATTCATAATATTTCCTTTATTCAGAGAATAGTTTTTTACTACCCATGAGCTCCAAAGTCCACAAGAACCAGTTTTCAACACTCTGGTTCTTTGTTCCCTCATTTCTGCTGGGGATTTTCAGCTAACTGCTTCAAACTCCTATAGTAAGTGAGTAGATGATTTTTCCCTTAGGCATCAGCTGTTCCATTTTTCCAAAGTGCTCTTGTTTAACTGGAAAATTATTCTGGTTACTGAGTCTCAAATACTCCTCATCTGGAATATTCATGACCATCAGCCCTCATACCAAAACTAGATGTCCTATTTGCTGAAACCTATTATGATATGAAAATTACATTAAATGCAAACAGAATTAATTTCTTAAGAAATGTAACTGTGCTAGAACTGATTCAGAAAATGTCACAGTTTTTATATGGCCCCATATTCATAGCTATGAGATAGGCTTATTCTTTTTGAAATTAGTCTAGAAGAGTGAAGCTAAAGTTATGCTATAACAAAGAGTGAAAAAATAAGCCTAAAAATTAGATTTTGCTTAGCAAATACACTGTTAACAGTTTCTACTTCTGTTTAAAAATCATGCATTTAATTCACAGCTGCTCCTACTATCTTTAGAATGTTGTTACTCATCAGTAGGGATGTGGACATGTTCAATGGGAACAGACAAAGTAAATGACCTTGAATATTTGTCCTCTCTGACAGCCTCATGGTAAAAATTGTTAACAGATTTTAATGAATTAAAAGCCCTAAGATCTGAAGCTAATTGCATTAACTTGTTCTTCATCTTCTGTCTTCTTGCATATCCCAAATAATTTAAAATCAAGCATTGCTTTCCAAAATATTTATATTAAATGGCAGGTGAATAGAAAAGTTTGATAGTATTCCACCAAGTTTTGCCAGTTCCTAATGATCTGCTTTTACCAGTTGTTATGATACACTCCATCAATAGGCTGAGTACTTCCATGATATCTCTGTGTTTATGTTTCCCAAAGAGGCTGTAAATATGCCTAGCTGGAGTATTATGATGAATTTTACCATAGCACCTTACTGGAAATGATCAAAACCTATAGTCTATGAGGCAAATTGCAGCTTCTTTTCCCATGCCCCCAAATATTCTTTGCCAGGTCCCCCCCAAAACAATTCTCAATTACTAAAAGTTTTAGTGTAGTGATGGTTAAAAATTTCATCCTGAAGCTTTTTTTCTGAATGGAAACTTTCAGTATTTGCACATTAAAACATTTCATTTTAATGTATTGAGATGAACTCTGTTACAAGATCATTCAATCTTGAACTTCATTTTTTATTGTGACCTATATAGCTTCACCGGAATTCAGGCAGAGGTTGGCTGGTACCTGATCCATTGACATTCATGAGCCTCTTATGATGGCACTCAGCAGGAAACCTTCATCATGGGTAGTATAGGCCTGACCTGACTGAAGAGAAGGAAAAGCCTGAACTAGTATTTTTACTAAGCAATGTGTCACACTAAGAAAATATAATTTAACAGTCATCTGAACAAAGAAGAAGTATTATTTCAATTTTGTTGATAGGTTGTTGTGGGCTTTTTTCTAAATTTATATTCCTCACTCCCCCTGCAAGTTTAAGTGTAATTAAATAATTCCTATAGAAAATGCTGAGCAGCCTGTATTATTTACATTACTATTCACTTAGATACTACCAACTGTAAATGTTATCTATGATTTTATTCTGAAAATGTGACAGATAATAGTAATTGGGATCCCACACAAGAAATTCATAAAACCAAAATCCTTTGGGATAACCTTGCAAAATAGTATTTCTCATATGCTGGGTTCCTGGAACATATTTCTGAACATTTTTCTTTGGGAAAGACAGTACTTATTAGGGAACAAGAGCCATTTATTTATTCAGTTAGATTCTTCATTCACAGTTTAGAACTGTTCTAAATTTAGTTCTCCACTAATTACTTTTTTTCTCCCCCCTTGCTCCTGTATTTCTCTGTTTCCAATCAGTTTTTGTTGTCTTGGCCAGGCAGAGTGAGCAGTTTGGCCCAGACGAACTCCAGTGGAAGTGCTGCAGGGTCTCATTTGTGAGTGTTCCCTTTTCTCATGGTATAAGAATTGTAGTTTGTATTTAATATTGTCTTGGGAAGCCTTGCTAGAATCGCTGTTTTTCTGTGAAGTTTCACCCAAAAGCTCACAGTGTTATATCACTGGTATCACAGCAAGATGCATCTCTGTATCATTTAATTGCAAAAACAACCCCTGCACTTGTACCACAGTCTAAAAAGAAATCAGTATCTGTGAGTTCTCAAAGAGAATTGATAAAATCACATATCTGTTCAATATGGGGAACTGGAGTACTGGCCCTGCCAGCTCACTTGCCACATAATGTGGGACTGATATTTGTGCCAGCACAACCTAAATCCATATTCCACACTTGCTCCTCCCATGGCTCAGTCATTGTTTTATTACCTCCCAAGTTGAAATATAAACCAAATCTTCACCAATCTATTAAAAAAAATGTAATTCAGCTGGAAGATGGGTGCATGCCAGCTCACTCATTTATATACTTTTTCCTAAATAAATGCTACTATGGGTTTCTTGCTTTTTGGAACCTTAGACAGTAACAGCTCTGGGCCGTTCTTCTCTCTGCACGTCAGCAAGAATTATTACTGAAGCATCTGAGCTTCAAGGTACAAGACATTACTAGTGGACATAAATTGAAAGCTTATACTTTCATCTCGGATCTAAATCGGATTTAGGAAAACCATCAAGACAAGAAGTATAAATAGAGTTTCCTATGCATGTGCTCTATGCCATTTGTTCTCTTTATCTGACACTGACCTCTGAAACATTTTGAACTAACTGTAGCCAGATGAACCAGTTGCCTTCTGTCGTTTTGCAGCTGATATGTTTTCATGTTGTATATGATACATTTCCTTCATGCTTAAAACCTGATGTAATATTCAGTTTGCTTTTATATCATGCTTGCAAACTATAGCTTTTCACACTAGAAAGAAATGTTTAAGGCCTTCATGCTGCAGAGCTTTATGGCTTTAATTCTCCTGGTCTAAATGCTGTAGTCCTTTTGACCTATCTTCATTTCTTCAGATTTTTTTCTTTCTTTTTCACTGTCAAAAATTATTACTTTCCTCATCAGTTTTCAAGGTTTCAAAATCTGGATTCCTGTTCTGCTCTGCCTGAATAATCTGCTGTAATTACCTCTTTATCAAGAATATGCAGTTTAACTATTAGGTGCTGTTATACTACAAGGATCAAATATCCATCTAAGCAGCAAAAACTTTTCAGTCTGGAGGAAGATTGATTAATGGGAAGAGAATAGTGCTTTGCCTGAAGCAACTCACTTTCATTGTCTTAAAGTACTTTCCTGTAGTTGATTTCTGACACCACACTGTGGAAAAAATATATACATTCCTATGGACAATTGTATGTAGTTGCTGTAATTAATAGAGTGATCTGGCATTAGCAAGAAGAAAACAACCAATACGATCAAAATTTTATGAAAATGCACAATCATACTGAATTTGTGTAGGAAATAGATTTGTACTTGGTATTTAAATATTTCTGTATTCATTTTGCATTTATCCTACTCTAGTATAGATGTAAGTTAGCTAAAAAAAATAGATAAAAATCAGATCTAATTAATTTATAAGCCTTTGGGGGAAATTATTTTAGTGTATGAGATGATAACTAGAGTAGTGCCTGCAAATCCAGTAAACATGACCTTGTGTATTTTCCATTGCAGATAAATGATGTGTGATATTTTTTCCATATATGAATAAAATACTTGCATTAATTCATGTCGTCATACATTACTGGGAACAAAAGAAAAGTTTAATCTTGTGGGAAATGGGCACGCATTACTCACAACATGTCTACAAGCTTTAATCTAATTTGAATACTATCTTTGTTAATAGTCCCTTGGGGCACACAATTTCAAGCTTTCCATTCTGGGTTAAAATGAATAGGGCTGGGGTTTCAATCGTTCTCTGCTTTTCTGCTTGCAGCCTATAGATGAAAACGTCTTAGAGATGCATTTATGTAAGGTAAATATTTTAGAACACAGTTGTATGTTCAATACAAGAAATTAAATATGAGGGACACATCCCATGGGTAGTTCTGCCTGAAGAAACAGCTTCAGCTTTTGCATATCCCTTTGCAACAACCAATTCTAGCATTATACCTACGGAAAACTGCAAATGTCAGAACTATTTACTCTTATGCAAATCGTCCACGTAAACCACCCCTGAAGCCAACCCACTCAACTTTCAGAGTCAAACTCAGGTAGAGCAAGAAACTCAGGTCATTAGAGAAAATTGCAGAAAAACAGAGAATCACAGAAGCACAGTACTGAAAGGATCTCATCTGACAAATGCTTTTCTAATCTCTTCTTAAAGACCTTCCCTGACCACAGCCTTCCTAGGCAATCTCTGTGTATGAAAATGGTAAGAGATCTTTGCTACCACATACCTCACAATATCCAATTTGAATCTTCTTTGCTGCATTTAAACTCATTACTTTGTGACCTACTGTGATCTCTGGATTATTTCCCAATAGTGCCCATCCCTTTTCCGAAACACAGTGCTCTACTGCAGCTGAAGTATTATCAGTGATAAGTAAAGCAGGATTACTTCATGATGTGCTCTGGTTTATATTTCCTGATAAGAAGTTTGCCTTTTAAACAACAGTGTGAAACTCCTTCAGTTATAATCATAAACTTCTTCAGACCCATTTTTGAGCAGGAGTTATCTAGTTAATTGTCTTCCCCCCTACGTTTGTAACAGTTTATTTTTCTGTTCAGATCTTGTACTTTGTTTTTACACATATTTTTCTTTCAGATTATATCTTCATGCCATTTGTGAATTTAATGAGCATGTTTTCCATTGCAATATTCAGGTGTTAATAGAAGTATTGAAAAGGAGATAAGCACTGGGAAAACTTGCATAACTCCACTTAACATATACTTCCATACTACTTAGTCAACAGGTTTTGCATCCTCCTTATCAGAATTTCATCAAGACTGTTTTTCCTGTATAATTTATGGGAAGATCATGCGAGAATATAGAAAGTATTATTACAGCCAAGATAAATGACCTTACTGACTTCTCTCCACCCAGCCTGCCAACCTGTCTGGAAGGAAATTAGATTAGATTGACAACATTTATTCTTAGGAAAAAAAAAAAAATTACGTTAGCTGCTATCTGCATGTCATTCTTCCATATTTTCCAGGTAGCCGTAAACATTTTATTTGATCATCTCCTTCAGAATATTTTGGGCACATACCATCTTAATTCTATTAGTCAATTGATCACAGCTGGTTTGTTTGGTGAAGATTGCTAGGGAAAAAAGGCACGAAACACCTTCATGCTCAGATTCACTTACAAATTATTTTTCACTCTGCTGAATAGAGTAGTCCTTGATATTCCTTTTTACAATTAACAAAGCAAATGAAAGAACTATTTCAAAGTGTGAAATTATTATAGTAAGTCAATAATAGAATAAATTCTTTCTTCCAAAGTAGTTGCTTGATAGTTGCACCTCATTCCATGCCCTGTTTTTTTGTCGTTGTTTTTTTCATGTGGTTACGTGTTCCTGCTGCTTTTTTTATTTTCAGCTTTGGTACATTATCCAGCATGCACAGTATTTATAATTCCTTCTTTTGGGTGGAGTCAATGAGGATTTTATACTTTAAGCAAGTTAATCTCCTATAACACTTGTTACCTCTCTGCCCAGGGTTAATTTATGACCCTAGTATTTTTCCTTTAGGCTTTGCTTTATCCCTTAATCCTTGTTCTCATTAGATAGTCTCTGCAAGTTCTCTCTGCACAGAAGTCTACCTAATTTTTATATAACCCTTTCCATCTCTCAGTATTGCAATAGACACAAATAGATTCTTTGTCTTTCTGAACAAATTATATTCTTTTAGTATTAGTCTTTCAGTCATATTATCTTGTCAAATCCCTTGTTTTTTCCCTGTATACTGTGCATTAGCATACATCACTAAGCAGTCCTGACCTTTTATTTCCTTTTTTGTATTTCTTTGGATCTTATTCTGAATAATCCTAACTCCCTCCCACTCAAGCAATCTTGATAACCTTATTCAAATTTCTCCTTTTTTGCTTAACTATGGACTTTTGTCACTTATACGATCTCCTCCCCTTGATCTCTATTTAAAGCCTTTCTTATTAGATAAGTACGTTCCCTTATAGAAAATAGGCTGGTTTATGTTCAGGGGTGTGCTTTCCATGTACAAGAGTATGTGGAATATAATTTCAATGGTCAAGGGAACCAAAGCTGTCCTGGTGTCCTGGAATATGCATATTTCTCCAGAATACCTAGATTCCTAATCCTTTTTAATCTTCAACTAGGAAAACAAAACATGTATACCATACAAGTCTCCTGCCTTCCCAGACTGATACTCACTTTTGATCAGTTTGAGATTATTCCTGATAGTGAATGCCTGATACAAAAAGAAGGGCACATGAAGGTTGTGATCACTGTGAGAGATGAAATTCATCCACTTTATAGAAATTTGTAAGAGCTGAGTTCTCTGGAAGCAGCACACTCTAGGATGTCAGCTGCAGCAGACAGATGAGGCCTTTAGGAGAAAATTACCAACCTCTGCTGCTTTTTTTTTCCCCTCTCTCTTAGGAATGGAGGCTGTGAATCTTACAGGTCTGAGCCTCTTTTCTTCCTCTTCCAATGACGTTTGACCATCACTTGCTGCTAGGACACTGTCCTATTCTTGGCCTTGATAGTGAAACAGCATCAGTTTCCAGCTGAGACCAGCAGCCAGCTTATCCCTAACAGAATGACCATTTCATTGCTGGTGCTGTTATGGACCCCAACCTGCTTAGCTTCCACAGGTTCTGCTCACTGCTGCCGTGCCACGAGTCATCTCTGCATTTTGACAAACAAGCAAGAGATAACAAGATAATGAGAGTGAATGAATGGCACAGCTGTGTGGGTTTTTTTCCTAGAATTTTAATAAAAAAGGAAATCCAGTAAGACAAAAGCTCTGACAGTGAAAGAACTAGATAACAACCTCCCAACAAACATACACAAATTTCTCCATGTTTATTCCAATTGCTATTGAAAAGCAAATGGCCAGCCTGTCAGCTTATTTCATCTCTTCCAGGAGATAAAATAGCATTTTTAGGAATGGTCAGCTGCTCTCCATTTCAGTTCAGTTGTTGGCCTTTAAGACTGCTGTAATGCTGACACAGCAGAAAAAGACAGTAAATGGGGGAAAATTTGGCCATTAGAGAAACTTGATGCTTTGAGGAAATGAGGTCCAGACTCCTAAAAAGTGCTTTGTGCCTTAATTGCCATTGCTGGGAATTAACATCTTTGAGGATGTGACCTTCATTACTCAAACTGTTACATGCTCTAAACGATACTGGGCTCACTGACAGGCAGAATTTGATTGTTGAAGTTTCTAAATCCAGTGGACTACATCAGGCTCAGATTTGGAAAATCTGGGAAACAGTGAGAACTGGAGCCTAACTGAGTAAATGAAATCTAACTCAATAATGTGATAATTCAAATCTTAACATTTGCATACTTTGTGAAAAATTTGGTGAGGCTATAAATCCTAACTTTGTGGTTCTTGGTAATTTCTGCATACTTACAGGCTTAAGTTAGGGAAACAAAAATATTGGATCCTTTTCCAGTTGTGGCTATCAGTATACCAACTATAAAAAATTAATTCCAGCAGAATTTCAGTCTGTCTTCTAAATAATGCAAAATACCAGCTGTATGTTGTGCAATATTCTTCATCAGCTGTGAGATTCGTCTTGCCTTTGAGTATTTTTCTTCCATGAACTCTTCCTCTCAGAAATAGTCACAAATCAGTACATATGCAGAATAAATAATTAAAGAAGATTTCTGAAAATGCAAGAAAACATGAATTCTGAAGATGAATGCACTCATACCAATTACATTTAACAATACATGAAGAGCCTAATAAAATCTCTTTCACATTCTAACTTACTCTGTGATAACATAGGTAAATTAAAGAGCTGGAGGAGTGAGTGAATTGCTATATAAAAGAAAATCTTCCTTCAGTCTAATGATTTTCTGAGGTTCAAAATGATTGTTTGTTTATTTTTAAGATATTTTTTTCTGTATTGAATATGTAGGTTTTGAGTGAAGCTAAAAGAAACCATGTAAAATTGCTTATTGAAAATCTGTATAATTATGACATTTTGAGCCCAATTTTTGTGGCATGCACAAACCAGTCCAAAGGTTGGATGGTCATTTTGGGTCTAATTTAGTACCCCAATATAATGAAATTATTGTAAGCACATCAACATTTATGTATAAGAGAAAGTTAACTTTCAGTATTTGTTGCAGCAATAGTTACTACATCGATTGGTATGTAAACAAGATAACCTGTTGTTCTGCTGTCAGACATATCATCTTTCTCTCATTTAATACGACATAAAAGTTATATATTGCATTCATTTTTCAAATGAAGCATATATGTCATAATTTAAAGACCGAAGGGGTATAGCTGCACAATTAAATGTTATCAACTTACCAAACTGGGTATATATCATTTGCTTTTCACATCAGTCTTCAGAATGTAGGAGTTAGGAATACTTCTGCCCTACTACAGTGACAAGATCGTAGCAAATTCAGTGAGACTACATGTTTATTAAAACAGGGCACATTTTAAAACATAGTTACAGTACATAATTAACTTACCATGAAAAGACAAAGTGCAATATTCTACTTTCCGTTTTTATATATTCAAGACAGTTATGAATAAAAATTAATTAGTTACTGTATGTGATTTTGGCATGTGCATGAGTTTATACTTAAAAGCTGAACAGTAGCATCTTCAAAATGCAGCCTGTAATTTAAAGTATTACTACTGAGCTAATTTGAATCATGCCTTTCCCACAAAAGAATTTCCTAAGCTCTTGAGGGGGAAAATTAAATTTCTAGCCACGGTTTCATTTGCATTTCCATACTCCAACAGTTTCCATAATTGTTTTATTTCTAAAATAAAAAAGAAAATCATATTTTATTTAAACAATGGGAAGTAGAAAGACCTATCAAGAAAATGCCTACTTTAGGAAGCCTACAGTAGCAAACTGAAAAAAACCCAACTTACAATTCCAATTTTCCAAGGACATTTTTTCCATATATATGTTGTCTGTTTAGTGGGATTTGCTTCAAAAGATGTTTACACTGTAGTAAGGTTAGTTTGAAGCAGCGTCTCAAAGTGTTCAGCCCTTCCAGGTCTCTTCCAAGTACATGCTATAAAAAACAGAAATGTTTGAAAATGGTTGGCCAGAAAGCCATATCAGGGAATTTTGATATGTGGGCCTCCAGGGCCCATTGCACAGCTAACTCCCAACTAGTTTATTCCACCCTGTTTGGTCTGCCACTTATTGCAGCCAACCTACAGTTATGGAGGCTCAAACAGCTCAAGAACAGATAATCTTAAGAGCTGGTTTCTCTTCCCTACATTCTCACTGATTTCTGATAGGACAGATAAGTCTTTTGGCTCACCTACTTCCCTTCTGCAGACCTTGATTATAATATCAGTCAAGCCAGCCGATTAGACCTATTTTGTGGGTGTTTTTTTTAATGAGCAAGTGATTTTTTTGAACTATATATTATTTTCCAAATGAAAACGTATTTTAAAAAAGTGAGTTCAGATAAAAGAAAGAGTGAAAGAAAACAAAACAGAAGCTAAGTGCCACAGTGATGGGGATATCACAGCACTTACTCTTAGCACCTAACAGGCTTTGAAGCTAGTTTCACTACGTTCTCCATATAACTAATGAAAAGCAAAATATTCAGCTATACCTGGACCATTCCAGAAAGATGTCTGGCTAGTATGTCTGGCTTGAAATCCCTGTGTTGGAAACTCTAAACTCCTTAGCTAACCTATTCTAACTAGTAGTGTTGCCATAATGGGGGCATAATTGCTATGTTTTAGACCTTAAGTTTTCAAGTTCTGAGGACCTTTATCATTTAAATATGGTTGGAAAGAAATTTAACTGAATAAGAAGCTTGATTTCTTCCCTTTGTTCATTAATTCTACATGTTAAAATGTGTCCATATTAAATTATTCAGTGAGCTCACTCTGACCAGGGATATTCTGAAGAGCTTTAACTTGAGTGTGTCTGAAAGATGCATCTCCATGTTATTCAAAAAGCGTGTAGACATATATAAGAAGAATATAGACTTATAGGGACTACTCATTTGAGAAAGGAGCACATCACTGACTGTATTGACACTTGTTTCATGTTGAGCTTGGGGATAACTGGCATAAAGACACTAACTTTCTTCCAGAGGTTCGCTATTGGTTTCCACCCTTAGCACAAACATAATGCCTACAGGAGGATGCTACATTTTGTTCTTGGTCTTTCCTCAGCACTTCAATCTCTTACATGATTAAATTATCTCTTACTGATGATATTTTTACAAGCAATACTATAGTACTAGACAATCATTAAAATACGAGCCACTGCTATAACAGTAAGGGATGAATTCTGTCCAGCTTCTCTCTGTCAGAAACATATTTATTTAATGTTATGTCTTACATGATGGAAGTCCCAACACTACTGTACTCATGACAGAAATAGCTAGGATTTCTACCACTGTGCAGCTTCACCCCATCAGTTCTACTCTGGGATTACACCTAGCAGAAAAACAACTAAGCTGGCCATTCCCAGAACTGATTGTAAAGTGCATGGCAGGGTGGAGTATCAGAGAAGGGAACTTTGTGAATACATGGTATATGCATGCTACAGCAGGGGAAAGTGATCTGATGGGTAACAATATGTAATTCACAAAGAATGAATGAAATGTAACTGACATGTAAATGACAAATTTCAGCTGTATTTGTATGTTCATGTTAGGAAATGTTTAAAATAATACTACCATCATGGCAGGTGGAAGAATAAAATAATCTGGCATTAAATGATCCAGAGTTCTTGAGATCAACAGGGTCTGTGGGATCCCTTAACCTGTTGATACGAAGCCAATCAGATGTTACATCTCACTCAGCTACCCCTGAGCTGAAATCAGTAAGTTAGTCTTAACTGGGTATGAATTCCTTTTTGTTGTTAAACAGAATGTGTTCTTTTGTTCTCTCTGTGGAACATTTTCTCCAGCCCTATAATTTTTATTCTTTTTTTTTAAGCAATATTCTTTGAGTTTTGAAAGTAGGGAAAATTGGGGAAAAAACCCAGTATAGATTTCAGAAGAGGTTAGAGGGAAATTAAGTTGCTGTTGTACATTAGTGAACTGCAGTGTGCTGTACTAGTAGCTCTGCAAGACATTGGTCTGCTGACTATGCCATTTTTGGAGAGAACAAGCTGACATTTCTGTTCTGTTCTTTCAACAACCACTTAATTCTCTGATTACTAGATAAGGATTTGCAAACACGAGAGGTGGTGGAAGAAGGGCTTACTGATAGAGGTCCTGCCATAAGTATAAGCATACATGACCCTGCAGCATATGCTTGCCATGTGGGATATGCTGTCTAACTGCAGCTAATCCCAGTTAGTTCTGGACAAGAGAGAAGCTGAAAAGCTAGGTCTTCACATCTATACTTGAATGTTGAAGGTTGTATATTCAGAGCTACTCAAATTATTTTTCTGTTCAGTTTCCCGAGGAAAATAATGAAAATTAAGTGGTGTCATAACCGTTTTTAATGTCTTTTTAATTCCACTATGAAATTCATACCTGCATTTTCAAATAGTGAGAATCAAAAGTTTCCAAGAAGATTGTATTTTAAAATTAGTTTATTGATTTTAGTGCCCAAATCTAGGACCAGCTTTAAGTTTGTATCTTGAAAATTTTCTCTCTCATTTGCAGCTTTGTCTAAAGCTTCTTGTGGAAAGATATTTTGTTTTGTCCTAGGGCATGATAATAGGTCAATGAAAAATAATATAAGAATTATTATTTTAAAGAAAGGAGGGTATTAATACTTTTTCCATATCAACACTGATGTTTTTATGATAATTCATTACTATGCAATGTCATCCCTGCATACTTTTGTAAATGCTGCAGCTTGAAATATTCTTGATGTTAATCAAAACACTTGTTTTGTTCATATCTCTCTGGGGAATGAAATTTTAACAGGAAGTATTCATGACTGGAAATAGCTTTAAATTCTCACCATACTTCTTTTTATTCCCCTTTTACTTTCCTCTCATTTCTTCCTATCCATCTCAATACACACATACAAAAAAAGGAATTGTACTGAATTTAGTGATGCAAAGACAGAATCATGAGCAAACTGGATTAGACAAGTTCCATAAATCATTAAAAAAGACACAGTTATGGTTGCAAGATAAATACCTGTATTCACACATATTGTACCCAAGCAAAATATGAATGCAAAGTGTGACAGTCCCAGTGAAATAATTAAGGAGATAAATATGGCACTTAAAGAACAGCAGTCTGATGCTCAACTAGTGTTTCAGAAAGAAGGAATTGAAATATAAAAGATCACATCAGCTTATTTAAATACTGCTTATGGTAATTAGCATTTTGGCATTATTTTTTCAGAGATATAGTGGCTGCCACAGTACAATGAAAAAAATCATGTAAACCTCCAGGGGAGTAACATATTGTCAAAAAGGAAAAAGGAAAAAGGGCATATAGATAACATTAACTCCTTCTCATGGAAGGAAGACATTAACAATAAATTCCTACATCTCCTAAAACCAAAAACATAAAAGAGAAAATGTTCTGAATTTTTTTTTTATTCTTAAATGATATGACTTATCTTTATCCTTTGAAACACTGTTTTATTATGTTTATGTATAAAAAAATCTACATATTTTTATAAAGAAAATGTTAACTTTCCTTTGCCTATCTTTTGTTGTCTTTGCACACTTCAGAGCTGTAATCTTATTACTGATTGCTTATGGATTATTTTACAGCATTCTTCAGCAAAACAGGATGAACAACAAAAATGACTTATAAGGGTGTTGTGTTAAAGGGTAAAAAAGTTTGGCAGAAAATAAACCCCCTTGCATACGAGCTTATCCTCAGATGTCAGAGGGGCTGGGGGCAGCTAGGTTCAATTTCCAAGTGATGTCTACTTCAACACTATATCCAGTTACATTCAATAGGCTGAACTGTCACGATTACGGATGCACTAATAGCACACTGTACTTTCAATTTAGTCACGTTCAACGA
>JANZLQ010000050.1:21301500-21335300 GCA_026212715.1 Elanus axillaris
CTGCTCCAGCGTGGGTCCCCCACGGGGTCACAAGTCCTGCCAGAAAACCTGCTCCGTGGGCTCCTCTCTCCAGAGATGCACAGGTCCCACCAGGAACCTGCTCCAGCACGGGCTTCCCACGGGGGTCACAGCCTCCTTCGGGGACCCACCTGCTCTGGTGTGGGGTCCTACCCGGGCTGCAGGTGGAGATTTGCTCCACCGTGGACCTCCATGGACTGCAGGGTGACAGCCTGCCTCACCATGGTCTTCCCCACGGGCTGCAGGGTAATCTCTGCTCTGGCGCCTGGAGCATCTCCTCCCCTTCCTTCTGCACTGGCCTGGGGGTCTGCAGGGCTGTTTCTCTTACATGTTCTCACTCTCTGGCTGCCATTTCTCTCTGTTCCACAACTTTTTTTCCTTTTTAAAAATGCTATCACAGAGGTGTTACCACTATAGCTGATTGGCTCGGCCTTGGCCGGCGGCGGGTCCATCTTAGAGCTGGCTGGCATTGGCTCTGTCGGACATGGGGAAGCTTCCAGCAGCTTCTCACAGAAACCACCCCCCCACTACCAAAACCTTGCCACAGAAACCCAGTTCACCCACGCTGTTAGCAACAGAGACTGGACTGTGATGCAATTCAGTCCATCTAAGATAAACACATCCCAGGTCAGAAACATTAGTTAAGAGATCCAAACTGAATGAAATAAATTAACCTGATTATGATGTTTAAGCTGGGAACCAAGGCTTCCTATGCAGTTGTTAGAAAGCAATAGGCTTCCTCAGAGGAAGAGAGTGCAGACCAAGTTGAGCCCACCTGTCTACAAAGACAAGGAGGAAAGGTTGTCAGGCACTTGTAATGAATGGATTGACCATATTGATAGTTTACTCTCTGTTTTACTTCCTCACTGGAAAGAATAATTTTCAGAATGAAATATATCTATCAAATCTTTCAAAAAAGATTGTGTTGTGCTATACAAACAGATATCTCTGGAGGAGTCCCTGTGGGATCAGAAGACTGCGAACACATGAAATCCAGGTCTGATTAAGGGAGATAATGTGTTCTTCACTTCTGTATGCAAGAGATTTTTTACTTGCCATTCCTTTGTGATTACAGATGTCCTATCCTTACAATAAGGTACTGAGGTCCTTGGCAGCATCAGAAGAAGATGAATCATGTCCACAGAGAGGGTTTACTCTGTATACCAATTTTGTCAAATGGAATAAACAATAAATTCATATAACATTGAAATATCAATTCTTACCCCTTCAGGAAGGATATGTGGGAGCCTGTTAACAGGTTAAGGTCACATGTGATAAAGGGAAAGAAATATACTATTGGCTGATGTATCCACTCAAAATAATGTGAAAGGTTAAATGAAGCATATCTCAGTAGCTGATAGACTGAGGTTTTTACATTTAAGTTATCATAAATTACGCAATATAGTAGTGGTTGTTACCAGTCAAGAGTAGAAATATTGGCAAAATTCACTGACTATGGCATTGAATTTTTTTTATCCATCTGTACTCCTGATGTGAGTTAGATACATATCAAACTTAATTCATTTGTCCAAAGGACTTACCATAAAGAGGACAAAGATGACAACAGACATGTCAAATATTAATTTAGTTGATTAAATAATTAAAAAATTGTTTCATCCCTGCTAGCCTCAGCAGTCAATTCTTTATTTAACACTGGCCCAAGACCACTAATGGGAAACTCTGGCTGTTTGCCAAATGAAATAAGATCTAAGGATACTTCATTAATAACAGCCACCTTACAGTCCCTCAACATACCTGGTAAGTGCCTGTGAGAATTACTTTATATGTGTGTTCCATTCCTGCAACAGAGAATCACATTGGATATGTGGCTGTTCCATGTGTTGTGGCTGCTTAGGACTAAGCGTGAGGTAGCCTGCTCACGTAAGAGCAAAATGTGGCGTGAGGGTTGGAGGGCACAGAGGACAGGACAGACCTTTTTCACACTGCTGGAGCACTAGAAAGGGTGGGTTAAAATGTAAGTCTTACAAGAGGGGTCAGACCCTGCTTTTGCTCTGTGTTCTGTGGAAAACTATAGGACATCAGTATTTGAAAACTTCCTCTAGCATTAGAGTGTAATGAGTTGCAATAAAATTAACAACTCTTACCTAGTGTAAATTGCACTGACTTCCCTTGACTTCTGTAGGAGAGAAATTCTGATTTACACCACCTAAGGTCCCAGTTCAATGAATCTCAGTTATATGCATGCTACAGACTGCCTATGAACTCTCTCTGGACAGAAAAGTGACAGGAAACATTCTCTAGCTGAAGGCTTTAGAACACACTTTTGGTTCAAAAGTTCAAGTATTACTGGACTACCTGTGCATTTAGGATGATTCGTGAGAAAAAAAGGAAAGCAGACAGCATGGGGAAAAAAGAGAGCAAAAATGGCATGAAGATGCAAGGCAAGGTAAACATGTGCAAGGCAACTGAAAAGAGAACAGGAAAAGAGTGAAATAAAAATTCTAATGAATTCTACCCAGCAATAACAATAAACAAGATACCAACTGTTCTTTTCTACCCAGCATTTAGGAGGAGGTAGGGCTTAATTTGATGGCATGTGAAAGTATAGCCCTAGATAAATATAAAGGAGTTCTTATGGTACAAAGATAGGTATACCACCACTGAGATCCTCATCCCATGTAAATTATTTTAGCTCCATAAAAGTCAATCCATTCACTAAACAAACACAGAAACACCACTACTGAATTTACAGTATGTCACTTTCTCATTAAAAAATGGCCATTACTTGGCAACTGTGTATAAACTGCTAAAGCGCAAAATCTTTTTTTGTATCCCTCTCCATCTCACTGGAAAAATCGCACATGCAAGTAAAACCTTAAGGAAAGTGTTGCTACAGTTAGAGGACACTTTTAATCACAATTTGCCATGCACACTGATCACCGACAGAAGTGGAGAGGAAAGTGTCTATAAAGAACTCTCTTGCCTTCATGAGACTGAGAAACACAAATCACACCATTCATTGTTGCAGCCCTCAGGACCTAAACCACAGAACAAGTACTCTTCCATGGGTACAGAAAAGACATCATACTTTGCCACAGTGGATTTTTCAGTAACAAATGCATCTACTGGATTAGCCTACTCTATACAGATCTGGTGTACTCTACTCTTTCCTAGGCATCTGTTATGGTCAGATGTAGGACACAGGTTACCTGAATCTTTTAGGCTACTCCATTATTGACAGTTTAACATTCTAACACCTTAGAAAGGCAATGGGGGAATCAAATCTAATATGATATAGGAGAAAAAATAAAAATGTGTTGAAACTTAGATTCTTAACATTCACTATTTCTCACAGATGCCAGAATTAGGCCGCAATCAAGGAAATGACAAGTCAGCGGGTTTGCAACAAAGGAGAAGAAACATGTTTTCATAGGATGTATTTAATGCACCCACCATTTAAATGCTGAAATGCTCCAAATATTTCAGGAAGATAAAGGCTTCCACTCGTGCTCGTTTCCCGTTGCTTTCTTATGCCAATCAAGAGGATAGCTATTCGACACACAGCTATTTTATATACAAGCTTGCAGGAGAGGAGACTCTTCAATTTCCTGCTGTTAGTCAGGGCAGAGGTCCCATGCTTGGCATACAATCCTTCCCCCTTGATGCATGGTCAAACAACTAGGAAAATGACAAACAAAAAGTTAAAATGGGTAATTAATTATTCTAGGAGGAGTGTCTTAGAAAAATGGAAAGGATCTGTCCTTATAACAGCTCATTATGAGACATACTACCACTTAGATACTGTAAAAAGTTTCATAATTTCATACAGAACAGGAATATATTTTATAAGTAAAATTAGAATCCAGAAAAAAAAAGCACATTGAATTGAAACGTCTTTAGAACTAGGTTTTATGCCAGAAAATAACGCACTTCCCATTTAACTGTGATTTCAAATGCAAATACCAGTGTCCTTAGAATGAAGCAGATGTTGGGCTTTTTTTCAGTGGAATGAGCAGTTGTTCATCTCTGAATCCTTGTCTTCTGGGGGAATATTTCAATGCCTTAGTGAATGAAGGACAGACATCGCTGGTTTTTGCAACACATTCCCACACAAGCTAATTTTAGCTCCGTGTTTGGAGCAATTATTGAGAAGTTGTAGACTGTTATAGTGATAATTCCAGATTAGGGTCAAGTCAGGGGAGGGGGGAAGAGTTATTGTTCTGGGAGAAGATTTTGCTACACTTGACTGTAAATTGTTCTGACAGTGAATAGAGGAGAGACAGATGCTTCCACATGTAAGATGGAAGTTTCTTTGGCAACTAGCTGGAAAATAAAATCCTCTGGGGCGAAAAAGCTACTTTATTAATCCAACTGTAAAGACAGCTACGACTGGGTTTCAGGTATCACTGGAAAAAAACGACACACAACCGACAGAACATCCTACTCTCCTCCAGATCTAGGCTTTGTTTTCCATCCTCCTGCACCCCACAGTACATATATATGTATATATATTGTGTGATCCCCACCAACAGGGCAAACTTCCCACCATCCCCAAGCAGGGCCAGGGTGGTGATAGTGACAGGATTCATGTTAAAAATAACTGAAAATACTCAAGAGATTGCATAATGCAAAGGGCTTGACAACCTGTTCTGTTTGTGATTTTTGGCATTTGGCTGGTTTTTTTCTTGTACATACACTATAATGCTGCCTTGTTTGCTGAAGGGTGTTTCATGGTATGGCACATTTTGTGCATCTTTTTCTGTGCCAGCTGGCACTTCGGGGTGAATATTGGTAGATTTTACCCTGGGAGCTGACACCAGTAGCATCCCATGATTGGCACAGCATGCAGGGGAGGTGAGCATCGTGCAGGGGAGATGGCCATGCCCCCTGGGTGGCCTGGAGCAGCTGGACCAGGTTGCAATGCCTGGAATTGGAAAGACACAGAGAGGCAAAGAATGAAATGACCAAAGCACAAGTGAATGGAGAGGAGAGTGTTTTATGATGCACACCCAAGCAGTTATTTTTAAAGAATTTTCCTAGGGATTGAACATAAAGTGAGACTGCATGGACTATGATGTAGAAACATAGGAGGTTCAAAGATTATTTGGGCTGTGCACAGGTGGAGCAAGACCTCTTACCAGAGAAACACACACAGCACACAACAGTGCAGGTGCAGAGCTCCATTCAGGGGTTAATTCTGCTTTACTGAAGAGCAACAATTTTGTTGTCTTAATTAGAACTGAGAGTCAGGCTTTGATGTTCAATTAATAAAATTGCTTTTTTTCCTCCCCTTCATTTTGATCATTTAGAAAAACAACATAGGGAAAAAAATTGGCTTTATTATTTATTTATTTATTTTATTTATTTATTATTTATTATTGGCCTCCTGGCCAAATTCTCTCCTGAAATAAATCAGCACAACTTCACATGAACCAGGGATTCTTTGTCTGTTTGAACCATTATGGAAACTGGA
The DNA here is from genome assembly GCA_026212715.1 of Elanus axillaris. Lineage (NCBI taxonomy): Eukaryota > Metazoa > Chordata > Aves > Accipitriformes > Accipitridae > Elanus > Elanus axillaris. Next base: position 21,306,953 of record JANZLQ010000050.1, read on the forward strand.
TCAGCAGGTTTTATGAGATTTCAAAGGAAAGTTAAAATTATTTATGATGATCAAGACATACATAATAAAAATCAAACTACTAGATTTATGCATAAGGGAAAACTGTATTGTAAAGTTATGTTTAGAAACATAAACTGCCATGCAAAATCTCTTAGATGAAAAGAAAGGACACTATTCAACTGTCTTTTATAAATACTGAAAGCTTGCCAAATGTACATTTTATGATTTTTTTTAATACAGTGCATAAACTGTATTTGGATTATATGCCATAATGTAAAGCTATGTGAATATAAAACAAAATTAAATAAAACAAAATAGATTGTGCTTTTTCACTTCACTATTGAGTATTTATTCTTGATTATTCAATATGAGCATCCAGATCCTCAGCAGCCATTTGGCAGTGTCCCTCTCACTTCTGTAAAGTGAAAACAACATTGTATTAGGGCAGGGGACATAGGTTGAACCGTAGACTTGGAATAAATTTAGTACTAGGCTACATATTTTGAGTTTGAAATCTGAATCACATTTAGGTTTCAAGCATTCGAAGAAATACATTTCCTTTGCAGGTTTACATACTGAACAGTGTGCTGTTGTATCTTCTGGTAATGCATGTCTTGGAGCTGTACAGTGACAATGAACCTATACCTATCAGGTTTGCATCCCTGGATAAACTACTGACTCATGTGCTTGCCCTGCCCAATCCATAAGCCAGCATTTTGATAGTCCACCAGTAGCAGATAGAAAAAGTTTGATAAGACAAGCTTTAATATTATGCAGTTAAAACCAAAACAAAACTGAGGGCAAAACTTGGCTTCTGTAGAAGAAAACTATTTTAAGAAACTGGTGGACAAATGGCTAGAACTGAAAATCTGCTTTTAAACCTAAAGTCACAGCAGTTATTTCAGCTGACCTTGATATACTGAGGGATTTTTTTTTATTTTGTTTGCTTATTTAATTATAATAATCTCTTATTCTAGACTTCATCTGAATAACATTTTCACTCTGAAGGTGTAACTCACCTCTTTCACTTTCCCGCAATGGCAATGGCTAGTTTTTATTTTTTACATAGGTCTTGTTAATCACTGTTTCAGGATCGCAGTATACCATAAATTAGACCAAGGCTTTGTTCTATTGGCCCAATCAACCTACTTCTAAAATCTAACCAAACCCACTGTTATTAAACCATTTTTCCCTAGAAGTGTTTCCTTTTCTCACCATTGAATGTTTCTCTTTCTTTATAACCAGCCACACGTCCCTTCGGCTGCCAAATTTCACCTTCCCCTTTTGTAATTGCCTCACTCCCATTTGAGAGTGCAGTCACTAATTGCCACACAAATAGCTGCACCAAGCACAAACAGTGAGTTTTCTGATACTGTTCTTTGCTTTAGCTAATTCAGAATAGAATTTCCCCCATCATACCATACCAGTCCTATCTGTTCCTTGTCCCAAGGACTGGGATTATGATTTTCACAGCTGCTTTAGCCAATTTTTCCCATGGTTGGGACCAGCAAAAAGTCAGGATTGACCCCTTATTCCCTCCTTCCTTGCCCTTCTACCCTATGCAGTTCTGCTAACACACCAGAAGCACCAGTAATACAGCTATACACATTATTTTTTTTTTCCAAATTACTGAGCCAGAAGCCAGCAGGTGCTTAAGTTCACTACCCAAACCTTTACTGATCCAAATCAGTTCAATAGATTGCCTACATACTTCAGCTAAATTTTGTCACAGGGAATAACCTGCTGAGTTCACATAGTTTAATGAAATCAGGATAGATGATTTATTGGTTTATTAACTGCACATAATTAGCTGGCAGTCAGTGAACTATATTTTATGAAATGGTAAAACCTATAACTTTTGAAACACCTTTCTAGGACCAATCACAAAAAGCTCTAATCCCACAGGTGTATGTACACGTGCTCACACTGTTGTGGGCTCACACCCCGCCTGCACATATCTGCAGCCAACGCAGTTGTGAGTGGCAGACCCCCATCCTCTCTTTGGGGAGGGCAGGTTGCCCCATTTTTCCCCTCTCTCCCATGGCTGACAGCTCTCCAGCCCCTCGCGTGCCCCTGTGGCTCCCCACACTCTGCCAACAAACACCGAGGCTGGTAAGAAAGTCCCTGTGGCCCCAGGAACACTGGTGTGGTGGGTCCCATGTGCTGCCCAATGCTGCCAGCCCCTGGCTGGACACGATGCCCGTGGGGAGGCTCCTCCATCATGGGGCTGCTGCCACTCCATGGTTTCTCCCTTCCACTACTCCTTTTCATGCCTCTTTTGTATTTCTTTTTAGGCCAACTCCACCTTTGTTTCAAAAGTCTCTTCTAATGCCCCGCAGCTACCTGTGTGATGGTATTAGCCCCAAATAGTTGCAAACACATGTGCATGTTGCAACAATCTGAAATCTTTGGTCAACTATGCATGTGACCTGTCTCTCTAGCACAGGTGTAAAACTGAATTTGGTCCTCTGATGCCAGGAAGCATTAATTATTGGTGCTCATCAGGTCCTTCAGGAAAAGAGTTTCCATTCTGTATTTCAAAATAATTTTCCATACCATTAATGAGAAGTTGTTCCTGACATTTATCAGGTGTAGTTCCCAATAGACCCTGCAAGAGCCACTGGTTAAAGCATTTTTTCTTCTTTTCTTTTGGTAGCAAGGGATCCACTGTCTTAACAGTCTAGAAAAATTGGGCCAAATATTGAATATCCCCCTTGGCTGCAATTCCTAATAAAATATAAAACCCCAGATAATAAACAATTTGGCTAGAGAAAACCCAGAAACAACGAAAGTTGCCAGCTGTCATTCTGACAAGCAACAATTTCTCCATGCCTGGACATCGGTTTATTTCTCTTGGTCACAGCAATCATTTTTGTTTTCTCCAGTTACTCATGTCTGTTTATGCTGCTGTAGCATCTGTTTGATTATTGCATTTAGGAATCTAACTTGAAATATTATTGCCAGCAGACTCCATACTTACTGATACATTTTGTTGGCTAAAACTGTAAAGCCAGAATAAAATGCATTTTGAAAGATACAGAGAATGGTATCTTCCTATTTCCTGTATTTCCTAATTCTTTATTTTTAAGAAAATTTCCTGCTTGTTCTTCTGCTAGTAAACTGAGGTACCTGGGTATAAAGCATGAGCACTCTCTCTCTCTCAGACTTTAATTTGGTATGATATTATTATCATAAGTAGGGAGAAATATTAAGATAGACACTTTCTTGGTTGGATAGTTTCATTAAACTCTCAGGCAAATTTTTTGAAAAAAACTTAATTCCTCTTTTGAAGGTGAAAATAAAGGTTCTGATGTCATTAAAAGGTGCTGCCACTTGGACTCTAATATTCCTAAGGGATTTATTTAATGTTTTTTACTCCTTACAAGACACACCAATCCAGAATGTCATGATTATGGAAGGGTGTTGCCTCTTAATAGATATTTGATGTCCTAGCCTTTTAAATCTCTCTCTGTAAGGCAGTTGTTCTATTTTCTCAACCATTTAGTTGTCCTTTCTGCACCTTCTCTTACTATCTCATGTCCTTCTTAGTCTGCAGTACTAGGGAGGGTGCATTGAGGTTTTATACAGTGGCAAAATGATGGCCCCTGTTTTTTCCTTAAGCTGTCCTCAAGAGGTCCAGAATTTTTCTGGCCTTTTTTGGCTGCCATTGCACAATATGCTGAGGCAACTCCAAGAGCCTGAGCTGTAACCACCAGTACAGTGTTCAGTCCCAGGTAAGCAGAGTTTAGATTATTTTCACTTTGCCTTATGTTTGGCTACACTGAAGCTCATCTGACACTTTTTTACTGATGGAATCAACCTTTACTGAAGAGTGATTTTCTTCAGAGCTTTTGAAGAAATTTGATTGCTTGAGAGATCTCAGCATCATCTCAGATTTCAAGATTTCATTGCTGGCTTATTTTCTAAGTCATTGATGGTGTTATTCAATAAAGCCACTTCCAGCACTGATCCTTAGGGGACCCCATTGCTGATGCTTCACTATTGTGAAAGATGATCTTTAAGACCTACCTTTTGCTTCCTACCTGTTAATAAACTTGAGTCAATAAAACAATTTTTCTTCCCGTCCCACAGCAATTTTTTTCTTTAGTAACCCTTACTAAAAAATGTGTTCAAAGGCCTGCTAAACTTCTGGGGAGGCGGATGGAAGCACCCAGGGCCCTGACAGTATCCTCCTGGGACTCCAGCAGGTTAGCAATGCAGCATTTCTCTCTACAGAAGCCTTGAGGACTCTTTCCTGACATACCATGCTTATCCATGATGTCAGCTTTTGGAGATAAACTCCATCTTACTACCAGGGATGGAAAGCAGGCTCACATGTAATGTCCAGCTTCTGGATATCATGTTTAATACTTGACTTTCAAAATGCTAACAAAATATGGTGTCAATTTGAATTCAGCCTGCTTTACTGTGCCTTTATCTGTATGACAAGCCAGACAAATTTTCCCTAAATATAGGAAAAAGGCAAATCCCTTGGGCACCTTCCAGAGACAATATGACATGTCCAGAAGACAGTTTCTCAAGCTGTCCTTGAAGTTTGGTCTTTTTTTTCTTCCACCGCTCTTTGCTAATGCCACCCCTTTTGATTTGATGTTGCCAGAAGTGCCAGTGTGTCCTGTCAGTATTTGGTTACACACTGAACACCAGGCTCCTTACTCATAATTGTTCCATCAGGTCACAGTCCATTGTGTGTATTTGATGAACATTTTTTGTTGCTGTTTTCCCACATTAAGGGATTTAGCTTCTGCTATATTTAAAACATACCAGGGTGTGTTTGCTGACATGAAAGAGTGAGCTGATTTTGTAATCAATAATTTTAGTTTACATCTTTTCCTCCTAAAGGTAGCCACTTTTGGAAAATCAAAATCTACAGAAAGCATCTGTCTTGCCACTTTCTTCCTATTTTTGTTTCCACCTTTCTTGACACATTCACAAAATCTTTCACTCTCAAGCTCATTCATAGTTCATTTGCAGCTCCCAAATTCTGTTGCAAGCTTTTATACATCATAAAGAAAACCTCATTGTAAAAATACCTGAGGCAACAAATATAGTATAATGATACATCCTAGTAATCCACACATTCATTCTTCTGCAGTAAAGATGAGAGAAAGGGGTTCAATTGCCCTACTGGATCCCAGGGATGGAGTATAAGAAGATACCAAACTCCAAAGAGAACGGAGCAGAGTCTGTGTTTCAGGGAAAAAAACCCAACCAGTTTCAGTTAGCATCAAATAACACAGACAGCCACTGGCACAAATGTGCATACCTTTAAATGCATGGCTATTATGTTTCTTATTCTTCTTAGACTGAAAATACTATTATCCATCCCTAGTCCAGTGCCTGTTTTAATGATTGTATTGTTCTGGGCAGGCATTTTATAGACTTTACCAGCAAAGGCAAAGTATTACCCTTAGGAAAGTCTTCTGAACAAAAAAAAAAATGTATTAGTCTGACTTTTGGCAACAGTGAGTGAGCCAAAATAAGCAATGACCAGAAAACATAGTAACAGATAATCTCATGAAAAAAACTGGAAACTAACTTCTTTTTTTTTTTTTTCTACATGGAACTATATCATGGCTTGCCTAGGGTTGCTTTAACCAGAAACAGAGTAATTATGAGTGAAATACATACAAATATTGTACAGTAGAGGGATGTTTAACTTGTTGTAACTTGCTAACTTGCACATGACGTGACCCTGAGCAATTTTACATATTTCCCAGGCTAGATTATATTTCCATATAATTGAAATAAAAATTAATGTAGTGAATCACTTTAATTTAACTGCTATTGTCCTATCACATAGAATTTGATGTATCATTTAACCTCTGGAAATCTGGCAGCCATGCACAAATGTCTCTAAAAATGTCCAGAGAAAAAAAGAAAGAAAGAAAGGACCTACTCAAATAAGCATTTGTCCCATAAGAATGCTTTGGCAGTCTTGGGGGGGGGGGGGAAATCCACCCTGCTCTCATACATTAAACCAGCTCACAGGCAGTATTGCTATAATCTTGATTGGAACTTGCAACTTGCTGGTATTAGCTCCACTTCTGGGATCATGTTTTCATGTGGATGATCTATACCTGAATAATTTATCCAGCAAAGCAGATGAAAAAAAAACAATAAAAAAGGACAATTTTTTTTCAAGTCTGAATGCAACTTCTTTTTTGCATTGCCAAGAGATGCTAACACACACTTTGTGGAAGTTTTTTTCAGTAGCCATACAGATGATGGTGCATGCAGGACATGCAGGTGATGCACAATGAGTTTTTTTCTTGAAGGTGTACCAGAAATGATTTGTGAAGGGAGCAAGGGGCAGGCTAGGCATCAAAACTGACCATGCAAGATAATTTACTCAGCAGCTGATTATAGTGTATGAACAAGCCCTGAAATTCTGATGCAGTGTTAGAGTCACCTGCAGCTTGTGGAAATCAATGTGGATCTTTCCATCAACTAAGAGCAAGCTGGATCACTTGCTTTTTCCATTCCATACATCTAGTGAGAATAAATCCAGTAACGGGCTGAGGTTTTGCAGGCATACCATCTAACGTATTTTTAAATACAGGTGAATAATTGCATATGGATTATTTAACAGATGTAGTCTGATTAGTTTTTACAATTACAATTCTAAAGGCCATGAGAAACCATTTATGACTTCAGTGGAATAGTAGCCAAGAGCCCTTAACTACAAGCCCTGGAGTAAGTTACATGGGGTGTTTGGCTAACACTGGTTAGAAAAGGGACCACGGTTGTGCTCTGCAACTCTTCGCTGCCTTCTTTCTTGGAAGGTTTCTGCCTCTGTCCTTCTGCTCCTGTCAGTCAGTGAGAGCTACAGTAAGGGAAAATTTATTGGTTACAGACCTCCCTCATAATTCAGAATCCCCTCCCAAAAATACCAGCTTCTCCTTGACCCATTTTTTTTCCCCAGAGGTGAAACACAAAAATATCCATCTCTTGCTTTATATCCTATGCCATTCTGTTACTGTTACACTGTTTCATCAGAATTCTCAGAGCTAGAATTCAGATGGGGCAAAAAAAGATGTTTTTCAATAACTCTGGAATATGAAGTATGCAAAGAGTAATAAAATACTAGCTACATTTTTTATTGCTAATTTTTACTATAAGGAAGCAAGAATTTTGAGCTATGTTTTTATTTTTCTTCAGGAGCTAATGGGTTGACTTGTCTCCTAAGGAAAAATATGCACCTCAGGATAGGGTCTAACCAGTAACCGCATCATGCAGCTGCCCCACGATACGTGATGGTTATCCAGAAAATTTCCAATTATTTGGTCTGGTTCTTTCTTAGTGTTTTAAAGACAGATTTAAAAAACCAGTCTCTATGCATCTCCCATGTATCATCAGACACATATCTGACTATAGGCAAGCACATTTCTAGAAGCAGAAATACCTAGGAGCTTTGATCTCTTTTAAAACCACTGAAGGCAGTTTATCTCAAGTTGCACAAATATGGATAATCTTCCTGGCTTTAAATATGTTCCAGCTGAGATCCTTCTTATGTCTTTAATGGGTGTCAGTAAGCCTTTAATAGCTGATGACTTAGTCCCCAAGTAACACAGAAAAAAGATCAAGTAGCTCTGTAGTGCTGCTGAAACCATATAGCGTGGTGGAAATAACCTTAAACCATGAACCTCAGTTAAGGAATGGAGCTGCTAGCAGCTCTGCCATGCTGCCTTGCATTTACATATGCAGGAGGAGAAAAGAAGCAAATGTTTCCTAACGTGTGGAAATTTCTAAGTACCTATCAAGCACTTTTCTGTCTTCAAGGCTGCTGCCTTTACAAGCTGTTTTCAGTCCTTTTAAAATTGTTTCTTCCAACCAGACTAGCAAATGGCATGTTATTCCACAGTCATCTGTGGCAGTAAGACCACCATTTATCCTGAATAAGGCTAGCAGAAATAGCCCCTTAAGGTGAGTTACACCTTCCACGTAAACTCTTGCAGGGTCCTCTGTGAACACCCTTACCTGTGCTGCTTCAGTAGTCTGCTCCATAGATTCAAGTGTCATTGTGGTTTCCTGTATGGGTCTACCAGCTTTGCAGAAGAACATTGAATTAATTTGGCACAAATCTAATACATTATTTACAGTATTTGTGTCTTAGGTGCTCACCCCTGTTGTAGCTAAACACTAATGCATCTGTCCTCACAAACCCTCTGTATTATTTATGGTTCACTTTTAGTGAACCACTAGGAAAATTAATGTACTGCAAAATTAAAGGGCCACATCCTGCCAGATCCTAATGGAAAACACACTGTGGGATAAAGGGCCATAGAGAACCTGCAATCCTTTTCCTTGAGAAGCCTACATAAGGCCAGGCAGGATTTCAGCCCTTAAACATGGTGACGATTTTCCCATTACTCTTTCCCTCTAGCTGACTTTCAAAAGAGCAGAGTGGGCAGCGGGCACTGGACCTGCCTTTCACTGGGATGTGCCAGGCAGCAAGGCATGAATACCATCTGTGAGGCTCTGCAGTTCGAGACAACTCTCAAAAAAAAAAAAATAAAAAAAAATAAAAGAGCTGCATGTCAATGGAGCTCAACTCCTCAGGCCAGAGTATTGGGCATTCAAAATGCCACAGCTAGGTGTATGCAAAAATAAAAGATAAAGGAAAGGAAAAGATGGCCCTTGGAGATCAGTAGACTGAAGAACCTCACAAAGAAGCCTAGTCCTGATTGACCAGGACCATGGACATGTGATATATAATTTTGTGAAGTTTGGAATAAGGATATACTAACCAGCATTAAAACAAGCAGTTAAGCTTGTAGGCAAGTCACCACAGGAGAAGCACTGCTGTGTTTGCCTGTGCTGTCATCTCTGTGCCAGTGGAAGGTCAGGGATGCAGCACTGCAATTTACAGATTGGTGCCTCTGAACCACTCCAGGACTGGAAACAGCAGAAGCAATTTGGGAAAGAAAATACTCTTCTCCGTAACAACAAAAGTGAAACAACTTTGCATGTCCAGCCAAGCCTTCACAAAGCAAACCTGGCAGGGGACTCCATAGGATATTGTACAATAAAAATCAATTTCCTGTATGACTTCTGCTTTTTGTAACTGATCATCTGTTTGTGTGGCATTTCCTACCACTTCCAAATGCACCAAGGGTACAATCTTCCTATGCTCCTTCATAACTCTTCCTGCAGTAGATCTAGCTCAAAAAAACCTCTTTTTCATAACAGCCTCTCAAAATGAATTCTAATACAAAAGAAGGACATCTCTTGGAAATATCATTGTAGTTCACATGAATTAACAAAAAGACTCTGTGAGACCTCACTGCCTAGTCATGTAAAGAACCTCACTGTCACAGATGATTCTCTCTGATGACCAAAAAGAAGAAAAACTCATAAAAAATCAAGACTAACCTCTGCTTTTGCTGTGAGACTCCTGTTAGCTTTTTAGTGAAACAGCAGCTGAAGCATCTGGATTTGTTGTTTATTTCTTCCTCTTCACTGATCTTTTATGATTTTCTCTTGACATCGTATTGACCTGTAAATATTTTTCCACATCATGGTTCCTGTAATTTCTCTGCCCAAATGCCCAGATAGGTGTGTTTCCCTATCTCCAGACCTCTGGAAAGAAAAATACACAATGTACTGAGCCTCTTACACCTTCTTAATGAATCTCTGCCTTCCCCCTCCACATAATCTAAATCACTCTAGCCAAAAATTAAAATTACTTCTCCTTACATATCTCCTGGTTCTCTTTAAGGAATGCTGATGCTACTTTCTTATTAAAATGTGCCACATGGCTACCAAACTTATTAGTCTTCTAATTTTTGATTCTTTTTTGGTTCTGAGGATCTCGCATGTGACACACACAAAGCTACATAGATGTGAATTAATCAACAGAGAGAGTGATCTGATATTGGGGAAGTCCCACACTGGGCTTATATAATAATTAGAAGTGACTGATCACTACTTAAAAAGCATACAAGATTGTTATTGTAACATATGACAAGTAATATTTGAGTAGCTGGCTGAATAATAAAAGAAATGTAACTAGCACATCTAGGGACCAACAGAATTTGTCCTCCAAATGCATAATTCAAGGAGTAATTTTTCAGCCAGTGTTAATGGTGATATTTGGCAAAGTACAAGACAAAATGTTGTTCATTGTTGAGGCATAGTTTGGTATTTTTGCTGTTTTGCAAATTTGTCATTCTGCTGCGTATTTGAAAAGTTCTGTGAACGTGGCCTCAGGCTGTCAAACTTTGTTCTTTTATAGCTGCTCAATTTTCATCCATTCTGAAGATGGTTTTATAATTCAAAAAAATGCCAAGAATATTATGGGTCCAAAAAGGTTATTTGCACACCAGCTGCAGAAATACTGTGTATTTTGTTTGCTTCTGAAAAGCCTTTCAGTGTCAGGTAAGAAAAAAAACCCTGAACATTTTGTGTTCAACCTAGTGTAAAATGTCAGAGCAAAAGTCAAGAAGTGCAAGATTCTCCCCTAACACATTCTGACATTAATAATTTTTGATTTTATGAATATGTGCCCTATAGCTTATAGATTTTTTTCCATTTCTTTGTTTCTTGTACTTATTTCTTTCTCTTATTTAGTACTCATCGTGTAAAGGGGATTGCATTTCTAGTCAATTTTATGAGCTGTTTTCATCAGAGAACATGATTCTTGGAAGTTAAAGACAGGGATTCTTCTGGTGGTTGCTGGAAGAGCAGTGTCAGGCTCCCTGAAGATCTGAGCTTGAATATCTGGTCTAAATGCTGGTAACTAGCATGTTCCTGATTTAGTTGCTGGCAGAGCCAGCTCTGGGCTTCTCAGCAGTGACATTTTGCTGCTCAAGGACCTGACAGCCATAGGCTTAAGACATGCTGTCTGTAAGAAAGGATAGAGCTGAGATGGAGGAGTGGTGGGCAGAGTCTTGTCACTGTGTCCACATTTCAGGGCACAGGAAAATTGAGGGACAAGGGACACTAGATAGGACGGCCCTCCCCTACCACGTACCACTGACCCAAATATCCCTCCTATACCCTTTTGGAAGTTATAGCCATAGCCACCCTGAGCATCCTAGGCTTCAATGAATTTAGTAGTAGGACAACAGATGATTTTCTTCCCATAGTTGTATGTTCCCCATATCAAGAAATAGTGCTGCTCAGTGCTGAGACTGAAATACCTGAGTTGGAAGAAATGCTTTCTTTTTGTGATCCTTCTCTGCCTTTGATAGTTACTAACCATCATGGATAGTTTTGATCTTCTTCCCTGAATCTATAAACATCTTTGATCTATAAACCATCTTATTTTGGGCAGCCTTTGTTTCTTGATATATTATCAGCTTTCTTGAGTATCACTGCTATACCAAGTCTCAGCTTGTACTAGGAAACCTAAAAGAATGCCCTTTGAAAACATAATCAAACTGATTAACTGTATACAAGTGACTGAAGAAGACAGAAACATTGAAAACAAGTGCTCAGCAGATAACACACTTCATCTACTCTCTGACAAATCATTTATCATGGTTTTCTGAGTATTCACCAATTTGACTTAACTCTTAACTCTGCCATTTCCCTCTTCCAAGCTTCATCTCCTTCATATTAATACAATAGCTGATACTGGACAGAGGATTTCCCTGCAAGGTCTAAGGCTTTTCACAAGGCAGAGGTATCACTTGGAGATATTAAGTTGCTATAGGAAGCATCCTTTAGGTGACGGGGATATGGAAGGATTGCCCTGTGCATCAGTCATTCCCAGCTGGAATGATCCTGAAACAGCAATCCTGATCTACCCTTTCTTCATTTTACTGCATTACCTCTTTGCTAAATGCAAATTGACAGGATTTAAGAGATATGGCCTATTTGTTCTGGTCAGGTCAACATATTTTACTTTAATCTAGCCCTTATTATTCTTCTACCTTTGGTCAAAATCTTGAGGCTGAAATACAATACAGCCAAACAAAAACTGTTCTGTTTTTTTAATATACACAACCATTTCTTAGCCAGAATATAATCAGTAGTAACATACCACGTCTGCAGAAATCCACAGATTATTAATATTAAGAGAATATTTTTACATTATAGTCTGTATTATGTGTAATAATTTAGTCAGCAACTGCCAGAATTACAACTGGTCAATTCAATGACATGACAAACTGCAGATGACACATCATATACATTCAGATTTCATGCAAGCACATATAAAGCTATTAGCTTTGGTAAATTTGTTATATCTTACATCACAGCTGGCTTTGCCTCATGTGACCAGTTAAAAAGAACAAAACATTTCCTTATTGATCCCATGAAATAAATCATGAGTTATAAACATAACAGATTAAATTTACTGCTAGGTGGTACTACCATTTTGATTTTGCTGATGCTCAACAAGTCTGTCTTTTGTGTAAATTAAGCCAAAATGTAGAATATTTGCAATGTTTCTGACACTACAATATCTAATGTGAATTTACATTGATTCTTACTACTCCTTGCAAATAAGTATACATATTGTTACGATAAAAATATATGAAGAATTTTGTATCTATCATTGTTCCATCAATCGAGTCCATCATTTATAACTGAATATTAATTATTTAGCACAATTTTTCGTTCTCTGTTATCATCATGTCACGGTTTAATGCCCAGCCAGCAACTAAGCACCACACAGCAGCTGACTCACTTCCCCCACCAAGTGGGATGGGGGAGAAAATCAGGAAAAGAAGTTAAATTTGTGGGTTGAGATAAGAAGAGTTTAATAGTACAGAAAAGAACAAACTAATAATGATAACATTAATAAAATGACAATAGTAATAATAAAAGGTTTAGAATATACAAGTGATGCACAATGCAATTGCTCACCACTCACTGACTGATGCCCAGTTAGTTCCTGAGCAGTGATCCCCCTCAGGCCAACTCCCCCCAATTTATACACTGGGACATGATGTCCCATGGTATGGAATACCCCTTTGGCCAGTTGGGGTCAGCTGCCCTGGCTGTGTTCCCTCCCAACTTCTTGTGCCCCTCCAGCCTTCTTGCTGGCAGGGCATGAGAAGCTGAAAAATCCTTGACTTGGTATAAACATGACTTAGCAGCAACTGCAAACATCAGAGTGTTATCAACATTTTTCTCATACCTAGCTCAAAAACATAGCACTGTACCAGTTACTAGAAGACAATTAACTCTATCCCAGCCCAAACTAGGACACATAACACTATTTGTAACTATAAACCAAGTTCAGTCCAGCAATACTTAACACCTTTTTTTTTTAAATGTCAGCTTCTTTCATCATATTAGGGGATGAAAGTTTTCATATTTAAAAGAAATACTTCAGGTACTTCTGGTTTCAAAGAAAAAAAGTGTAAGTTGAAAATTAAAAAGTTTGTATGTGCAACTCATACCTTTTTTAAATACTCATGAGATGTGAATGCTATGCTTAAGGTAACTCACACAACATTTTCCTAGTCATGCGGTGTTTTCATTAAATCTGAATATATTTAACAAGATTTTGCAAATACCATTTATCTCACACAAAAACATACTTTTCTTTCAATAGAAATTGTTTTGTTTCATTATTCCAGTATGTTTTGTCTTTAAAATGACCAAATTAGATTTCATTACAGTATCTGAAACATCATCACATTTGCTTTCCTTTCCTTTCACTTAATCTGCTAAACAGCCCTGTATAATCACTATTTCTGCAAGTGACAACTCATAGCTGTTCAAAAATTATTTGAAGAAGATTGTTAAAAAGGATGAATAATACTGGATACTTACCTTGAAAATTGACTCCAGCTGCTTTCTTGGGGTGATAACTTTTGTTACGTGTTTGTGGTTTCTTATGAAGAATTTTCTTGTTCAGGCAACAAAACCAAGTTGCTCAATTTTTTTCATTAGCACTTCCACTGCCACAGGCTTGGGCAAAATGTATTTTGTACCTTCAATGATAAAGTTTTATTGCAGCAACCTATGGGTTTTATATACAGATATGAAAGTTTGAGAACGTTAAAATGTTTGGAGCATTGAAGATACATCCAAGAAGAATGAGGTTACTGCATTTCTGACTATTTCTACTGTACGCTGGCATTACAGCGGCTGTAAAGAAGGCAGCTGCATCTGAGATGAAATGCAGGATCAACAACTAGGAGTCTTTACTGGAAATGTTTGAAGATCTGTGATGTTTCATTCCTGTGTCCATAAAAGGTGGAAACAAAGGATAGGCAAAGCAGGGCAAGACTAAAGGTGTAGCTGCTCACCAGAAAATATCTGGGTTCCATAGACCCTACTGACCTTTCTTGTCCAGTTACAGATTGGAGATGCATTTCACTCTTTATAGGTAAGTCCTGAAGGATACAGCCGAATAGCATCTGGGCACATCTATCCTCAGAAGCAAGTGCAGGAGGAGCTGAGAGAGATCCTTGAAGTGTCAAACATGCTGCCACCTCTGGAACATGCAAGGTATAAAACGAGTTTGACTAAGCCATCATCCCAAAACACAGGTACTTACTAGTTTGTATGCCATCGATATAATAACGATGTTGACATTCCAGGTAATAATTTTTTTTACATTTTTTAAATAAAGATATCATGGGGTGCTCTGGAACAGCTCTCCTGTTCTCTCATAGCATTTTAGGGTAAACATTTGCAGAGATGTTGGTTATCCCAATACGAAGAATTTCTCAAGAAAAATCCCCCCTGCCTTGGTTAAACAAAACTAACCAATTTAAAACAATGCACCTAGTCTGGAAAGCTGTATTGCCATTAAATGCCTTATGTCTTGAAACAGTGCATGACAAATTGGCATAACTTTTTTGTCCCATATTTGGGTGTATTTCATTCCCATCTGCTTATTTTCTTTGATGTTCCCGGTAATAACTGACAGTCACTTGGGTCTCTTAGCTATCATCTGCACAAATAAAACCTGACATTGCTTTCATAAAATAATGTCAATAGTATATCAAATTCTCCAACATATTCCCTGCACAGATGCACCAAGTGACAGAAACAAAAACTGCCTTCAAACATAATTTATAAAATCATAAAAGGAGTGAACTGCTCTCCCTTTTAAAAGCAAAGCTTAGCTAACTTATAAACAAGATGACAAATCATGAGCAGGTCGGTTTAGATATTTTTTCCAGGACAGGAAAGGTCATTGGAAACATTTTTTTCTCATCTGGTACCTCTTTACTAGAGGCAGCAATATAAAAAAAGCAAGAATAATCAGTGAAAAGAATCATCATTAAAACCAAAAATAAGTTCTGCCTCCCAAAATTTAGAAACAAAAAAAATAGATGCAGGGGGAGAGGGATTTAAGTGCTTTACAAATATGCCAGGTTTTATTCTCCTTTCCACCGGAAATCTGCTTCTTCCATTTTAGTACAGGCATAACTTAGGCATCAGTCTCAGTTGCATTCGGGATCTTCTAAGTCTTAACACTGACATATGTTCCCTATTGCTAGAGAACTGGCATATCAGTGTAGACTTCTTTCATAACTTTTTTGCCCAGCACAAAGCAACAAAAAATAAAAGAACAGCATAACATTTGATTTGCTCACCTTTATTTCAGATGGAATACCATCATGTCAAGTGGATGTTTCTAGCAGATATTTTAGAATCAGTCTGACTTTTGTCAGTCAGGTCTTTTCTAATCCAAATGACTTTTTATATAAAAAAGATGAGAAATTTCTACACTTAGTCTTTCTGAAGCAAGCATCATTACAGAGGCCTTTACCAAAAGCAGCAATTCATTAAAGACCAATTAAATAGCGCAAACAACTAGACAGTAAATTAACACTTTTGAAGCTTAAGACATATTTTGGTATATGAAAACCAAAGTAATTTTAAGCCATCAACAAGTGACCTAATTAGCACACTGAAAAACATCAAATACTTGGAAAATTTTACAACCAGCTGCACTTTCCAGCAAAGATGGTACAGTAAAGATATGCAACCCAAGATCATAAGGATGATGACCATTTTTCTTCCACTTGAACTTGAATTCTCAGCTATCAACTGGTATATTTTAAAGGAATCTGAGAAAATAAGTGTTTCAAATCAGATGTTATTACAGAGTATCAGAGTTTACAGTTTAGTACTAAGTACTCCCAAATAGACCAGCATCATTATCTGTACTAGAAGTGGAAGTGAGCAATGGCTGCATCTTTCTGTACCACTGCACTTATAATGGAAAGCATTACCACATTTTGGGCAACTCACTGGAAATGTAAAAATGTTTTCACAGCTTTTTTAAAGTTATATGTGCATGTTTATCTTGGAAGAGATATATAGTTATATAAGCATAAAACATACTAAAAAGATATGAAGTGGGACTCTCCTTACAATGACTGCTGAATAGCTATTCAAAGCAGTCTTGACAGGGAACTGTGTGCTACATCTATACCTAAATACTACTTATTTTTAACATAAAAGTACATTGCCATTTTCTTTACGACACAACAGTTTCTAATACGGTAGGAAAGGATGTAGCAGGACCAGAAGAATATAGAATAAGTCCTGCCTGTGGGCTCCTCACTGGCTCACGAAGCTACCTAGGTACTGAGGGGACCATGTCTTGCCCTCCTCTAAGGATCTAAAGACATGGCACACACATCCCTGGTACCTCCAAGAACATCCTTGATGTGGAGCAATTCTGAACTGCCACCATCTGCCTCTTAGTATGATTTCACCAGTCACAGCGAGACCCTGATCTTAATTTGGGTTTCCGTACACCACTGTAGTGTAAATAATTAATAGGAATAATAAGAAGCAGCTTGTTTACTGCTGCTCATGACAAAGACAAGAGTTGAATGTAGATGAAAAAACAATATGCCAGCAGCCAGTTCTGAGCCTTTGAGAATAAGATACATCTTGCCTTTGATTTATAAGATGCAATACTTACACTGCAATGTGCCATATTTGTAAACTCAACTGTTAAGTAGTATTTACCATAACTAATGTAGGAGCATACTAAGAATGCTTGTTTGTAGAAGGGTCTTGCAATGTCAAAATCTACCAACAATTCACAATTGTGAACATGAGGGAATTCAGTGAGCAGCCCTGATGAACTGTTTCTGTATGGACAATAACACAGAGGCTTCAACAGATGTTCTTTAGCTCTTAAACAATATTTTATGAGGCAGCAATGTGCATGGTACATCACTCTTGGTTTGGCTTTCCCCTGTTCTCTTTCTCCAAAACAGGACAGAACGCTGTTCATAAACTGCGTATTTCAACTATAAACATGGCATGTTCTTACTTTCTCAGTATGAGTAGTGGAATTACAATTATCAATTATGTACGGGTAATCTACATCCTGAAGCCCAGCAAATAGCATTAATCTCAATTGCTTGGCTCAGTTAGTGACTGTGACTCCAGAACATATTACTTTCCCTTCTTTCAATGGATAAAGTTATTTTGCATCAATTTTGAGCTGATGTCATACTTTTTCCATGTAGCCAGCAAGTTTTGGCAGTCATTCTATGCTTTGTTATTCTACTGCTGAGGAAGAACAGGTATAAGACAGCCCTGCTAGACTACACCTTTGAATTGAGAAGGCAAAACCATACTTCTATAAAACAGTTTAAAGTGCTGCAGCTTGGGCTTTAAAATTTTTATTGCTGAGGTGTGACCCTTTCAGATCTTTAAAACTAAAGAAGCATATGGTTACATTTTGCTGGTTTACATGGCAGCATGCTGATATTGCAGCACAGTGGATAAGTGACACTGCAGTATTTCTTCAACTCCATAGTTCCTTACCAGCTTCAGCATCCCAGGAAGCCAGCACATGGGGTCCATAAGACAGTATATTGATAAACTATCAAGGCCAGTTATGTAGGACCTTTCTAGGCTCTAGGATCATCATCACTGGAGATGTCTAAAGATAAGCCAGACTAGCTCCTGTCAAGCATGGCATGAGCTATGAATAGCAGATTCTGCTTATGGGCAGAGGACGGGGACCTGATGACCCTCATTTTTGTGAGTCTCTGGCTAGTATGACTCTGTTGCTTGGATAGTGTGATCCATCTTCACTATTTAATCTTCAACATATTCCTTATTTTTTCAATAATAATAACTACCAATAGCAGTTACTAAGTGATACTTGTTATGCCTTCCTTCCTCAAGAAAACAATAGTAGTTCTCATACAGTATTAATGCAAGCAAAATAAGGGAAGCCTGAAAATTTATATTAGGTGAACTACTGTCATTACACATAATATGGTTCATGAAAGCTTGGCAAAGTTTAGAAATCAGAAAAAGAAGCATCCAAGTACTACAGATTCACAGGTTGGGTAGCAACTGGTGTGCATTTAATTAGTACCTACCTGCTGGAACTGGCCATGGTTAGATGAATTAAAGTCCATGGCACTAAAACTATCTTTTTAAGCTCTCAACATCCTTTTGTATGATCATTCTGCCAATACCTTTTGGTTGTGACGGTTCCTATTCACAACAGTTCCTTTGCTACATGAACTCTTTGGCTAGTCTTAAAAGATTTTTTTGAATAATTGCCAAGTTAACACATCTCATCATTATTATTTCTATGCTTGTAAGGTCTAGCATAAAAGTCATATATAGAGCTGCTTTTTTTTTTGAGCTTTCTTTTTTTTTTTTCCATAACTTGTCAAATGTGGCTTGATTTTGCAAAAAGCTGAATGTCATAGGCAGCCCCTGAGGATTCAAATTCCTTTTAGGCATCCAGTTGCATCCTACAGAACATGGCTTAGCCAGTAGCAGATCTGCCTATAAGCAAATTACTATAAATCATACTGTACTCATTGAAGATGTTTATTGATAGCTGTATAAAATGTATATATAACTTGGCCAGTCTCCTTGAATCAAAAGAAAGAGAAAAAGAATAGGGATTCATGCACGTCAGTAGACATTGAGAATATCTGTCATACATTTATAAAACAACAAATTATTTATATCCCCTGTAAAACATTTAGGCATCCAGGATGAATTGTAGCAGAGTAGTATATCCCATACTCATATGTAGCTGTACCCTGACTTACTGCCCTACTGAAGATCATGCACACCACCTGGAATGCCTCGTTTCACCTTATACTTGTACATTATCATTGCTGCCTGTTTTTTCTCACCTTCATTGCAAACAACTCCTTGCAGCCTAAGCACCTAAGTACTAACTACCTGAGGCAGAGCTTTTCACTCTATTCAGTTACCAAGTTCTGTGGCTGATCTCATAAACTTCCCTATTGTGTACACCCAAGATAATTTCTCAGTTTCACTGATTTATGTATACAAGTCAGATATTAAAATAAGCATTATTCATGTATTATTATTTTCAGATACATGCATAAATACACATGCCTAGGCTTAAAATACTTCAGTTATTTAATGAATATAACTAATGGCATAAGAGAGACCCATCACTCATCTTGAACTCACTGATTTACCATTCCTTAATTTAAAGTAATTATTAGAGAAAGGATTCACTTTGCCCTTTCCCTTCTGCCCTGGTATTATCTATTCCCTGGAGATACCTTGTACAGTTGCCAGTATTGCCAATGTGTACTTTTTCTGTGTATGTATATTCATTGCATATATGCCAGAAAAAAAGAGGTTCACTACCTCCTCTGCTTTTTCTTCTCTTTCTTCCTCAGTCTTCCTCTCCTCTGTTTTGACCCTGCTTCCTCCCCTGTTACAGTTCTGGGGCTTACTGGAGTCTTCAACTGTCAGAACCAGACTGGATAAAGCCCTGAGTAACCAGGTTTGATCTGACCCCTGACACTGCTTTGAGCAGGAGGTTAGATTAGACAAGTTCAAGAGATCCCTTCCAACCTGAGTTATGATGCTATGATCTGAGTCACTTCAATCCTTCAGGCAAAAGAAAGCCATCCAGCTTTTTTAGTTGGGATAGGGAGTTACAGCATTAAAGAATACCTGTACACAAAGAGCATGAGCTAAATGACAGTAGCAGCAGGGACTAGAGGAGGCCTCCTCTGTGTCACCTGCCAGACGGGCTCCCTGCACCCTGTGGAAGTGCAGCGTCATGTGCAAGTACACTGGGATACAGGTCGTCATCCTAGATTGCTCTTTGTCTTTCTCTTATGCTGTATATGGCACCAACCTCACTTCAAGCCTTCCTCTGGAGACAAAAGCAACTGTCTAAGCTTAACCTTTTCTGTGGTGCTCAAAAGCACACTATGTGCTAGCAACTGTGATGTGCCCTAAGAATAAATCTTGTATGTGGATTTCTATTGCTTTCAATACTACACCATATGCTAAAGGCAGCTTTGAGGCAGTCCTTAGGAACAAACGTGTCCATGACTTTTGCACAGTGTTCACCACTACACTGTTCTTTAACTCCCTCTGTCAGAGAACCCTTTAGAATCAATTTGTCTCCTGTGTAAACAAAGAATACAGACATATAGATTTTTGGATGAACATAGACATGAACTGTGCCTTCCACCATCCAGTGAGGTTCTGCTCTATGCCACCTACACAGAGAGAGATACCCTCCAGCTCTGCAGCCTATAACACCAGCATCTGGTTTTCCACAATGTTTTCCAGAACGCTGGTTTGTCCCTTTTACTACCTCACTCTCGACAGGAGAGCCAGAGCGCCTGGGCACAAAGCTGTTTAGTCCATTAGAAGACCCGCCTTTCTATACACCACACAGGAACAAGGGGTCCTTTCTTGTATTTCCTCAGACATGAGCAGAAAAGCAAATGGGAAAAGGGAACCTTACCACAGGAACCAATCCATCCAAATCCCTTGCAGTTGCATTAGAGTTTTTATATATAACCTAGCGACCGTGGCTACTTTATCATATAACACAATGCCTAAAAACATTTTTCTTAACTGTTGCAGTTCAATTTCATTAGTTACTAGCACTGAGAATTGTCTAGGTAATTTTCTTTACTAGAAAGCTGAAAAGTCTTCAATCATTCTCATATATTACAGCATGCTATTTTACAATTCTAAGGCTCTAACTTTAAAATATTGGCCTACAGTGCTCTGACACTAACAGTTGTAAGACCTGATGGAAACTCCGAAAGGAACAACACTTTAATGAGTAAAAAGGATGATAGCAAAAGGCTGTATTTTTATAATACTTTTAAACAAGTTTAAGAATTGATGCCAGAAGAACTGTGCACCATAGCATATCTCTTGCCTTTGGCAATTGGAGAGGGAGACATAGGTTCAGAGCTGGAACCTCTGCATCAAAGAGTGGAATCTTGAAATATTTCGTTTTGCTCAGATAATGATCATCTTAATGATTCAATGGTTACTCCTACTTTAGGCATGGCCATACATCCAGATCACTTTATTCTACTCCTCCACTTTTTCAGAAGGTGAGTTCAAAAAACCACTTCCACCACCTTTAGAGACTTTAATATTTTTTTGGATTTTAGGGTGAAAGAGCAAGGTGATTAGTAAACCACTGATTTTCAGGAAATCTTTGAGAGCTATATTTCCCTGAACAAATTCTGTTAAAATTTGCTTCAAGTAAATTGCACATCCACACATCAGAAAGAAATAAGCCTTGAGTTAACACTTTCTTGTGAAAATCTAAGCAAACATTATTATAAAGCAGCTATCATTACCTTGTTCCACTTCGTAAAACAAGATTATTTTAAAGACATCATCTTGGGAAGAAGAAGCTCTTACAAATGTTAATTCATATCTTCACATGGTCATTTTTTTCAACTAAGGTTAGTCTAAGACATATTTCAAAATTTTAGTCTATTGTTAAATGTTAGTTCTACAAAATTACATCAACCATACCCCTGAGCTGTTGCCATGATTTTGTTATTGGTACAATTTAGCTTTGCAGGTATCATGTACAGACACACCTATCTGTATACATGCCTCGTAATCTTATGGTTTTAAATTGTATCTTAAATTCTCATCAACCTTCTCAAGATGCTCTTGTGCCCTGCCCATATGCAAAAAGCAGGAACTGAAAGCCATGTGTCTGGTCAAACCCACAGTATGCTTCACACTCTTAAGTGCTGTGAGGTTTTCTCCATTAGATGTCCAGGTGGCCACATCAGTGTGCGTTCTACAGGAGAATTGGTAGGAGGGACAAAGAAGCTCATTCTCTCTTCCACACTTTCTCCTTTCAGCCCAAGCATCAAAGCAACACAGGTTATTGCGGTTTCCATCCATAGGGACTTCTGCAGCCTTCCCTCTCCTCCAGGAACTGCAGCAGTCCTGACACACTATCTTGTAAAATAGTTACTTAAGCTAATTGTCAAGGCAAATCAAAACCAAGCAGACAGATCACAGAAGGAATTAAATTTACTTACATCTCTTGTAACGCTTAGTTCTGTTCAGTAACTATTGATATGCTACTCCTTACATAATAAAATACTGAGATTGGTCCTTATTTAGGTATACAACTGCATTTTATTTCAAGACATGACAAAGTAATTTGAATCAGTTTCCTAAACTTATTTTCCTATTCCCAGTTGGAAATAATTCAAGGAACTATCCTATTCGTTTTTTAGCATGCACAATGTGCATTTCTTTAGCTCTTCTTCATGATATACACTTCAACTATAGTCCCTAAGAAAGCATATCACTTAGCAGAGATAATTTAGGCCACTAAAATTAAGCCAATTAGTTTTAGGACAGCTAAAACTTTTGCAGCTATCGCTCCTCTCTACTTCTACCCTCATCCATCACAGCTATCAAGGAAAGCATTATCAGAGAAATACATGGTTGCATGTAGTCAGATTTAACTTATATGCTCTCTTATTCGATTTAGTGGGAACTGAATTATATCTTACAGACACTGGTATAATTTGCTTGATATAATTAAGCCACTGTTTCATGCACATGACACATTGAATTTTTGAAATTTGTTTTGGAACACATCAATGCAAATATTTGTGTGTATTATAAATATTAGGTACAGCTGTCATCTAATTTCTTAAAGACATGAAAAGCATAATTAAAAAAACCAAACTTAACTTAAATATACTTTACTATTCCTTCCCCTGATCTGAGCTGGAAGTTTAAAGTCTCTCAAGGCTACCACTCGAGGAGTAAAATATCTCCTATATCAAACCTTATGCAAATGACAAAACATTAAAGAGCTGTTCAGAATCCACTGCTATTCCTAATTTAAGTTTTAATACATACTTACACACAAATTATCCTGACAGGGTCAACAGTAATACTTACACATGTCAAGAAACAAAACCTTCCTCTCATGTGCCCCTTTTTATTGAAAGAAAGCTTGTAGCAATCATCCCTTAAAAATTACAAATGCCAGTCATTAACTTTCAGCTGACATTATTTTAGCAGGTAAGGTTATTCTAGTCCTACAGTGTCAATAACAGCAAGTGAAAATAATTTAGTGAAAGAACATCCTGTCTTTGATCCTTGAAGCAAACCCTAAGGAAAAAAAGCAACACTAAAAATGTAGGTACTAAATGCAGTGACAATGGCAATTTTTCCTCATAAATGAGTATTTCTGGGATGGTTGATTATTAGTATGCTGCAGAAACAATGTTTATTAAGGAAAACCTGGTAAACAATTTTTTTTTAAACTTACATATGTAAGAAAGGCATTACTATTCCTTTGTTATCAGTCAGCACAGGGAACTGCCAATGACAGTTCTGCATGGCTGTTGGTTCCTGACCTGTATTCTATTGCATGAAGGCAGAGCAATTCAGGAAAAAAAAGGAAAGAAAAGAATAAATAAAGGTCAATTAAAAAAGAAGTAATTGTAGTACTTCTAAGGTAATTTTACATTGTGAAAATCTAAATTTGTCCTGATCCACATTTCATTTCTTTGAAAAGAAGCTGGTGTTGGCAGGCATGAATGAAAGGTCAGCAGAAACCACAGATCCAGAAGAATCAAAGAGACTGCAACCTGGTGTGAAGTGGGCCGTGTAAAGATGAAAAAAACATAGGCTACTGTAGTTGGAGTTCCCACTCCAAAGTAAGAAATAACTTTACTGATTGTGCCACTAGAGATTGGTTCTTTTTCTCCACTGTTTTAAGTTGCACGATACCACTCTCACCTGCATAAGGGAGGAAAAAGCCACCTTACTCAACCAGCTTACTTTTTGTCACAAGCTCCAGTAATCAGTTGGCCTAAATATTGTCCAAATGTACAAAGAGTAATGACAATCATTTGTCTCAGTAGGCCTAAACGAACAATCTGGAGGACTCAATATAAGGCACAAAGCAGGAGATCTTCTGAAATGGGCCATGATAAATACTAGTCAGAGACTTAAATAGAATTTTTGCAATCTGAATAGTCCAAGTTATCTTTTGTCATATCTTATTATCACAATAGATCACTCCATTTGGCTTTTGTGTGCTTTTCTTAGACTCATGCATCTGTGAATATTTAAAAGATGATTTAAGTAGAAGTTTGAGAGTTTGAATTTCTGTTTTAAATATTTTGTTGATTAGTAAGTTTTAATTTATGAGCACTGGCAATGTTGAATTCTGCATGATATCATTTCTGTAACTCCAAGATAGACAGGACTTATTTGAAGTTGAAAAGACTGTTATTTCATCTGGGGAAAGATAAATACCCAAGAAAGTGCTGAGCTATCAAAACAATTCTGAGATACAAATTACATCCTGCGCTAATCATTTACATTCACTGCCAAAAGCATCTTCCTTCCTTGCTTACAGTATTAGAAATAGCAGCTGCTGTTGAAATCTCTCCTGGAGATTGTTAGGATCTGCATGAGAAAAAGCTGTGTACTGAAGGCCAATTTTGATAAATAACAACTGCAGGTTTATTGTATGTGATAATTTGTAGATAAACATGCAAAAAGGCAGCACCTATTTTCATACATGTCAGCTGATGGTGATCTTTCTAATTATGATGTATCTACCCACCTATTGAGACAAATCATTGTGTGGAGTACTTCTGCAATAACAGGAGGCTCCATTTCTCTGCTCCCATAGCTTAGTATGTAAGGTACTTACTGCAAGACATAAGGTATTGACTGTAAGACATTATCTTTATAGAGCTACTCTTGCTAGGGTCAAATTTCCTTTTAGATAACTTTAGAGACCTACTTCGATTCACCTTCAAAGTAATGTGAAAATTCTTTTAATTCGGGTCTATGGATGTCATTGTTTATAAATACACATTGCTTTTCCCAAGGCCACAAACACTGCAAAAGCAGTTTGACGCGAGGAACCCTCTGATAGGTGTGATCCCATAATGTACATAATCTTTGGACTGCAGGGGTTGAAGCAATGACTTTTATTGCTGTAAGATTTGTTCAACCAATCTTCACTCACTGAATTACAAGGGAAATGCATTTTAGATGCATTAATAGTGCAAAAAATAAAGGAAGTGCTGAGGCTTTCACTGAAATTAGGTTGCTTTATGGTATCTTAGTTGACCTCCTAAAATCAGACACTGTAGTAAAAGTTTTGGAAAATACTGCTCATGCTTACTTTGGTGCAATTAAGGTCAGAGCTACTTTAATCATTGCTTGTTTTGAGCAGAACATCCAAATAAATTTCTCTGTGATAAATTAAACATTGACAAAGAATAGGGTATTTCTGAGCAGGCATCAATAACAATAAGAAAAGTCAGTTTAAAAAATAAAACTTAAGAGGCGCCCAATAGAACAGCTTGAAAAAACGTGCTTACTTTTAAAACCAGGTTATTTTTGAAAGTTCCTGTGCCTTCTCTATTGACTCTTTTATTTCCTTGTATTGACAGATTTAGTGAATACTAATGGCCAGTTTAACATTTCCTATGCTACTGATTTAAAATTAAAAAAGAATACAAAAACATAACCATTTTCTTTCCTATCTCCCAACTGTTATCTATGGAAACCACACTGTATTCTAAGAAAACCAGTTTATAACATCAGCAGTTTTTTTATGCAGTGAGTAATTATTAGTATACTGCTTGTGTTCCTTGCTTTGGACCTTGATTATTATGTATTCTTCATGGTCATGAATTCTTAAATTAGAGTATTGAGAAAAGGCAATAAAAATCTCTGAATTACCATGTATATAGGGAAACATAGCATAATAATAATAATAATAATACAAATAATAATAATAATACAAATACATAAAGGCCCAAATATTAATAACAGCAAGTTTAATGGTAATTTGGCATATGGAGAAATAAAAAAATATTTATTCCTCAATACTGTATTTCATAAAAAAAAAAAAAAGAAAAATAAAAAACAAATTACCTAATTGTGAATATAATTGCAGTGAAATATCTGCAAAACCCAAACATAATCAATTACCTAAACCTTGATATTAAAGCACTGGAGAGTCTACTACAGGCAAGGGATGGACAGTTAACTTATTTATCTTTTCCTTCACCAGTTACTATATGCTTTCTTTTACATAAATCCAAATCTTTGGATGTGATGGTGATCATCAGAAACTTGTCTTGTGGTACGTCTTCAGTTTGGCTCAGTTAATGTTGCCCTCTTATGCCATGTGTCTCATGAGTGAGGGCAAAAGTGCTGTTCCGGTAATTAAGCTATTCAGATCTCTGTCTATTGGCATTGAAAATATTCTACTCCACTTTCACAGCCCCTCTGAGTATGTTATTTGAAAAGTGTAGTGACAGGAGCCAGGATCTGCAGAAGAAAAACTAAAGTACTTTGCCTGGCTACTCTGCTTATGTTCTGAAAATACTCACTTTCCATCCAGTACAATATCCAGTTAGGTGTTAGCATAGTCTTCTCCATATTAATAACATCTAGTTTGAGCTTGCTACTCATCTCACATTAGTCAAAACCTGGAACAAAGCTAAATGAAGTTAACAGATTTACTCTGGTATAAATCCAGTGTAAATAAAATATGTTTGCATGCAGATTAACTTGTCTTGCTTTTCAGATTTCTTTGCCCATGCATGTAAAGTGAACCACTTCATATGCTCCTCATGGATAAAAACGTATCATGCGGAAGCTGAAATTTACATCCAATTTCTTTTACACAGTAGGTCCTATGTGTCGAAGAAAGTAAAACATAAACAGTTGGTATTTCTTTCCAGAAGTTCTACATTCTTCTATGTCTGAAATTGGGTTTGTGTCTACTTCTCCACACTTCTACTTCTCCAATTTACTAGAAATTTTAGCTATACCTCTGTTACAAATGTAATACCTTAATATACAGAATTATAGGTGACCTTCTGTGTTTTTCCAAGCTGTGCTTTCACAGTAAATAATGTTGATACAAGAAATTAAAATAAAACAAATGCTACAAATTTACACCAATACAATAAAGTTCCTACAAAAGATGCAGTTACATGCATTAACCAAAGCTGTTCAAATTAACTATTTGAACTGTTTCATGGATATTTTAAGGCAACAGAATTAGCATTTTTAAAAAGGGTGGGGGGTCAGGGGGTGTGATGTCAATATCAACAGAAGAAGAAGGATCTTTTCATAATATTTGAGAAAAAAATACATTTTTTATGGTTTGTATTGGAAATGGCTGTAGTGGTGGTGAAAAAACCCAAATTGACAATGTTGAGTTATTTGAGCAACAAAAAATTTAGAAATATTTTAAGTCATCTACAGAAAAAGTATAATAATTGTCAAATAATGAATTTGACAAACACTAATTCACGGCTATTCAGAAGGGACAGTGGATATTTAATGGGGTAAGAGTGTGTATTTCTATGGAAGGAAGGAAAAGGAAGGCAATTCCTTTATTACAAGAACTTAGTATGAAAAAATCTCAAAAGTAGCAAGTAATATACAGTTGGGAACCCAATGCTTATAAATCATATTGCTAAGAAGGTCATTATGTTAATCTCATTGTGCTTCCTAAATAAAAATGACTGGGTTCAGCACAGTGTTATGTAAACAACAATTTAGTAACCCAGTGGCTACTGTATCACTGCTTTCATGTCAAACATTGTCTTACCTCATATAATCCCTTGCTGTGCCCACACATAAAAGGACTGGATTTTTACCATGCACAAAACCCCTGGAACCGAAAACATGCCTTAAATCAGCCAAAATCGTTGCACTGGTACCCAGCACTATGTGCGCAGTCTCACTAAAATACAACTCCTTTTTCTGAAATGCAAGAGAACTGCCGTTGTAGTTTCAGGCTATGTTAGCAAACATTTCTCATGGTCTTCCTTCTAACCTGAGCCATGAGAAATCTGTTTGCTAAAAGTTTATTTGAGAAATGACACAATGCAATAAAGGAAGTGTCCAGATCATTACATATTTACTCACTGGACTGTTCAAAAATAAAAGCTAATGAAGTACAGTCAGAAGAACACTATATGCAATTAATAAAGTGGGACTAATCCCCATATGACACCTGTTACAATTTGACAGTAGTTATGAGTTTGTCCTGGTTTCAGCTGGGATAGAGTTAATTGTCTTCCTAGTACCTGGTAAAGTGCTATGTTTTTGAGCTAGGTATGAGAAGAAT
>JANZLQ010000050.1:21348944-21371653 GCA_026212715.1 Elanus axillaris
CAAAACACTTAACTCTATCCCAGCTGAAACCAGGACAACTTGTAATATGTTCCCAAGTAGATATGATGTTATGCATCATTAATTAATGAATGGATTTCAAAATAATTCCAGGTTTTGGGGGTGAAATGAGCTATATCTTTAAAGAACATGTTCATTATTAAGTGTTAAAATCTTTAAACAACAAAAAATAGTGCCATCTATAAGATAAGCAATTTTTTTCACTAATTAAAGGAAAGGTAGGTAAACCTTTAAGAGTAGAACAGATGTCTGTTTTATTCTGTGCCTTAGAAAGATTATTTGATGAATGATAGAACTAGGAAAACCATATCTTAGTATTATCACTGCTTGTTTTTAGTACAGCATTGATATCATTCCTTGCTTACAGTTGTTGACATGTTTACACATTTCATTGTGATATTCTGGAAAATTTCTCAAAAAGCAGACTGAAGAGCTTAAACAAACACACATCAGAGTAATGGAAACTATGAGAACATTTAGTGGTTGGGGTTATTATTGGGGGCTGGGGGTTATTTTTCTGCAAGAGAAATAATCGGCTTTCTGTCAGATATGTAATGAGTAAATTCACAGGAAGAATAAGATAAAAACCTTTCTAATCTAACAACTAAAAATACCCTTGATAATAACTGAACAACTGTTAATGAATTCATTAGCATAGAACAAAGGAAAATATATTAATAAACAGCATGACATTAAAAAGTGTTAAGATACAATCTTATTCAAAGATGCATCCAGCTGCTCTCTTGGTGTGTTACTGAATAAATCAATAGTGATGGAAGAAGAGCCCCAAAGAGCTCACACTTGGCATTTGGAATACATTTTTTTAAATTCATTTTTGTATTTGAAATATTTTGTTTAGGTCATGGCATGGAGAGTATCTAAAAGTCTTTTAGTGATGTAAGACTGAGGCCCTTTGCAACTGAAATACAGAATCTGCTGATGATGGAGCAGTATTTCTCTGAAGGGAATTGGGCAGTCTAAGCCAAATAACACTGCATCTTGTGGATAGCACTCAATCATATAGGTTTGTCTAAGTAGAGAACTACAGAATTCCATTTCACTTAATTCACATAGCAATGAGGTGTGAGTGGATAATTCTGCCCTTTGTATTGCACAGCAAACTACATTTCATGTCCACTTACTTTGTTTGTATTTCTGAAATTCTGCCACATGCCTACTTCATTATTGTTGCTTGTAATATAGTACTTACGAGAGGTGGAACCCCATTTATCTTGAGTAACTAACGAAAGTGCTTTTGATTCAAAGTATCTTGAGATACGCTGTTGTGTTGTTGTTGTTATGCAAGTTCCAGTTTGTTCCTGATGATCTTATTAACAGCATCAGGTCAGTAGACACAATTATTTGGGATCTTTTCCCAGCCCTCAAGTAGGAAGCATCAATGTCAGGACTTTCCTAAATGCAGCAGCCAGCCATTATGATCAATGAGGAATGAAGCAAAATCAACTGCTTGTGAATGGCATATCTGAGCAATCTATGCCAAGGTTTAGAAGGTAAACAGAAGATAAAGTAGTGTTATCCTACCAGAATAGCAGAAAATGTTTATACTTCACCTTTTTCTCTAATTCATGGGCTACAAAAGGTCAGCAGCCTGTTTGTACATGGGAAGCACTTCTGTTTTGTGAGTCTATTAAATATTGCAGGCTCTTAAGGTGCGTTTTCCCTGTCAGTAAGCTGCTATTTTCCTTCTCCAATAAAGATTAAGGACAAAACATCTGAAAGTTTATATTTAATTATTATTTAAACTCTAAGGAAAAACAGGCTGCTGCTTTTAAATGTGTTCTAATTAGGGATGACATTTTCAGTAGAATTTCCAAATGAACTTGTATATGCATGCATGTATACATATCAATATACACATATGCACTCCACACAGTTGCTATGCAAATCAAATGATGTTGTCATATAATTATAAATATCATTTGCTCTGCCTAACAAATAGTATTAAAGACATAAAGGTGTAAAGAGTGAAGGGGCGTGCCTAGTCATCTGCCGGCCATCATCCATCCATCACTCCAGTAATTCAAAGAGAAAAAAAAATTTAAAATTTCTCCTTCCATCCAGAAGTAGCAATACAATTGGCCTGCCCTGAATGCAGAAACTTGGCAACACAGGGAGGCTGTAGGGGATGTATTCACTCTTCTGGAGGGCTACAAAGGTCAGAGAGATAGTAATTTCATCTGAATCAGCCAGTAGCTAGGAAATGTTATCTTAGACTTAAGTGAAGCAAGATGTAATTTTTTAAAACCTCCTCTTGTCCACTGAGGTGTGTGCTTGTGCATAACAATCAAAGCACAGAATTAAGTGATAAACATTTTTTTTTCTAATAATGGAGCTGTGTCCCTTTTATGAATCCCTGCTTTTTCCTATGCTGCACTGACTTTGTCATGAAGAAAGCGTATCATGGAAAAGTATGTCTTTTGTAACCTTTCATAATCTTAAAATGTGTTTTAGAAAAGATGACTCTGAAAGGCAAGTTTCTATTATCATGCTGAGAAACCAAAACTTTAACCACATTTGACCTTGAGATAAGGAATGTGAAAGGTGGCAATAAGAAAAACTTACCATGGAATACAAGCTCCCATAGAAAGGCACAGTGGTTTTACTTCCAATAGCAGAACTGGAAAGCCAGACTACTTCTGCTGGCTTTGGAAAACCTCACCCAAAATACAGATACCAGTAAAACAAAGCAGCAGTCAAATAAGTGAGAAGACACTGATTCCCTTGTACCACTGAATGACTTCAGTAAAATTTTGTAGCAAAGCGCTACTGGTGAACCAGGCAGATTAATTATATATGTATGTACACACTAAGTTTATTGGCTGGAGAAAAAAAACCTAACAAATCATTTGAAACACATTCTTTTGCTCTGTATCTGTGTGCAATACCAGTCTTCACAGAACAAAAATTTTGGGTGTAAACTGCCAGAATTCTTCACACAAATTATTCACAGTTGATAATTTCACTGGCTCTGATATCAAGAACAAAGGACACACTTTAAAAACCCTGCAGCATTATATAAGCCAAGAGTGACACTTCCAGCAACAAAATCACTGATGGTCTCCTAAAGACTGTTTGGCTAGCCCCTTAATGCTATTCCCACCAGTACATCCTCTGAGAGGGGATGACAGCTTTCACTGGACAGGTCACCTAGTTGGCAACAAATCGTTGCACCTCAGCCCAATTTACAGATTTTTTTCAACTCCATTTTAAGCAGCTTTGTCCAGAAGGCCAGTGCTGTCATCCAACATGTGCAATGAAGCAAATGATAAAAGGATGGTATGATCAGACTGAGTGATGAGTAGAGGTCAGTTTGTACTAATGGACAGTATTTGTGCAGGCACTGGAAGCTTGTCTCTATCCCCAAGTAAATCAGAAGATATTGTTGGAGAAACAAAATCTGATTCTCAACACAAAGTTCCTAGAAACAGTTAAAAGTTGTCTTTTCCTCCACTAGCTACTTTCTTCTGTATTTCCTACAGTCCTTAAGATTTCTGTTCATAACTATCAAATATTTTCCTTGTCAATTTGTACTTCCAAAAGTTCAGCTTGCTACTTTGACTTGATTTCAGCTCTTGCTATATCATTAGTAAGGACAGAAGTGTTTCAGCTAAGAAAAGGACTGCCAGTTTGCAGCCACATATTAGCAGAGGCCAAAATTGGGGGTTTGGCCAGTAAAAGGCTTTTTAATTACTATTTTCTAACACAAGGTGTACTTCAGGTCCAGATTAGAAGCCTGTCCTAGCCTGTTCAAGATGACTTATTCAGGTGAAGTAAAATCCTGAAGCCAGTAATAAAATTCACACTTATTCTCATGGGACTAGGATTTCACTGGTAATGAGTGCTGAAAGTATCATAAATAAACACACTCTTCTATGATTTCCCATCAACTCATCAGCACAGGAGGGTTAAGCAGCTCAGGTAAGTATTCAAATGGTACCGGCTGCCTAGCTGGATGAAATCTGAATGTTAATTCTCTCCAGAGAAAAAAAATATAAGAGACTAAGTACATACACTTGTCTCTAGACTGAATTAGGTATGATATTACAATGAGGTGATATATAGCAATTGACACTCCACTCCTATGCAAGGATAACAAAGACTGATGAAGTAACATGGTACTAAGTATTAATCAAGGTTAATAAAACTGATTCCACTGTACAGATACAAATGATAAAGAAATTTAGGTGGAACATATTTTCTCCTCATTAGAGCTCACTTTAATCTCTGCACTTTTTGGAAAAAAAAATTAGTAAATGGATAATCAATAAACTATATAAAAATGAGCCAGAAGCAACTGTTCAGTGAACTTTCAAAGAATGCTTTGCACAGTATTTATGTTTGGCAGATCACCAGACAGCTACAGCCACCAACACTGAGAAAATGCCAACATCAAGCTTAAAGAATTAAACAGGCCAAATGCACCAAACACTGTTCTTTGAAGGTTTATTAAACTTTAAATAACTTCACTGGAAATTAGAAATCCCATTTGTTTTGATCCTTTCTGTGTCATGCTCCCACACAAATGTAAAAGTCCACCTTTTAAAGGCAGGTTTACTAAGCGGTGCTGCTCCACAAAGTTAGTTGCACAAATTTCACTCTGTCATATGCCCGTGCAGCAATTGTGACAGGATTTGATCCTGAAGAGCCCACCTATTCCTAAATGCAGCTGCATGTCAGGGAGGTTGAACATGCTCTGTATCTCACAGCATCAGTTCTCTCTCCCTCTCTTTCTCACTTACCTGACTTTCTCTAGAGCTATGCAAACTTCTTCATTGAAGTGGATAATCTCAAACAAGAATTAATATCCTCTGTTGCATCTGTTTGTGTATATTTATGACATGGTGTCTGATGTTCCTGCTGCCTCAAGAAAATAAAACAACTCTGAAAGCCTAACTGGTACATACATCTAATGTGCTGAAATGAAAGGCTATCATGAAAGGACTCATCAAGAAAAGCTGATCCCACTGAAGTCAGTAACAGTGTGCCCTGCACTGCAGCAAGAAAATCACAGGTGGCATTTTAGGTTTGCACAGGAGACATTGCTTTCTGTTGATTTAAGGCTAGGTTTACCTTAAGGCAGGGCTATCTGCAGGTAAACTGTATTCAGTCTGATAAGGCTCCAGCAATACAATGGCTCTTGCATTGCTAAAGAAAAGCATTTGTTTTTTCCTGTGAACTGTCAGACAGCAGTTGCAGGGCACTACTGCTGCATTTCGTGGATGGAAAGAGAGCATACAGAACTAAATCTGGTAATGCTAGAGGTGGCATCTTGCTTCCTACTGATCAGACTTTAGTAAAATTACCAGATCTCCATCAAATCATGCTGTGCCCTCAGTTAAAGCTAATTGCAAACCCTTGTCCAAGAATGCAAATTATACCCCAATGCTATCATAATGGATTCGTACCAGCATCTAAAATTAATGATAATATATCATGTTCGGTGCCAGAAAATTTTAATATTACCATGGTAACAGTTATAGGCCTTCTCAGAACCACTAATTGCTACATCTACTTGGTTTATTATCTATTTTCTTGAATTTAGGATTTTTTTCACCATCTTGTACACAGATCCTGAGATCTGATTGAAGTGCAAAAAATTCATTTCTGCATGTGCACTCATTGAGAAGTCCCTCTTTTTATTTCAGATGAAATCTTATCTCTGTATGAGTCAGTGCCAAAATTAATGTTAAGTTCATTGTGACTTTGAATTTCAGTGCTGGACTAATTATGCACAGGATGCTGGACTTTCTGAAGTATGGTGTAAACTACAGAGCTAAAAGTGATGATTTACAAAAATTTGGATGGGGGGAAAAAACAAAATGTAAAATACCAGAAAGCAAACAAGTGCTTTGGAAGTTTATTTGTTTGGTCACCATAGCCCAGAATTTATTTCATCACTCGTACTTTAATACTGGTTGGTTATGCTAAAACAATGAAAACTTTTGGCTGCTTCTGAAATGAAGGGGGAATGTTCCAACATTCATTTTCAGCTAATTTGGTCTGGGTCTCTTGGAGGTACAGAGGTTATCCAGGACTAGAAAATCAGTTTGCACTGAAGTAATATTTGTGTTAATGAGAATCAGCCCAATCTGACTGGAGAAAATAACTTTAAAAATGTGCACAGTTTGGTACTATGAATTTCAGTAATGGCAAAGCAACACTGAAAAATTTTCGTAAAAAAAACTAGGTTACATCTCATTAGCAAAGTAAAGACTGTGTTAAGGAGCATCTCCATAGTGTAAGCACTATATAGTCTGTATTAATAGATGCAAGAACAACTTCAGCTAAAAGAATGACTCTGTAAGATGCTGCCCTTCTAAGCAGTTCAGATGTATGACTGTATGAGAAATTTAAGACCTGTTGGCTTCAAGGTGTCTCTTATTTTCAATAAATTGAAACAGAAATAAAGAAATATTCCAATAAATAGAAACAGAAGGCAGTTTCGCTTTTCGCTAACCTACAATGCTTCTTGCCCTCTCTTGCAACCTCAGATAGTGAGCCTTCTGCTGTCTACTGTGAATCATCCAACTTTCTGCATTCATTTTCAGAACTTTTAAATATCATACCTTTCATCATCACACATGTTATTTCAGTGATTAAGTACCCTTATGATCAAGAACATGTTACTAAAAGCCACTAGAGCATTTAAAAGTGAGTGATTTGAAGGAAAGCTATAATAATATAATAACATAGTTACTCAACAAAGGCTTTTATTCATTTAATTGGGAGATTTCCTTATTTTGCATGTTATTGGGGTACAGAAATCAAATTCAGTTTGAGAACAAGTTATAATGTAAGTGATAAAGTAGTAATGAAAAAAAAGCATTTTGAGTCATAGTATGTAACAGCATTTTATCAGGTGGTTAGACAGACCTATGGATTTTATTACAAATTACATCCCTAAACATCATTTATCTTTAGAAGTGAGATGGGCTTGTTTCATTATTCTATGCTCTGACTATAATGGTTTGCTCTTTTCTCTTTTAATGCATTCTCAGTTTTTTATTGACTTATACAATGGATACATGGCTCTCCTGATTTTGTATCTAGTACTTCTTTTTCCTAGGGACTGCCAGGATAGTCATATATTGCTTTGTATGAGACTCAATCTCCTTAATTAGACTCACATTTAGAAAACACTTTCAGGCCTGATTAATTAGGATTTTTACCTCTACAACAGTGTTGTGATTTGATAAAGGCAGGATACACTGATGCAGAAATAATAAATGGAAATTAGCCCATTAGATGCTGTTATCTGGCAAAGCAAAGTTACCTTTTATACATATCAAGTATTCAGCTTCTTCTCTCATTTTCATTAGATGGCCAACATTTTCTTATGCTAAAATTTTTGTCAGTAAGTAAAATGTCAAATAGGTAACTTTCAAATTTTATAGCTGTGTATTACCCACAAATGATTTTAAAAATTATATTATTTAATCAATTAAGTATTAATAAAATAATAGCTACCATGAGATGGTGTTGTTCATTGGACAGATGAGATGGGAAGTAAGAGAAGAACATAAAAAAAAAAAATTAAACCTACGAAGCGTCCCTTAAAGTACACATGGAATTAAAAAGCATGATAAATAAAGCTGTGTGAGAAAGCTAAGCAAATTCAAGGTAGTCACCTACAGCTAAGAACAGACACTGTGTTAGATATATGAAAGCAAGAAGGGCAGTAAATAAAGAGAAACAGTTTCTGAAGGGACTCCCTTCGATGTCTAGAAGGTGATGCTGAGGGATTAGTACTTATCTGTGATTGGAAATATGTTCCAGAAACTACAGTTTGACATTGTCCTCTCCACTCCACCTCTTATATTTCTTCCTGTTGGTTCATATACCTGCAGCAGATTTCCTTTTGGCCTTGGAAACACTAATTAATGGAAATGTGTCAAAAAGGAGCATACGACACTAGACACTTAAATAAGATCACCTCTCTCAGAAGAAATTTAATTTTTCCCCCTTCACAATCATACCCAACATCCTGGCCATTCAGCAGTCTAGTCCACTTCAGTAGTGTGCATAGAGGTTATGAAAATATATATAATTTGATATATAAAAATCACAAAATGTCATGACTAAGATGGCTTATGTCAAGCACCAGTATAACCAGTGAGTTCTGCCTCTCTTTTCTCCAGTGGAAGGTTGGGTTTCTTCTTCTTGGCCCACAGATTTACAGAGTTGTAAGACTTCTACCCTTCCATCAAATTTGATAAAAACCAGTAAAAAGGTCCCAAAGTTGTTGAAAGAGAGGGAAAGTTCATGAAAGAAGTGGATGGATGAATGGACATCCTGCCAGCACTACCACAATAAATATTACTCCTTTAGGAAATCAGGTTAAAAATACAAAAGGACGCTAAAAATTTTAGAGGGAGAAATCTCCCCAGAGTTTTCCTGTGCTTCGTTTAAGGTTGCATTGCTTATTTTGTTGAATGGAGAGGGAATGTGGAGCTAGAGAGAAACACTCCTCACACAAAGAGTTATCAGTCAGAATAACCTTAATGCTGAGTATGGCATTTTTTTCTTTACAGCTGCAATTTCTATTCCTGTTGGGTTAATTTGTTGTTTGGAAATGTTTTTTGCATGAACGAGCATTTTGCCAGCAGAGAATGACTGTGCCCTAGAGCCCTGCCTCCCTGTATTTCATCATATTATGTAACTACTTCATGTCTATAAAAGCTCATACAGTGTGTACATACATCTCCCCCTGAGGACACAGCTCCCTCCATTGCTGACAGTGTTTTACCATTTGCACCACATTTCCTTGACTCTTTTCCATTTAAGATGGGAATAAGATCTACCTTTTCGTTCTAGCCTTGCTGTCCCTTCAGCAAGTGAGCAGGCCTGCTTGGAAAATTTCCTTGAATTCATTTACTAGTTCTGTTGCTTCTGCCACCTTATTAAGAGAGAGATAATTTCTTGGCAAGACAAGTATTTTCAGGACAAGACTCGAGTCATGAAGTTAATGAGCAAAGACAGCATTAAGTCCAGCACTTACTATAAGGCATTACAAATAAAACAATGGTCATGCTTCAAAATTTCTAGCAAACAGAAAAATTTTATCTTTCCTTCTTTCAAATTTAGAAACCATCAAGGGGGAAACGTGGAGGTAAGAAGTTAATAAAATCTACCGTTCAAAAGAAAGTGGAGATGCATATTCATTAAGAAGACAGTGTTGCCTGAAACATTCTAGGAACTAAACTATGATTCACTTGACAGTGCTGTCTCACAAATACAAAAAGACAGTTAATGAATGGATTTAGCTGTCTGGTTTCAGGACATTTTTAACCACTAACTATTTGCTAATAACTCAGTGCTGGAAGAGTTCACATTGCCGGTGGCATAAATCAAAGTCTAGTTATGAAGAATATTTCCAATATGCTACCCTTTATTTGAATTCAAAATTATTACTCTGCTTTCCTTAGACTAAACCTTGGTGTTCAGCCACAAAATAGAAACACAACCCAAAAATACATTTAAAAATTTATTGGCCTGCCAACTTCCTATTTATGCAGATAACTTTGACAGAATGAGGTGGAGCACACAAGCAGTGTGACAGCACCTGGGGCTTTTGCCACATTTAGATTTCTTTTTAGCCAAGGGGGAAGAACTTAGAAGAGAAAACAATATTCATCTGAGTTTTAATTCATATGTTCTAGCCTTTTCTTCACAAACAGGGGTGGTGTTTGGATGAGAAAAGTAGTTTGCAGTAGCAGAGTGTAAATATATGGCTGATACAGCCTCTCCTTTGGGATGCTGGAGGCAGAAGTGCAGTTTTAGGAGATTCTCACAGGTGGAGTTGGGAGGAAAGCTGCTCTCTGCTCCAGGGTTCTGGAGAATCTGAGACACAAATCTGACTCCTCCACTCAAGCTCTTTTCAGGTAACAGAGCAGGGGCACAGACAGATGTTTCTTCATGCCTCTTGTAGTTAGTTGTTCATTAAGACACAAGACATGCTTATTTTCGTCCTTCCCCTTCACAGCCATAGCTGGGTCACAGTCTGAGGAAAATGTGCCAGGGTATGAAGACAGCCACTTATATGAGATTGTCTATGCAGGGCTGCTTCATTAGGTGTTCTTTTTGAGATTAGGTAATAAACCATAAAACCATAAAAAAACCCCCAACACAATAAAACAAGAAAAAAAAAAAAAACCCAACAGTAAAAATGCTTTCCTCTTCTCTTACTTGGTATTCTGGCAACTGCATCTAGACCCCTCTGACCCATCCTGGTCTCCCCAGCCCAGGAAGGACACTGATGTGTGGGGTGTGGGCCAGGCCCAGGGCCTTCAAGATGGTGAGGGTCTGGGGCACACAGCACACAAGGGCAGGCTGAGGGAGCTGCCTCTGGTCATGTGGGTGGTGAGACACGGAACAGGTTGCCCAGAGAAGTTGTGGGTGAGAGGTTCAGCAACCTGACTTAGTGAAAGATGCCCATGCCCATGGCAGGGGCATTGGAGTGGATGACCTTTGAAGGTCCTTTCGAACCGAAGCCATTCTGTGATTCCATGATTCTATGATTTTTAGCTGAGTCTGAGATTTTTTTCCAACCCTGTTTATAACATCAGGAAGTGACTTCTGCTGTAATAGTCCCATAATACTGATCTGTGCACTGCGATAACATTGCTAGATGAAGCTCAAGAAGGTCATTAGCCCCTTTCCAATGCTTGCCTGTGAAAATAACCTTTCATGGCACTAGGTTTGGACCGATGCATAATCTAATGCGATGATTGTGCTACACTGTGGATGCATTAGTGAATGTGGCACAAGGGGCAATGCATGCTGAAATCTTGTGAACTATCAGTCTGATTTGTTTAAGTTTCTCACTTCTGTTGCACTGTCTGAAATTGTCATGCTTCACTCAGGCATGGTAAAAGCTAAGAGAGTTGTGCTGTTATGTTTTGAATAGCTGACATGAGTAATGGCCTTCAATATAATAGCATGAGGTAAAGAACTTACAGTACTCACAGTGATGTTATGGTATTGCTCTGCATCTCCTTTATTTACAGCTAGCCATGCTACTTCTAGTGAGTATTACGCTGTTGGCTTTTGACAGGAGGACCTCACAAGAAGCAATTTGCATGTCTATAAGCTTTTGCCATACATTGGTAAAGAATATGTAAAGTATCATTCAGAGGTTCTACACAGAGAACCTTTCTCTAGATAGCCCTGGGATTTCATTGTTATTTCTTCTTTTATTTTATTAAATGTAATAAATAGAAGCGCCTCTTCATGAACTCAAATGAGCTAAAACTACATTTCCTCACCTTACAAGAAATAAATACTATCCTAACACAGATCCTTTAATCTTACCATCAGATAAACAATTCTTAGAACATTTGATCATTGTACTTCACAAGCATGACTCAAAATACAGAAGTCTCAGTGGAAGATTCCCTCTTAAAAACCTCCAGATTTTTAATAAACTTTCAGTGTAAATCTGAATCTCTTGTAAAATCAGTGAATTTGAGAAAAGTTTAATGCTGGAGCCATATTAGAGTTCTGCAAAATTAAAATCCAGGTTTGACTATAAAAGGTATGATGAAACTAGGACTTTGATGTTAGAATTAAAACTCATATAGCCTTGGTTTTAACTTTTATGACTCATATTTGAATTCTATATTACAGTCCAGTTGCTCAGCATGTTGTAAGCACTAACAGCATGCTTCTGATGTATATTTTTCTTTTTTCCCAATTATAATCCACACATTAAATTGGAATCCTCTTCTTTTTAGCTAACTCCAGTGCAGCCTATGATTATAGATTTTCATACAGATTATACTTAAATGTTTCGCTTGATTTGTTTGTGAATTGTCTTTATGCATTTAGTTAAATAAATAGAACAGAATAGAATAGAAATTATCTCTTGTATTAATTGTTCATGCTTGCATCATGCTGCTTTCATTTCTGCATTTCTAAGGGAAGCTGTAATAAAATGAATGTGTCCTTTTTTGTTCTTACTCATTTCTTAAGCCTCTTAATAAGAGACATTGTATTATTTAAGACAGTAATAAACTCTTTTATCTAACAATATCAGTGACCCATTGGTGCTATGCTAGAATTTTGTAGCTTTAAACAATACAAAGCAAAATTAAATTGATAACCTAATCCAGCAATGCTCATGAAATATGAATATAAGAGCTGCTAGAAGTTGAATATGATAAGAAGAATGTGATAAATAATCCTGAAAATATACCTCAAGATTGTTTTGAGGAGGGAGGTTGATTCTTTGAAGTTTTATGAAATTTCTTCTTTCTTCATTTTGCATTATGATTAAACCGACACCTTAAAAAAAAAATTTTTACCCTCTCACCACTTCACAACTAGCCTATTTTCCAAAGATTAATACTTAAATTCTTAAATATCTAAATTCTTAATAAGAAAGTGCAACCCTTTCAAATATGATACTCACTTAAGATGTAAGAGGCACATGTTTAATTCCTCCCTTTACTCAGAGCACATACCATAGACTCAAACTTAGTTATTCCATATGCCAAGTAAATGTACATGTCATTATAGTGCCTTTCTCCTTAAATTTTGACCACAGATGGCACCCTAGATTTCAGAACCCATTCTCTATCAAGTGGTTATATTCTTGCAGAGTAAGTTTTGCATGCAATAATTCAGCATTTAATGAAAAAAGTGGCTAAAATTTCCAAATAGACAATTTTTAGTACTGCAAGTGGTCAAGGTTTCTTTGTTTGGACTTTTTTAAATGCCTCTTGATCCAACTCAGTGGTCATATGCATAGTGTCCTATAATGATATGTTGGGATTAGTTCTCAATTATGATCTAAAAAAAATGTTACCCAATATATGGTTAATTTGACTTTTTGTTGTACCCTGGATCTATTTTGGAAACCTTTCATTCCTGAGGTGAATATATACATGAAGTATAGCTTTTCAGTTTCTGAAATGCAACAGGAATATAGCTGGGCAATCACAGGGGTTTTAAAGCATTCTTTGAAGGTGAAAAGATTTTTTCAGCTCATGAATGGAGCAGACGTCTTCTTAACAAACTTGAAATTGAATATCACATTCCTTCGAGTGGTTCGACTGCTATTATCAAACCCTGCACCCTGAAATGTATTATAGCACATGCCTCATGACATGCCTGTCATGTGGGCCCAAGAAATTTAAATAAATTATTGAATTTAAAAACACACATGCATATCTTTAAAAAAATGAAGGCAAAAAACATTTTCTGAGTCTTTATTCAGATTACAGCTAGTAGGACTAACCCGAAGGAAGATTTTTGAGGTATGTTTACTTGGCTTTTGTTTTGGAGACTACTGTCTCAAACAAAGTTTTCACTGGACTTGCATCACATTGTTTTCTCAGTTGGAGAGTGAAATTTCTGTTCAAATGAGAGGACAGTGCTTGTTGTATCTTTACCACAGTAGACAATCCAGCTCAGTTCTCCAAAATCCCAGGAAGGAGCTGTAGTCAATGTGCTGTAGAAATGATTTTGTACAATGTTGTTTGTTGGAATAGCTCCTTTTCATACTAACAATTAAATATGCATTGATAGGAGTGTCAGTCTTAGAAGGAAAACTTCACTTGGCTCTCACTCAACACACAAAAGTATCCTAATCGCTTAGCATTTAGTTATTCTGCAGTATGGAAGAGACTGTATGTGGGGTGTGACGGGGGAAGTCTCATTTACAGATTGATGTGGGGCCAAAACTAACACAGAAACACTAAGACCATTGCAAGTGGAATTCAGGGGACTGTTTGGCTTTTGTAGAATAGAAAACAATGATTACAGGACATAAACAACAACAAAAAAAAAAAAACAGCTTCTCCTCCAGCATAAGGAAAGAGAATTTCCATCTTAAGTATCCTTGTAAATCCCAGCTCTCCATTTTTCATGGTCACATACAAAGGCTACGTTACACTTTACAAAATGCTCCCCTAACAAACAATTACCTGGTGTTGTGTTTGTGCTGCTGTTAATATTGTCAAAACAGTGTAGACACAGACAATTTTCTTTCCCTGCAGCTTTTATTTCTACAGGTCATTTGCTGATGATTTAGTTTACTAAATATTTCTGAGAAGATATAAAACCATCTCAAGAACCATGTAGTGCTTCAACATGTTTTTAGACATGTTATTTGCAAATGCCACAAAATTCCCCTATAGTCAGTATTCAGACATCCTTGTCTCTATTAACATTCCTTGATGTGCCTTGGCATCCTGACCTTGCAATGTTTTGTCTGATAATTTTCAATCTTTCTCTCTTTCAATCTTAATTGCTTCTGCTCTGTGAGTTTTCTTGCACACCACTTCTTATAGCACTCGAGGCAGAACTGGCAGGGGTGTCACTACTACACAATAGGGGTTTCAGCTGCTTCTAATTTGCTCCCTCACATACAGGAGTGTTTTCCAGAAATACTATTTCTTGTGATTATATAAAAATATGACCTGTCTGATGGAAATAAGGGAATGCCAGACATAGCTACTTTCCAACACTAGAATAGATAACTTTTAATAATGAAATAATTAATCCCTTCATACTATGTAACATTTTACTTCTATATTTCAACTATAATGTTAAAAGCAATCAAGAATCAGCAGTTATTTTACATTTAAAATGG
This sequence comes from Elanus axillaris, assembly GCA_026212715.1. Lineage (NCBI taxonomy): Eukaryota > Metazoa > Chordata > Aves > Accipitriformes > Accipitridae > Elanus > Elanus axillaris. The sequence goes on from JANZLQ010000050.1 coordinate 21,363,577, forward strand.
AATCATGAAGTAATATTTCATGTTCTCTAAAGCCACACTTTAGAATACATGGACCCTGTTTGATGGCTGTCTATCTTGCAATTATTTTGTTTACACATTGGAATGAAACAATTGGCTAATTGAACTAAAACCAGACAAAAACTTTTCAGGAAATGCAGCATTTGCTGGGGGGGGGATAAAAAAGAAAAAAAAAACCAACTTGGAAAACTATTAAATCAGAGGCAGGTTCAAATCTTTGTTCATCTAACTGTTTGGGATGTCACCATGACTTTTAAGAGTAGTGACTTATTTTTAGAGTCTTTCTAATTGCATTTGTTTGATATTGAAGGCAGGCTTTTTGTAGATATCTGCAGTAATTTGAAAATCAGTGGAAATCATTAATTTTTCCTCTTGTTTGTATTCAGAGGAGAGAAGTGGTTTTTTTCCCCATGCTGAGTTATTAATTCTAAAAAAGGAAAACTAGGTTCCTTGTCGCAAAGACATGTATCCAATATAGCAATATCTCCTTCCACAATTACTATCTGTATGTTTAACTTCTAAATTATCACAATCAAAACTACTGTTGCTACCAATAGTAACACTATTCTTGACAATGCATTGGATTTAAGAACATTGCTGCAATCTCATAAATAAATCAGATTGCCAAGAAAGCTCCAAAGAGAAAATTAGAACACACCACGTAAGAGTAGCTGCCAGTTTAATGTAAAAATATGGATGGGGTATGAAAACCAGCTCTCTTCCTCTCTTCTATTTATAAAGGAAGCAATGCAAATATTGTGGGATTCCCATGTTCTAATACCTGATTCTTTTCTACTTTCTTTTCTCTACTTTTTTAAATTCTGTGTGATTTTCATTATTACAGCCTGTATGTTCAGCTGTAGCACCACCTGAATCTTTCACATAAAGTCTGTGGCCCTGATCAGGAAATGAGATTTCCGTGCCTTCTCAGTAGTGATGACCAACCAAGCCCGGACTTAGGCCAGATACATGAAATCAGGACAGGCCAGGGCCCATAACCAGAATACTGAGTATTGAAGCCTAAGTTGTTTGTTAGGGATGTAATCAGACCTCAACTCCTGAGATACTGAGAGAGTCTACATGAACTACTGAAAGGATTAGTTGAAGGCAAATGTCATGTCAGGCTAAAGGTTGGAGAGCCAGAGGCACTAAGCAGTAGGGCATATTTTCAGTTGAAAAATAAGGCCAAAGGCAAGAGCCAGTGCAGGGCCCTTGAACAGGTACAAGGAATTGTAATAAGGTCAGAGCTGGCAGCCAAGCTAAAACCAGAGCAGAGAAACCACAAGGAACAGGAATCTGACAAAACCACAGCATTTGAACTACATCATGAAGTTGGTAGAATTCCTGAAGTTCTAGCTAAGAAGGGAAGAGTGCAATCTCTGTATTAAAAATTACTGTGGAATAGACGGGCAGATCATTCCCAAGGTGGGCCTGACAGGGGCTGACAATCATGGCTGTAAAATCTTTACTTTCAAAAATATAGGGAGCAGTCATTCTGTTTTATTTTGAAATTATAATTTGCTGCTCCACTTCTTGTAAAGGATGCAGATGTTCCTTGCCACTCAGTGAGCAAATACTCTTCTAATTACTGCCAATTACTAACACAGCTAAACATTCTTTCATGCACAGGCATTCCCTACAATGAAAATGATATTTTTCATAGGACTTAAGAGAGCTCCAACTTTCACAAACCGTCAACAAGAGACAAAATGACAAAAAAATAAAATGGATGAGAGATACGTCCTCTTGGTTAACTGCTGTGATTCCTATCTTCTGGAAGATGGGCAGAGATATTCTTCCTTCTTACTCAAATACAGTAAGGACATTTGTAGCACAGATCATCCTAAGAAGTTCTGAAAAGCATGTTAAACCAACAGAAAACACTGAGCAGCAAAACAACTGAAGTTTGGTTGCCTACTGATTTTAAGGTTTTTTGTTTCATCTGTGTGCATCACTGTGACAATTCCAACTGTCTGAAAACCTTCTAAGGCCCTCTGTATTATTAGCACCTCCTTGAGGTGGCATGTATCTGAATCACGTAGTAACCAGCTGGGGAAGGGGCGGCTTGTGTTGCTATCAGCTTGTAGATCTGCATACTAATTCAACAGCTACTATACGTGTGCTAGTCAGCCAGCCAAGCAGATCAGATAACTGTTGGTTTCACCATGTTGCCACTATCTCAGGAGGCTGAAGCGATGCTAGTCTCTCTCCTTGGTCTACCACCTTCAGTCTTCTTAAGGAATTCAGTGTCTTCAATCCTGGTTGAACTTGGCCAGCAGGCATAAACAGCCCTGCAAGAGAAGTGGAAGACTCAAAACCTGTCAGATGGAGAGTGCAATTCCTTATGCTGCATTTCCTTAGAAAAGCAGGCCGAAAATATTCCAAACCCACCTCTTCAATGTTAATCTTGCAAACAAAATCTGTTCTTAAGAGGCTGAATGTAGCTTCTCATACTGCTGACTAAACAGAAAAAAAATTAGAGTGCATAGAGGGACTGTATATAAACACAAAAAAAATCAAAGGACAGCAGTAACAGGTTGGAAGATCCAGGGGGGGAAATGTCTTCCTTTTTGTTTTTTTTAAAAAACCTGTCACCATGAAAGGTGTAGTTACCACTTTGTATGCAGAAAATAGAGCAGCTATATGGGTCCTAACAGAGGTTAAATTGGTACAGATGATTAGAAACAAGGTATGTAGACACAGAACTCTAAAAACCAGACCTCACCGCAGCAGCATGCAACACTCTGTCTTGATTGAAGAGCATGTTTGTTATTTCTCCTCCGACCCATCTGCCAGTTTCTTCCTCCCAAGCCCACTGCCTAGTACCAATACTTCATGCACACAGTAATCTTCTATACTTGACAGAACCTTGGGTTATTCAGCATTATCTTATCCCCATGTATTTTAGACCTACTGATAGAAATTAAAACTGAAAGACGTGAAATTTTTAAATTGTCGTAAAACATTGCTGTAGTCATACTCAGACACATAACAGAAAAGAGTCCTTAACATGTATTTCCTTACCACTATGTTTAAATAACAATAGGGCATATACATGTGTGTTCTAGTGTTCAGAGATGGGAAAGATGAGAAAGAAGAAGGAAAAATTCCACGAATTGCTGCCATGCTAGGCAATACTGAAGTATACTGTCAGCATTAATTCACTGCCCACAGACAAACCAGACTACTTTTTTGTTTTTCTCATACAGTTTGTGTGTTTGGTGCACTGTGCAATTCCAGCCTCTTTCATTGTTTGAGCATCACATAAATATTAAACGAACACTAAACACTTACTTACTCTGGAAAGGGTCACTGGTAGCACTATTTTGCTCATTCAGTTTGTTGAATAGAAGCAAGAACTTGGTAGAATAGCCATCAAATCCAAGCTTACTGCTCTGATCAAATGAAATGGGTACCAAGATTTTTATCCCCAAAAGAGGGACGGATGCATAAAGTGAACTTCTACATATGGTGAAACTCTTCACAATGTTAAGAGGTAGAGTTTGCAGGAAATTATGCACTTCCCACTTGTTTCATATATCAGTTTTAGAAGAAACTCAAGCCTTAGCTAAAGAAAGCAAGGGAAGAAAACTTAACTTCTTTCTTTCCTTGTAAGTTCTACCTCATTCTATCATCCTCATTACAGCAGTGTTAAAAGTGAGAGAAAGACTTCCATAATGCTATTGCTATCATCTGCCTCATAGTTTAGATGGCTGAAGAGCAGGAAATATCTTTTGGAGTCAGAAAAGGGGATGAAAAATTTTAATGGTTGAAAAACTCTCCTGAAATCTTGAATTATAAAAAAACCCCCAAACCTGTTATTTTTTTCTTGCTTCCTTTTTTCACTGTTTAACTCTCATAACCCACTCTGCATGGGTTAACATTTTGTACAGATTCAAAGAAAAGCTGAGAGTTTCACTTCAGTTACATCTTGGGCCAGCATCTGTATCACATCTAAGAGTAACTGCACATCAGAAAACAATGGTCAACTGGAAGAAAACAAGAGCAACTGCAGAATAGTTGTATACCTGTTTTCAACATTTTATATAAGGCTCGTGTTGTACACAGAATCATTTGCATACTTAGCCCTCTGTTTCTAGCTTCCTGATGATAAACTCCTTGACATTCCTTTCAATGTTATAACTGTCCCATTTGTCCTATTCTATGATTATTAATAGGACTATGCACATCCTCTTTTAGGGAGAGGTTGATGGGAGCAGAAAGGCTTTGTCATGCACATGTAAAAACCCCACATCTGTTTATAAACAGTAATAGCATGATAAAATTGTTTATCCTATTAATAGTGATAGCCCCTTAACTAAACTAAAAGTGAAAGGGAAGTATTTGAGAGTTCAGTTCTCATGTTAGCAGAAAGTTTACATTCCTGTGTTAAGAAATCTCAGTGGTATTCTAAATGTCTATATATCTGCAGCACCGGATGATTTCTCTAACAGTTAAAAGAGACCTGTAGTTCTATCCTAAGCTGTAGAAACATCATCAGAAGCATACAGATATAATTTGCCCTGATACAGTCCCCATCTGTTATTTGCTCAAATGTTGCTGCAGGTAGGGGAATATGGGTTAATGTTCCAGATTTCAAGACAATGTCATTGCCACAAACAATTCCAAAGATTATTGTTTTCCACAACTGTCAAGTTCAATATTTTCCTTCAGAGATTAAATAATATTTTGTTCATGATGGAGGAAAAAAAGCTAAATATATTGGCAAAGAATATACTGAAAATGAAGTTTCAAGGCAGTTTGTAAAAAAACAAATGAACAAAAAGTTCTCCTCCTCTAAAAAAAAAGTACAAACAATCCTTTGTCCAGGTGGTAGGTACATTTTTCTAGAAGTCATGATCTAAAAAACAGGTAAAACACAGATGTCTAGTATGGTAATCTACAAAAATGGCAGCTGTGATACCATTCCCGGATGTTGTTATAAATTGTCTATTTCTAGCCTCATGAGTGCAGAGTCATAATGACTCTTGTTTATGTCTCCTATACAAGGGAGCTATGGCTCACTAAACAAGAGCACAAACATACAACATACTGGTTGCTCTCTACTGTCTGCAAGACAAGCCCGCATACTGAATGTGCAAACTACAGATCTTCTGTGTTTAGCACCAGTGTGCTTTGAAAAGTAGAACCACTGGTGTGCTATAAAGTTCCCATAGCTGCTTACTGAGTGATAACCTCCTTGGGAAGAAAGGTTATGCAGACACTGCTTTGCAGCCAGCACATGGTCGTGCAACCACTATTTAACAGGGCAGGAGGCAAATATACCTAAATGGGTAGTGCTAGTGGGAAGAAAGCAAAAAGGGGGAAGTGGGCTATAGCCTCCTTTGTGCCCCTTCGTAATATCCATATCTGCAGGTACAAGCTCATGAAATCTTTCTTCAAATATTTTATTGTCAAGATATGTACCTAACACTTGGCACTTTTATCCCAGTCAGACACTACTATTTTATAAACTGTGAAGGCAGCAGCAGGATTTTACAGGGTGTTGATATGTGTGCATTGTATATTTTGCATATGAAGAATTGCAGACTGGTTAGAGAGCTGGATGGGATTTGGCCCATGTCAGGGAACACCCTGTTAGCGTACAAGTAACCCTCCACTGTGGTCTGTCCATTGCCACAAAGAGACAACTTGCTAATCTGTAACAGCAATCCATTTTCTTCTTTTGGACATAAGCCAAATTTGCTAAGGCTGGTTCTGTCCAAAGGTATGTTTCCAACTATTAAACAACAATAAAAAAAGGGAGTTTAATGGCCAGTGTCATGCTGGCACTTTCAGGAAAGTTTTAATTAAGGCTACTATAAACAGATATGTATTGATCATTTCCTTACAGTGTGAATCCTGATTGGTTAGGCTGTGTTATCTTCCAACTGGTTGCTAAAACATCACCCATTTATGGCCAAACTCTGTTATGTTCTCCATAGGCTTCATGCAGTTGCATATCTCAGTACTTTGTACCACCTCAGGGCAGACAATCCCATACCCTTTTTGGAAATACCAGCATCTAGAACCTCTGGGATTACTGTTTGCTTTAAAAAAAATAATTATGAGCTAAGGTCGTATGTGATAATGAAAAAGACATCTTTATCATGATTACCTCCCCTGTAAATTTTCAGGAATTAACTAAACAGTCATCCAAAAGCAAAGAAGTCACCCTTACTTCATTAGGAATTTGCTCTGGAGGAAAAAAATATAGAGTTAGTCCTGCAATGTCTCAGAATTTGTTATATGCCTGGATAAGCTTTTACAACTCATTTTGTTAAATTATCAGTATTACAGTCTCTTATTCAAAGTGATTAAATGTCAATAATGTAGAGACAGAATGCTACAAGACAGTAGACTGAAAGGGCTTCTAATAGGACAGGGAATGTCACTGTTATCATACAAAATCAGTTGTTCAGTTGAAGTAGTTTTCCATCTACCAGTGTCTCTGTAATTAGAGAGATGACTTCTGTCAGTTGGGATAAACCTCACAGCACTGAGGAGATGTATGTTTATCTCTTGTTCTGCTTGCTTTCTCATCTCTTATTAAAATTCATCCATGTTCCTGATAAAATAGATATAATAGCAAACTAAGAATATGGATAAGCTATCCCTCCACTTTGAAAACAAACTGCCCCCCTCATACTATCAGTGCTTCCATGTTTGAACTTTACAGCTTTTTTCTCACTCTGCTGTCAAGCACTTCATCTGCCTATTCCTTTGCAATTCCTTGCAGATGCTACCTCCTAGCTGATGGATGCTTCATCACTCTCCCAGAAAAAACAAGCAAAACAGGAAGCATTTGTAAAGAACTGGGCTGAAAATGTTGTTTTAGCTGGGGAAGAAAAAAATCCAATACATCACAGGAAAAAACTTCAGTCAGGTTTCCTGGAGCTGAGAGTTGCTAAAACAGTCAGTCCCTTAACTTTGGGAAATCTATTCCTAAACAAGGTTACAGAGTCATTTTTGCCTCAGACTGTCCAAAACGCTCAAAATGAAATGGAATTGTTAACTAATGAACAAGGCCTTTAAGCAACATTGAGCATAGGCTGTATTATGCACTTGTTACCATTTAGCACATGTATAATGTGCAAATGTCATCTCATAATGTAGATTGGTGAAAAGTCTACATCATACTAAGAAAACAGTTTTAAGACACCCATCAGTATGCTGTTGGCAATCTGCTTTTATTAAGCACATGTTAATGGGGAACTGGAGACACCTGGTTACTTGAAAAGAGATGTGTCTGTTTTGCAAATATCTAAAAGGCATCTGCTAAGCTTATGCTTTGGTAACTGCTAGCAATAAATGACGTTATCTTCTCAGTTTCCTCCAGCAGTCCTGAGAAATTTGCAATAACAAGACTGATCTCTTAGAAATGCACTTTTATAAAGTGCCTGCACACTCTTGGACAAAATTGTCTTGGCCATGGAAATATCTCAGTAAAACCCTGGCCCTGTATAACTACATATGAGCCCTAAGGATAGTAATTTTCTATTTGTTGAATTACTGGTCACCAAACTTTGCAATTTCCAAGAAACAATGTATTTGTTGTATCAGTCTCCTGACCTTCCATTCACTCTAACCAGGGGGTTGTTAACAACTAAGCAAACTTTGGCATCATTATCACTCACTCAGTAACCGTGTGTAAATAGTTGATTTTGTGATCCCAGGAATTACAAAAAAAAAGAAAAGAAAAAAATATTAACAAAGCATATGCAGAAAATTGGGCCCCAGTGTTTTAACTACCCTTAACAATTAACATTGTCATAAACACTATGATAGATGACTTTAACATTATACTGGCTTGAGTCTCAAAATTGGATGATGAGCAAATAATAAAATTGGATGTTATCAAGATCATTCACCAGTGATTTCCAACCAGGAAATCCCCTATCAGGATCAAGAAACTGTATGACTGTCCACCTCTGCTCCCTGAGTAGCTCATTCCATAATCTGTAAACACATGAGCACCGACAAAATCAAAATTCCTCAAAAGTGTAATGGCAACTTCCACTTTATTTTAAAAATACTGGATTAGGAGTCTTTCCTCCCC
>JANZLQ010000050.1:21371753-21388398 GCA_026212715.1 Elanus axillaris
TTTTTCCTCCCCCCCCCCCCCCCCCTCCTTAGAGTACTTATTTAGGTAAATGGAGACTGGTTTCAGTCTTCCTGGAGAAACGAGTCTCAGCTCTTTTCTCCATCTGCAAAGAGATAAACTGGCATCTCCTTCAGCCCACCAGGGTGAAATAATAATCCAATTAAAGATTACAATCAATTTTGTGGAATTTCTAGCCAACAGTACTCTTCCAAGATACAACAAAGAACTGAAAACTCTGAACCAGAGAGACAATGCAACAGAGGACATAACTCAGCTGAGACAGAAATCCTCCTCCTAAAAGAGTTTCTGTGGGTTACCTCATGACCATATTTGTTCATAATGTCTACTTGCAGAGGAAGCAGAATGAATCATCCTTTACTATCCTGATTCAGTGCTGTAGCTTGTAGACTACAGCATACCAACAGCAGTGGAGATAACCTTCCTACTCCAGTAGGAGTGGCCAAATCAAGCCACTAAAAAAAAAGGAAATAAACACCTGCCTTTGGGACAGAGTTCAGGGCCATGGTGGGAATAATACTACTTTCCTATATGAGTCTTCACAGGGGCAATATTCAAAGATAAATCCTGAGCCTTAGGCTCTTATGCTGTCTCACACTAAATAACTATTCATCAAGGGAGCTGACTAGATGTTCTACTGAATATGCTGCCTTTGGGGGATCCCATGAAAAGCCTTTCCGTTCAGATCCCAAAGCCAATCACAGCTAAATCCAGAGGATTAAGAGAACAGCCCTCTGCTTCTACAATATTTTTTCCCCATCAGAAGAAATAATGCAGACCATCTGAAGATTTGGAAATGGTAGGCTGAATATGCATAATAGAAAATCCCATAAGGATGCCAGCTGTGCATTTATGGATGAATGAAAAGTACAGGCTGTTAGTTGTGCAGTCATTTTCTTAGAGATATTAAGATCTGCTGCTAAAGAGCAGGAAAATGCAGTCACAGAGCCCACAGCTGACAAGCTCTATTGATGAAGGGCTTGTTTTTTTGCAGAGGCTTGTTTTCAGGATGTCTGAGAAAGCAGGAAAGAGGTAGGGGATTGACATGACTGCTGAGTTAGACTGGAACAAATTTGTATCAGGGTTTTGTTTTGGGGTGAGTGTGGTGAAAAAATACCCAGGCTTGTGATCATGAGGACAGCATGAGTCAGTAAAAGTGCCTGAGCTCTTTCTGGATCAGCATGGGGGATAGCATAGGCTGCATGTCAGGAAGCAAAGGGATTTATGGGGAGCTGGGAGTTATAACTGTTATAAGATACAATTGTGATAGATATGTCCGTGGTGATAAAATGATGTAATCTTAGTTGTGTTTTGAGCCAAGGCAGAGAGGATGGAGGCAAAAATTTGCATGGAGGTGCTGAGTCCCTCCTTCCATTCACGCAGCCTTTGTGGGGCAATTGCATAGCATGTGGGTGGCTGGCTGCTGGTACAGCCATTCCCTCCACCAGCTGGGACACTGGCTGTGCTCCCCTGGGAAAGTATAGCAGCACACTCCCTGGTAAACACGGTGGCAAAAGTAAGGCCTAGGAGAAATCACAGTAAGTACACTGGTCTGTTAAATCTCTGCTCTCCCTGTCAAAAAATGTTTCCTTTGATATTTCAAAAACACAGTAGGAGAGTGATTGATTAGATACCAGCCAAGTGCACCTCCGTATTGGTGGACATACCAGAGGAAATCCCAAGCTGTGAGGACATCACATCTCCCGAACAAAGTTTTGTCCTCTCCAAAGTGAGCTCACTTTGCTCTCCTGCTCAGTGGCTGCCAGAAGTTTACATTTAATTTAGCCTAAAATAGATCAAGGAAGGCTTCAAAATATTTGTAAAGCATTCATTGATTAACCTGAAACCAAGACGTCACACCCTTCAAGCCATAATTCTAGGACACAGCTGTCTGTTACTGGTGTCATTTAAATTTTCATTTAGTGTGACAGCACTTTGTCATAGTCTTGTTTAATTTGCCTTCAGTTAGGATGTTGTTATCATTAAATTCCACCAGAACTATTGGATTATATCTCAGCTGAATACATTGAGGGATTTATACATCATTATTTCTCCAAAAGCAGAAGGAAAAAAATTTAAATAATTCATTACTTTGCTTAAAAAAACTTGTGAGTAAATAGCTTTGGCACAGCCACAAATCACTTCTCAGGATGTGCACATACACACAGGTATACACATAAATCAGCATTCTTCTTTGACTAAGGCTGCTGACAGTTCAGAAGGTGCTGGCTGAACCTTGTTTGATGGCTAGCTCTAAGTAATAGCAGATTCTTTTCATTACTTGTAGAAAAATGTGGACATTTGATCAGATGAAAACACTTCTCTTTCTGTATCCAAAGAATTTGTATTGGGACATACAATGTGCCAAAGATAATTTGATACCATTCATATTTGATTGCTTTGTTAGCTTGAGTTTGAAAGGAAAAGAACATCTGCCTGTTGCCAAAGTCCATTTCCCTTTGAACCATGCTTGGATATAACTCACAGCTGAAGCAATTTACAGCATGAAAAAAAAACCCTCTCATTGTTTTGCTTATAGAACAGTTTTTTGTACCTTTCATAGTTTGTACTGTGCTTAAAATAGTGGAGAAGATACTAGATTTCTGTCTGAATATCAAGCACTTCCTGTTTTAAAACTACTTTGTAATTGTAAGTTAATATTCAATATACTGGTACTTCTTCACCAAGTCTGAACAGAAAAATAGTGGGGGGCGAGCAACACTGGTGTCTGAACACTGAGTATAGCCCAACTTCATAGGAGGGTCAGCCCTCTCCAAATGGAAAAACCCTAACAGCAGCACAACCTGTCTGCAGGGCACCCTTTCAGTAAGCATCAAGATCATGGAAGCTTTGGGCTAATTTGTTTATCTTCTTGATTAACAACTTCACAGTCTTCACTGCTGTGCAGTGCATACATCACTTTATGACTGCTGTTCCCTCATCTCAAATCTGTCTGCACTCTGCACCTGCCTGACCCAAACCCTGATGGTTGTAACACCCTGAAAGATCAGCCTGTAGCTCTGAAGTGCTTCAGAGTGAAACAACACCAGAGTGTTAGTAGTTCTAAATGAAAGAGACTAGAAAGAACAAGTAATCAAGAAGACACATAAAATGACAAAAAGAAATATATTCCAGGATTCAGTGTTTGAGATCCCATATGATAAAAAGTGAATGGATATGAAATGTTTGACCAAGTATCCTATTTTGTGAAATCAGCTCTATCCATTGTGAATTAAGTGTATTTTGATTCTATTGGGTTGAAATTTCCATCTATGAATAAAATAGACCTGTGTGTTGATACTGAATTTGGACTTGCATAAACTGTGGTCTCACAACTGTGATGAGCATAGGTCATAGTACTGTTGTCATAGGTTAAAAAAATAATTTTTTTTTTTAAAATTAACAGTAAAGTTAAAACAAATTATTAGGTAGAGTAAAAAAGTATGGCTTCTTAAAAAACATCTCTGAGCAGTGGAAATTTTATTTTACTTCATATAATAAATTACAAAGACTTATCCCATTTCTTTATGAATTACTACTTGAATACTTCTTAAATATCACTACAGTTATTTATGCTACTGTGCAGGCAAGGTGGGATGACAACAGGATAATGTACACCTACTCTTCCAGTTTTATCAAACCTTGTCTATTAGTCCTGTCCCTACTCATCAGCACAGTAACAGTAACAGAAATAATTGCTGGACAACTTGCAGTTTCATCTTTTATACAACACTGCTTCTAACACAGTTAACAGACCTGGAGATAAAGGCAAGGACTGAACCTACTTTGAGAAAACTGCCAAAGGTGCCATTTTCCCCAAAAAATACATACATGCTATTTTCATTCATAAACTGAAAGAACAAAAGTGTTCCTAAAAGAGATGGAAAAGAAAAAGAAATGTCTGCATTTTCAATTTATTTCCTTGGGATATTTGCCCTCATATGACTTTGGACACAGGGGCTGAAGCACAGTGTCCTATATCTTGCCATTGGCATTGTTTTCTCAGCTGTGGGCAAGATAGATGAATTTATCATGTCCTCCTTTGTATGGTTTTTTTTTTTCATAGAGAAGCGAGGGACTTCTGACAGTTATTGTTGATAAATGGTGAAAGCATTTTGTCTTTATGGGATGCATCTCCCTGTTATTACAGGCCAGGTCTCCTACACTCTGCTGATGGGGAGAGACCTTTAGAATCCCCACTTACAAAGAGATGCTTCCTTGAAAAAACATTGCATTGCTTTTTCTCCAAAAATATAGAAACCAGGAGACCATCACCTAAAATAACAGACATAGGTCTCATGTTTGTCAGCTGCCTTTTTGGAAGAAAATTAAGAAAGTAATGATGGGGCCTCAACTAGTTGGTAATTTTATACTTCTAAAAACATCTTCTCAAAATCCACTCCAACTAATATAAACAAATAATTTTCCCTAGACCTCGTTTACATTTGTGCTATTGTCCTTATATAGGAAAGCCTTATTGGTTATCTGTGGTAATATTTTATGTGTTCAGTCAGGAACACTTACTCCACTCCCTGAAGCAATGATAGCACTTGATATTATTTTGATATGTTTCATCCAATAATGTTTTTAGAGTATGCAGTTTTACCTCTTCTCTCATCCCATGTTTTCTTCCGTTCATTGCCAATAAAGATGGCTACAGACAGCAGCAACATTATACTAAAGAGAAAAATAGTGCAATACAGAGCTTCCTACCTTTAAATAATTCAGGTACTGATGACTGTGACCAAAATTCACTGCCATCTGTCAGTAAGTAGATTTAATTTAGTTAAATGTGACAATCCCTTCCTACTAGACAGCTGTCCACATAATCCATGGCACCCCACATTGAAAAATCCCAGCAGAAAGACTAGTAAGTGAATGAACATGGAGTATAATCCCTATTCAGAACCAATAAAGAATACATGTATTTCAATTTATATATATATATATTTACATGTATTTAATATATATGTATAGTGAACAAAAATATTTTCTCATGTTTTAGGAGCATATGCTTCATGACAAGTATAGTTAAACAATTATGACCTAGTTTTTCTTATACCAGTATCTCAAACCAAAGACTTTACACATACCTATATTAATAGAAATCCCAAAAACCTACCTTCCCCCCAAATTACCGGACCTTTTGCATTTTCCATTCAAATCCGAGATTTTTAAATAGTGCTATGGACCTTCACAAAACCATCAGTGTAATTTCAGACAGTACAGTATCACATTCAGTTCATGCTCTCTTTTGGCAATTTAACTTAGCAGAAGTGAGGATGACCCTCTTTCTGCAGGGAGAGGAATTTTGCAGTTACACGGAGCTGGTCAAAACAATTAGAACCTATGTAAGTTTGACTGGATGGATACAACACAAATATTAACTAAAATAAAAACTTATTGATCCTAACAACTTTTCAAGATATCACTCAAATTTATAACAAGTTTGTTATCATTCCTGTGCCTTGAAATCTTGGATCTCCAGAAGCAGAGCAATCTATACTCAATAGACAGAATCAAGGTGCTTTACTGAATCCATAAAAGTATGCACTTAATTTGTAACAGAGAGCAGAAAATCTCTTGTTACTGGTAGTTGAGGAGAAGAGAGACTCTTACGTCACTACTGTAAACCACCATGATCACCTGAGCAACCTCTTCTCTTTAGCAGTATCAGCCTCATATTTTTATTAAGGGATTTGGTAAGTGGCCATGTCTAACTTGAAAATAAATGTCCTTCCTCTAGCAGCTAAAAACCCCAAAGTTCATAGGTACATGATTATAATTAGACTATGCTTCATGCTTGCACTGCTCAAATTCAGGCACTCTGCTCTGAAGCTAGGGTTAGCCAGGAGGACTAAGCATCACCACTGCCAGTTAAAAATATTCTCGTTAATCTCCCTACAGAACATTTCAAGTACATTCACTGAAGTCTGGAGTTTTCAACATTTACATATATTATATATAAGCTTTGTCCTACTGGTAATTTTTCTATATCATTCCCAATGAATTTTTTTCATGTGGTAACAAAACTTGCTTTTCAGTTTCCAGCATAGCAATACACATTCACTGCAGCCAGAAACTATAATGAGAAAGTTTAAAACTGTTTTGCCTAACCATTAATTGAGACAAAGTTCACTAGTTTATATTAAGACTAGGCCTACATTCTAACTTGGTTGCTGCTGCTACTTTTTTATGAAGTTAATGATACTTTTACATTTTTATTTTTATGCATTATCCATTTTTCTCTGCATACCAAGTAATGTTTAGATGAAAAGAATCAGATCTCCCATGGGAGTAACTTGGCTTTACCGCTGCCACTGAAAAAATAGTATTCCATACCCCAGGTACATACGCATCCCTACTCTGCATATTCTTCTATATTACTCTTATACTTGAGTGATGTTGAAGTTGCTGTACTCCTTACTTAAATAAAAAGGGCAGGAAAATGGCTCTCTAGAACTGTAAATGGATAGTTCAGGTATAACACTATAAGCTCACTGCACAAAACTTGACCATTTAGATTCAGCAAACATCCATCTCAGGAGACGACTTACTTCTAAAGAAGCCAAAGGTTGATAGTGACCTCACTTTAGATTCCTACAAGGTTTGGATTTTAGCTTCCTGCATATCATTCTTAATTAATACACTTTAATAATGCATTTATCAACAGGTTATTAAAAATCAGTAGATTTTAAAGATTTAAACAATTAAGGACTATTATTTTAATAATTACTATTATAATCTGGAAGGGGAGGAAGAATAGCAGCAAAAAGTAAAGTGTACCATAAAAAATAAAGGTTTTTAACAAAACCAACAAAAATTGGTCTGTCCAGGAAAAGGTCATTTTTATTTTATTCTTACTGGTTTTACAATTTCACATTCTCCTTAAAGAAAATGTCTTCACTATTTTCAATAGTATCAAAATATCTAAAATGATTCTGGAGTTGTTTTTTTGTTTGTTTTTTTTACTTGAGATTACATATGCAAGGCTCTTTAAGATCCTCCAACTGAAATAGACTACAGAGACTTTTGAATCTATTGTTTTTATAACTGCTGTCATAATATAGGTCTGTCAGCTTTATAGTTTATACATGCTATGATTCAGAAACTATAATTCAGCAATTCTCATGTATTTTGATTCCTATTTCAGGGACTTATTCACCAGGGAATTGATCTCATTAGCTAACTTCAAACATTTAAATAAGAGCCTCTGCTTAGAGAATGCTATGAAGTTAAAATTAATTTTGAACATAAATCAGCTGGCATATGGATGGCTTCTATTCTCTACACTTTCCAGCAAAGCAAGCTCAGTCATGAAGTTGTTACAGTGCAATAAAAATAATTACAACTAATTCAGGTATAAAATAATAATATACAATTTATGTCATGGAACAAATGTGTGGTAAAATAAAGTATCCTTTACCTTCAAATGAAATATCAATGATTGAATAAGAGAACATTATAATCCTAACTTTTAGGCTGGTTAGATATACGCTTAAATGTAAATGGTCATGTGAATAATCATTTTCATCACTGCATAGCAATACATATATGCAGTATTACCAGAAAAATTGTGTTCTTGAAACCTTTGGAAGTTTAATATATTCAAGCAAATCATTGTCCTCAAATCTTATTATTGTGCAACAAGTAAAAGAATGGGATCTTCCAAAAACCAAAGTACTTAGATCCCTGAAGTGCATGGTTTGACACAATTTAGGTAACTACATTGTCTATAGAAGTCCTGAAATCCGCTGTTTAGCTGACCTCTAACTCTGGAGACACCCACCTCCCCTTCTTTCCCTTACTTCTCATTTGCAATTTTGCAAAGTGCCCACACTTGACTTTGGGATGTATGCAGGAGTGCAACAAATATCTTCTCTTTTCTGTCTTGCAAGACACATTTTTCGGTATCCAAAAACTATGTCTGCTTTCACCAAAGTTCCTAAGGCTCTTGATCCATGGGGTGTACTTTGCACATTCATCATGCACGCCATAGGACTGGCTTTTAAGAAAAAAAAAAATAGCAATGGCTAATATATTCACAACATACTTTTTATAAAGATGAATAAAATGTGATGAATTGTCACAAAAATTGTCACAGTTTAATTCCCATGTTACTTAATTTTTACTTCTGCTGACAACTTTTCATCCTCTCTGTAGTTTCAGTTCCACTTTACCTCGTTAGCTCTCTGTTGGTATTTGCTGCAGTACAATATTCTATTTCTCCAATAATATTTTCCTCTCTATTGACATGGGTGTTAGATTTGGCACATAACTTACTGTGGTATCTTTTTGATAAAGAGAGCAAGAAAGCTATTGATCAGCATAAATATCAGCAGCCATACTATTAAATACAGTATTCTATATTTACAAAATTAATAATTTGACTATATTAGTAAGTATATAAACATCCTTTCAGAGCTACGTGGACTGCTTCTAAAATGAAAACATTTGCTTCATTGTGATGAAACACTATTTGCAGCAGACTGAAAGTTCTTGTCATTAAATCAACTTCTGTTTTCACATTTAGTCTGACAAATTCCAGTACTCATACCATTTCCTTTGGAGTAATGCACAAAATATTCAAAGAATACAATGGTATAAGTTTTAACTGGATTATTCTTTATCAGGGGCAGTTAAAGGAAGACACACACAGATCAGCCTGACTGACTCTTACCTTAAAGTAGCAAAGGAGGGAGGAAAAGAGCACATCAAAATGGAATTTCTTACTCACTCTCTTTGACTTCTCAGTTTATCATTAATAAGCATCTATGGTTGACTTTGGCCTTCACAAGGAAGTAGGCCCCAAACTGAAATGCCAGCATAAAACAATAACATTTTAGGATCATTGTCATTAGGAGGTGTTTTAAGGTGAAAAAAATTTAAGTTGGTAATGCTGACAGGTAACAGATCATTGCATGTATGTGGGTGAATGACTGAAGCTGAACTTTTGAAGTCTGCTGCTTGCTAGCTGCTGCCAGTATGGGTTGATTGCAAACATTCATAGCACCTGGATGAAATGGAAGTAGCATGACCCCAGTCTGCCAGTTGACAGAGGCAAGAACCGCCAATCGGGAGGCTGATCACATATTGTGCTTCTGCACAGGGACTATTTACATTAGGAAACCAGGGGCTTGGGTTCTGGAAAGAAGAGCAGGTGTGAAAAAGAAGGGTTCTCAAAAAGAGGAAGTAGTCTTGGAAAGATGCAGTTGTAGAGCCTGCCTGCAGGAAAGACCCCAGAAGAGGAGGAAGATCCTGCAGGTCAGGCTGCTGGGTGGAAATGAATGCCAATGAGTACCCAGGGACCTTGGCCACTAACACTCAGGACTGATGACTGTGAGCAGCAGCACAGCATGAACTGGTATGACTTTCTGCCCAGCCTTCGTGGAGTGACATCTCTGTGGGGAAGGAAAGTCAGGACCTGGGAATATAGCCTAGTGGGGGGAGCAAGGGAATGAGTGTGTGGGATGACCAAGCAGGGTAAAAGATCTAATCCCACTGGTTCTTAAATAAACACCAGCTTCTAGATCCACTATGGGTTATAATTTACTCTGTTTCACCTGCAACAGAAGAAAAATAATTTCCAGAATATATTTATGGAAATGTTTTTTTATTATCCCAAGATGGCATTATTTTTTTTGGCACAGGGAGCAAAAAATCAATTGCAGATGTAACTTTAGAAAATCTGATGTTTCAAAAATGACCCTCTCCTTCCTTTCCCCTAAATGGCAAATTGGTTAAATTAACAGGAAAAGACCTTGGAGTAGAAGTGCAGGAGGTATAAAAACAAACTTGCAGTGAGTTACTTCTTTTAAATTGTTGTTACACATTTTTTGCTTAATGGGAAATAGTTTTGGCTGGGTGTGCTTCTGTTGCTTTGTGGAATAAGACTGATTGCTAAGCAGAAAAAAATCAAGTATTACACCATGGAGTCACTTGGTTGGTAGCAACCAAAATTTGCATTGCTTTTGGAGCAACCCCAGGAGTCCTCATAACCCAGAACAGGTCTCTGAGCAGGGTATATACCACCTGCATGTAGCCATCTAATTTACGGCTCCAAATAATCTCTAAGAGACACCTGATCTCTTCATTTACTGTATAGGTAATTAATTACACCAGAGTTAGATACTTGGTATAACCTGACATACATAGCTTGGATATCTCTGTGCTTCCTTCTTGCCCCTTAGAAACAGTAAGACACAGCTCACCTTTCCTCACAGACTTATCCTTACTCCTGTACACTGTGACTGTAGTCCCAACCCCAGATAGTCCAGCAGAACAGGGAAGATAGCATCTCTTTTCCAGTCTGAATCCCATGCACAGATGCCAGTTCAAGAAATAACCCCATCCACAGAAAGTATATTAAAGGATTTGTTTAGCCATCTTGGCCCATCTGTGCTAATTTTGGGTCTTGCAACACCAGCAGCATGCCCCATATAAAATATTTTGGCTATAGAAATATACAAGTGGATACACTTTGTAACTTTTTTCCCCCTAACTCATGCAGGGTATAAAGTTATGATCTGTAACTGTAACTTCTATATGACCAAAACCAACAAAATGACATAAGGAAAGAAATCACATTTTTCCTCAGCAATTATCTCTCAAAAGAGGAGATGACGTGCTCTGATTTACTTTGTGAGGATACGTGATCTTGACAGGCAAGCTTTATGGACGATAATTCCTGATGCTGTTGAAATAATGTGAAATTTTTCACAGATAAGTACAAAAAAATGGTTCCTTTGTTAAATTATTTTGATCAACGTTTTCATTCAATTAATTCCCTGTGCCTTGCAAACATAAGAAGGCAATTGTTCATAGGCAAAAATTGCTGTGTCATTCTGCCAGCTATCTGAGTAGCTCCGGGCAGTCTTACATACACCAATAAATAGCTATAAACATACTTGCCTGCCCATGCTCTATAAAACTAGGTCATAGACATTTGGAGCCAAGATCGGTGATTATGGTTTAGGAACACTGCACTTCGAGTATAGAGAACAGAGTAGGTTCAGTGCTTCATGGAAATTTCACTAGGATAAAAATATTGCATAAGAAAACCCCAGGTGACCTTTTGCAGCTCGCTGAATCTCCTCTCAACACATTGCTTGGGGCAATTCAGGGCTAGCTGAGGACCTGGCCATTTGCTGGTGATGTTGCTGAACCCCTTCCAGCAGGAGCAAAGCAAGCAAGAAAACCAGCCAGCGCTCCCACAGAGCATGGTGATCTCTTAAATGATTTCATGGGATAGAAAGGGGCTGGAATAGTCTAAGTTTCTCCAAGTCCTGTTTAAGCATCATAGCAATAAAACATTAAAAAACGGGGAAAAAAAAGATTAAAGCTACTTATATTTAGCATGCAGTCTTATCTGAGACCACCTGTTCCCTGCTGTACTACTGCAATATTCCCATTCAGTGTGATTTGGTTTGATTTAACACAGTCAATGCGTACCACTTCCAGGTAGGTCCACTTGATCTTTTTCTAAATTAGCAAGGATAAGCTCATAGGACATAAAAAAAAGATCAGTGTGTTCAACCTTTGGTGTAAGACAGAAAATATTTTTCACCTAGACAGAATTCCAGCTAAGCTCCCATATTAGGTTTTCTTTAGAAGAAAAAGAAACTATCAAAATATTTAAAAATATTTAAAAAAACCCACAACATTTTAGTGCTTTTAATAGATATTCACTTGTCCTTGAAATAAAGTAGTAATTCCTGTCACTCTTATCGTACGCTCTTTCAGCTTTTAGTATGTAAAGTTAGTCATATACTTGGAACATAAATTTCTGTGTGTATACAAACTCTTTGTATAAAATGCAGATAAGTAACACAATATTGTTACAGCTGTATGCCTACACTTGCTTAAAAAGATCTCTAAACTGCTTTAACATTCACCAGACAACTCATATATTAATGTAAGTATATATGAGTTTGTGTATATCCCTTAAAATATATTTATAATGTTGGTACTGAAATAGACATAGAAAACTTGTATTAGACTGATGAAACACTAAACTGAGAGTCTTAAATATGTTCTTCATCTAGCACTAGATGGAAAAATTAATATTCTAAAACTTATTACAGGCATATTTTATAACAGATATGAATAAATTACCTCTGTAGCATTGCCTACCAAGAATTAGTAGTTTTATATAAAATCAAAACAAAATCCTCCCCTCCATTTTGATAAAACTAAGCAACACAAAAAGCATTTACGTAGCTGCACTGATCTTGAACACAGCTTGCCTAGGCTGAGGTTTTAATAAAGTTAAATTCCATAACACAATGGTTAACTTTTGGTAAAAACAAATGAAAAATAATTGGAATGGCATCACTTACCAAAAGCTTGATGTGTAAGTCACGCCTACTTCTGCTCTGGCCTTTGGAGAAATGGCCAGTCTTGGGAAACAACAGAGTTGGGAGAGAGATCACACATTTTTTTAGGCTTTCTGAAGCAATCCAGGAAATTTTCATGCCACTGAACATTATTGTTGGTTAATGTTGTAAATGGGAAAGTAAATTGATGGTGATTGAAAACTTCCCTACAGGACAAGAAAAAAGATGGCAGCTATTAAGCAGAGAGCTGAGGGGTTTTGAAGAGATCATGAAGAATGGGTAACAGAGTGAAAGGACCTCGGGCCTTGCTTCTCTAGAACAGCATTGCCAATGCTTCCTCATCATGCTATGTTACAAATGCATAATACATGACTCTCTTACTCCTAACATTGGACTTATTATGTAGCTAGGCAGGCCTATCAATTATTTTTGGAAATGAGTCACAATGAATGTATTCTTCATTTTTATATGTCTATCAAGGCAGAGGATACTTGCTAAAGAAAAAAAAAAAGATAAAAATAAAAAATCAATGCTCCTTTGCACTGGAATGCAGTAACTGTAAAGTGTGCAGCTCTGAGTTAAATCAAAGTGCAGGTCAAGCAATGAATTTTTCAGTAAAAATCCCCATCCACAGCACCAGGGATTTCTACTGAAAATAAGCAGGGGGGGAATCAATTCTTGACTATAGCCCCAGGTTCTACTGAGTAACACACGCTTGGTACTGTAACATGAGACATTATTATTAAGAAAATGTGGCTATTGCTTCACAGGTTGAAGATCCCGAGAGGAGAAGCAAGATAGAGGCCATAAAGGACAGAGAGGTAGAAAAATGAAAAAAAGAAACATTATGCTTTTAGAATTTCAATATTGTCAATAGCAGGCTTCTGACTGACGTAAATTTACAAAATGCTGCTGGTAATGCTATGCCTGACATCAACTGAGGCTCGAAGGTTTGAAAAGGAGAGATTTTTTCCTTATTGTCGCATGCTGAAATAGTATTTCCACTGTGACTGTCGTTCTTGTGACACTATCATGTCTGTGTCCTGATGCTGCAGCATAAAAACTGAATGCCTTTTTAACTACAAAATTAATAGGACTTTCATCTCACATAGTACATCCTCATTAATACTAAATAGATTAATTAGGATAAAAATATTACCATAAATAGTATAGGGATTAATAATTTAATACCAATAAAAGTATTGCCATTTTTCATAAAATCTTACATATCAAACTCACTTAATCACCATTTGGATTGCCCAGGAAACTCCATGCACAGTAGCCCAGTGTTTGCACTGCCCTTGTTTTGCACATCTAAAGCCCCTGTTATGCCAATTTAAGCCCTATGAACATGCCCAGATCTTCTTGGCACAGCCCTGCACCTGGTGACAGCATTGGGTAGTTCCCAGTTTAGGAACTGACTCTATACTTTCCTTGACTTTAAGAAATGTTATTGTTCCAAGTCAGAATACAGGATTCAATCCTGAATCTAGTCCAAGTCTAACATATGACTTTAGGCACAAGAAAAGTCTTTTTCAAGTGAATGTCAGATATTCTCTGACAGTGATATTTTACTGCTTCTTTTACTGCTATTTTACTGCAAGGCCTAAGAGAAATGGCTTCAGTTATTAGTATGGATGCCTGGGTGAAGTTGCCCATCAAATTATTCCTCATTTTGTCATTGCCTGTGGAAAACTAATGGTCATGGATCCTTCTTCCAGAAATCCTCTGTGTTCTCTATTTAGAACATAAACTGAAAGCTGAGAAGGTAATGAGGAAGGATCTAGGCAGGCCCTGTTCTCATACTCTTCCTTAAGCATCCTCTGTTGTCTGCTACCATAGGGTACACGGTTCATCCTGTCTATGGATTACCTAGTACAGAACCGCATGGTTGAAGAACATAAAATAAATATTGCCCTTACATGTAAAGAAAAAAATGAAGAACGAAAGGGATTTGGAGAATTAAGATCTGGGACCTTGTGCCACCTGGCATAAAAGGAAAACAAACCCGAAGGAAATCAGAAACAAATTTTCTTCCCAATCGTATACATGACGTAGAGCTATTAGTTATAACAACATTGTTTTCCAGAAGTACATTCATACAAAACCAGCAGTACTGGAGCTTGAGATAACACATGCACAAAATCCATTAGCAATTTGTGAGAACTAAACCGTGCTGACAGACCAATTCCTCTCAACAACAGTTCTGGGCTGTTGTACAGCATTTGCCACAGCATTTCACCAAGAGGCACTGGCAGGCTTGGCACAACCTGCAAAGAGCACTTCCAGAAATGTCAGTAAATAACACCTTTGTTTTTACTGCTGCTGACAGAAGCAGTCGAAGAGCCCAGGTGGGAATAGGTCCTATGTGCATTAGGCAGGTGTGTGCTGACTTTAAGGCATGCCATTTAACATGCCAAAGGGCGAGGGATGGGATGACTCATGTCTACCTCTATGCACGCAGTCACTACCTCTGTCTTTGCTACTCTTTGGAGGGAATAACTCTATCCACATGGTGGCTCTACCCCCACTGCAGGCAAGAAGGTGCGGGCGTCCTCCTCATCCTGTAGCCCTGCCAGCAGTGCTGCCCTACCTGCTCCACAGCCTGCTGGAGCAGAGGACAAAAGCTAGGCTGTGGGGTCAATTAGTCAGAAACCTAATTATTTTCATGCTTTTGACAGAAACTCAATGTAATTTTCTGAAGAAAAATAACATGTGAACTAGCCAGGTGAAATATACTGGTAGTAGCTCTGTAGGTATACATTACAGAAATAGGATAAATTTCCTGTAGGTGTCTAACAAGCAGTTTAGCTGAACTGCACCAGTTCATGGTACTGAGTCTGAATGAAGATCCTCAGATCTCGAACACGAGGGAAATTCTGACACAGTGGCCAATAGTTTCAAAATTAAGGACTTTGTGTGCCTTGCTATCAGGCAGTCAAACTGTGATAAGAGATTTTGATTTTATGACGTGCCGAGCACGTCTGAAAATCAAGCTCCTTCATGGTACTTCAAGATGGGTGGTAAGAATCAGAGAACTCTAAAGTCAACACAACCAGAATTCATGTCAAAATTTCACCTTTTTAACCTAGCTCTTACCTAATTTATACAAGCACCATCAGCAATACACTCACTGAGAGGCAAGAAAAAGGAATTTAAAATGCAACAGTATAGTCTTCCTGCTTTGCCCTATTAGCATTCTAAAGTAATACTAATATTTTACTGTTCTGATACAAAAATCAAAAGGGTTTTTATTACAGAGAACTGGCTTTTCAAATTACAGATTATACTCCAATTAATATGAAATTATTATGTTGTGATAAAATGTGATATGCAATGTGTAATAAAATAGATTATTTAAAGGATATTAACAATAACACAGACAACATGTCACAGTATTTGTCATTATTCTAAAACTGGTTTTCAGCTATTTTTTCAACGGTTAAAGTAAATCTTCAGAGACAGAAAACTAGAATGTGACTGTAGTTACACTGTTCTCATTTGTGCAGGCGCATTAATTCATTATTGCAGAGTTGTTGGTGACCAATGAGTTTGGAGCACTAAGCACTACCTATCTACTTGCAATAAAAGAGTATTGGAACACTTTGTTTAAGGATCCTATATACACAAATAATTACTCAAATGTTAAGAAAAGATACAAGTCCTGGATATAGAGTCTGAGAAATGAAAGTGATGTTTTAAAGGTAAAAAAACTCTGAACTTTTCTGTAAGCTTGATATCACTGTAGCAAAATCTCCAATGAAAGATACAGCTACAGTGCAAGACAAAGAGTGGAATAAAGATCTCATCTTTGAGTGCATGACAGAAAAAATAAAAATAAGTAATAAAAAAAAAGAGTGCTCACCTGCATTACAAGGACATATCCAACTCCTTAACAGTATTTCTATCAAACCTTTGACTTTTTTTTTTCCAAATGTCAAATATAGCTGTATTTTGTGTAGCTCGCGTACAAATCAAGAACAGAAGATAAAGTTTGGGGGCAGATACATAAGGTGTTCCCTCTATCACATGCAACATAGGATTTGGAAGCAAATGTTTCTAACAACACAAATGGGAAAAGGGCTATATTAAAAGAAAAAGCTGTTACATTGCATATATAACTTTGATTTTTTTTTTTTTTCAGAAAAAAGTTCCCACGTGTGGTGGGTTGACCATGGCTGGATGCCAGGTGCCCACCAAAGCTGTTCTAGCACTCCCCCCCTCTTCGCTGGACAGGGGAGAGAAAAAAAAAATATAACAAAGGGCTTGTGGGTCAAGATAAGGACAGGAGA
>JANZLQ010000050.1:21398674-21409053 GCA_026212715.1 Elanus axillaris
GGCATGGTGGGGGTTGTGGTGGAGGGGTAAAAGCCTTCTTTGGCTCATTTAGAAAGGTGAGCAAATTGCTCAGAATAAGAGTTTAACTTGGAAGTCAGTTCCCTGGGGGAGAACACAGTAGCCATGACTTTATACAGCTACTGAATAAGCCAATGTACAAAAATGACACTATAAAGTGCACAGCTAATACCTTTTACTTGTCATTCTTCCGCCTAATATGAATATGCTAGAATATTACCTTTTTCTCGAGCCATGCTTCAAGTAATACTTTAATAATGGTCCCATACATATCATGATAACTTCCATCTTGTACGTTCCCAAAATGCTTCAGAAATGTCATCTGTCACTAAAACGCAGCTCCATCTAGTCATATATCTGGGTTGAATGTAGTTAATTTTTCATTAAAAGTCAGATTATTTATATTAAATTTTAGTTTTATTAGAAATAACTTCCATCACATAAAAAAATTTCACCTCCATTTTTGTGAATGTTTGCATATTTCTTAATGATCTGGATATGACTTGTATTCCATGAAAGCTATGTGACATCAACTCCTTTGCAAATTAAAACATAAGAAACATGGTATATTACATAATAAATCAACATTAATTTTGTAGTGAAATGGCATTTTATCAATACACCTCCAATTGTCCAAAATATATGCACTAAATCTTGTACTCTTCACGGCCATTTCTTTGAGCAACTAAGAAGACCCTAAAATAAGTCTCTCCAAAATTAGAGATAAGAATTTGTTTCTGCAACATTTCTCCAGGTTTTCCAGAAAATCAATTCAAAACTATTTTTTTTGTTTTAATCCAAATGAGGGAAACACCATGACTTCATATAAAAGACTTGGACAATCTTGGAATTGCTTTGGTCCTTGCTTTTTTCATTAGTTTGTCTTTTAAAATTGTGCATGCAGAATCAATCTCCCTTTAAATAGCAAGCAAAATTTTAATTGTGTAAAAATATTCTGAGTTAGCTACAAAAACATTTATTGTTTTTACTTCCCTTTTGTGACCACTTCTCCTTAAATTCTCTTTTGTACTGTCATATCTTGTATGTCATCTATGTATTGATTATGGCTAATTTTTTCTAGAGGTAGGTGGTACAGAGTGCAGATACATTTAAATTAAAACCAGTCAAGTGCTTCAGCTGATGAGTTGAAAAAGTATGAATAGGCAAAAATAGCCCTTCTTATGTCACATTAATATGTAAATGATCTTTCATTTAGGGCAACAAATGGCATATTTAATAACTATTACAATAAAAGGTAATAATTTAATTCTTTGAGATACAATAGGGTAGGCACTACCAGATAATGCCCATAAAAACTTTAAGTCAATGAGACTACTGAAATTTTATTTAGAGTGTCACCCACACAAGCCTAATTTTTAAAATGCAAGGATCAAGCCTAAACAAATCTGTATTTAAGCATCTAAACAGAAAAGATATGTTACAGGTGTTCAGACACTCACAAATCACCACTCAGCCAAAGGATATCCAGTTAACAATGGATTAAGTTGCTTAAATTAGAATATTTGCATTGTGAAGTCTATGCTTACAAATTTAAACTAAGCATTTTCCTAGAATGAAGGTGACAACACTTCTGCTATCTTATATTTTCACAGGTTAAAACACAGTTAATGCTTGAGATCTACCTTCCCATCATGTATTATTTTTCATGTTTTCATGCATATTTTGTCAATTTTGCCTTCTGCATGTATGAGTGCTGTCAATAATTGGTAAAATGGCAAGCATTAAAGCATCTTGATACCTTGTAAGATAGATATTTACTCCTTTGACAGAGGCAAAAGTAGAAGAACAAACATTACACTCACAAAATTGTGTATAGTGATTACACGTCAAGAGCCATGATTAGGAATCAGGTATTCTGTTGCTAAGTATTTTGCTCCAAGCTAACAATCAGAGTCCCTCCCTTCACTTTCTACCACCCACTGCATTTTTAGTATAATGTAATCATCCCAAACTACTCATACAATTAGAGACTTTTAACTTCATTACTAATGATGAAATTTTGACTAATTAATAATTCCTAAAGGAACGTTTAGCATAATCTACATTTTGACAATAGAGCATGAAAATTGAAAGAACAAGAACAAATGTACGCACATTTCCAGCTGTCTTTGAATTATGACAGTGACATTAATAATTTGTTATATTCATTGTTCAGCATTTATTTAAACTGCTCATAGAGCATGATAAACATAATTAAAATTAATGAAACCTAAAGAACACACAGAGGAACAGATGTCAATGTCAACTGTATTTGCTACTTAAAGAGAACCCCAAAGTTAGAGGTTTGCATTTGATGTTTGATTAATGTGACAGTTGACTGGTGTATGATTAATTGATACAAGTTATCTTTCTTATTTTACTGCTATTGAAATGTTAGTAAGAGGCTACCAAAATGAAAGCAATTATTTATGAAACAATTCTGTGGTAACTTCTGCATGTTACTCCAAAGTAGTTCTTGTAGTGATGGAACTTATAAAACTTTAATATCTTACAATGAAATTCTCCTGACCATTCTGACAATATTGTGACTTCAGTTTTAGTTAAAAGCAGGTAAGTTGTCATGTATCTAGTGCATGTTCATTTTAGCTGTACGTTTATTATGTAGTCTGCATCTAAAATCAAGTTTGTGTCCCTGCCTCAGATATTTCAAAGGTCTTTTGCTGAATTACATTCTGTAACTTCAGTCAATTCTTCTTTGAATACAGGCTTTGAATGCCAAGTTTAGAATAATATGCTTGTGGCTTTAAGCTTGTGCCTTGCCCATAATCGGGAAATAGAAGACTCTTTTCCAACAGTTTGCAGCACAATAGTATTTCCCCAGGCTATAAAATGTATCGTAAGGCTTTGACTTCACTTGAATTTCTGCTTTCCAAGGACAGGCTCATCAGGTGCTATGGAAACCTCATACTGTTTACAAGCAAAGCTTAAACTTATGGAAAATGTTAGTTGCAAATAATGTGTCATAAGGTTTCAACAGAATTATGCATTAAAGCTATGTCAAATCACTCCAGCTAAGGATATAGCCTGAATTCATCATTGGAGGCAAGGAACCTGGGCTGCTGGTGTTTCACTACAAGGCCTAAACTTGTCAGTTCTAATAATAGGATCATTTAGGTTGGAAAGGACCTTTAAGATCATCAAGTCCAACGGTTAACATAGCACTGCCAAGTTCACCAGTAAAACATGTCCCTAGGACCACATGTACACATATTTTAAATACTTTCAGGGATGGTGACTCAACCACTTCCATGAGCAGCCTGTTCCAATGCTTGACAACCCTTTTAGTGAAGGAATTTTTCCTAATATCCAAACTAAACTTCCCTGGTGCAACTCGAGGCTGTTTCCTCTTGTCCTATCACTTGCTACTTGGAAGAAGAGACCAACACTCACTACCTTTCAGATAGTTGTAGAGAGTGATAAGATCTCCCCTCAGCCTCCTTTTCTCCGGAGTAAACAACCTCAGTTGCCTCAGTCACTTCTCATAAGACTTGTGCTCTAGACCCTTCACCGGCTTCACTGGCCTTCTTTGGACAAGCTCCAGCACTTCAATGTATTTCTTGACCTTTGCTTTATAGCTACCTACTGTCTGGGGAAGCAATTGAGCTGTTGCCTAAAACACATCTTAGTGAACAGAAGAAATACACGGCTGATATTAAATGGTTTAACTTTCTCCTCTGTTTTAATTTTGTTGTCCTTAACTAATATTAGAGGGACAAATACAGAATTTTACATAGCTGTTGCAAAAAAATTATTAAGTCAGAAAAAGTTGTTCCAAAAATAATCCAGAAGTGGCTTCAAAAAAAGATCATATTCCCATTTAGGAAATGAATACATTAAGAATCATTTAAACTATGGCCTATTATTAAATTCAACCTTCATCTGAAGGGTTTGATTACTCTCATTGGCAGATTTTGACATTACAATCCTGTGTACAAAATTGCATTTGCAGAGGACTTGCTCTTTTATTTTTGAATACTTCCTTCCCCAAAGATGAGTGCAAATCAAATGTTTTTTCACCCACATTCTGCAATTTTTTTTACTAATAAGCAACAACAACAGCATATACAGATAAATGCAGAAGCTGCACACTTAGCCTTCTAAAATTTGACTTACAAGTACAGGCAAGTAATATATATTGATCTACATCAACACTGTATTTCTCTGGGTTATTAGCTGCTCTTACTTTCTTGAACTGCCACAGATTTATCACATCATACTGTATGAGAAAGAGACTTAGTAACATTCAATGATGTTTCAAAACCAGCTGACATCCAGTCTTATGATATCTCTGATGTCATGGCAAGTATCATTAACGTGAATGGAAATGTAAGTATACAGCTCATAACATCAATTGACTATGCACCAAGATGTCCTGCAGATTTAATAAAGAGATCACCATAGTTCAGATCTCTGAATAAATGCAGTTACTTTCTGTAATTCTACAGTTCCATGCAAATCACTTATTGCTTGCAGTTTTACTTGGACTTGACTTAAATTGTCAATTATTGTTTTGCTCAATTGCCCAATGTAAAGGACTCTCTTCATTTTGCTACCAGAGCTTTCATAAATAATACCATGATGTTTTTTCCTAATGAATGGTGAAGCTGTGCAATTCTAGGTTTCAATGAAATTAAATTATCTTCTGGAAGCCGCTTTGCCTCATTTTCTCAAGCCAGTGAATAGACTAATCACTCTATCTTATTAATTGTATACCTCCACAAATGATTTTGCAAGTCCTCACATTGATAAGCTTGTTTTTCAAACTGGTTTCCCTACAGTACTAACCATCCTGAACAACATCATCTGCTTAACCCACACCTGAAATCCTATGATTCTAATAACAGGTCCCGATTGATTTATAGTTCCTACTCAAAAAACCAAAGCAAAACAGAAATCTTAACAAATAGGAAGCACTGAAAGGCTTCTAGTTTCATAAATACTTAACAAAATTTTTAAAAAAAGGAAAAAAAGAAAAGCAAATGTTAGCATTGTTTCTCAAGAGGTTTTGAAATAAAAAGAAGTATCAGAGAGAAGCTGCAGGGTGGCAAGCAAAAAGAGAAAGAATACTTCTGCAGATGATACTTGGGACAATACCCTCCTTGAGCTGAGGTACTGTGATCCTCTATTTGTTTTAAAATGCTTTGTCAGAACCAATACTACTGTGCTCGTTAGAACAGCTTTTCATTCATTAGTGATTTAGATATTGTGCCAAAATGCCAAGATACACACAGACATCAGCGTACAGACAGTACTTCTCTTGACAAAGCGGTCACAGATAGATGCTTTTCCTGATGTTTCACTGTCAATCAATATAATGAACGAGCTAACCATCAATGGTTTCTGGAGCATGCTTGAATACATATAAAGCCACTTACACAAGTGCGGAGAGGACTCTCAGTTCTGAATTAGGTCATTTGTCTTGCTTTTAAAAGAAATGTGGAAAAAAAAAAAAAGTAATTGCATTGCCCAGGGATGCAGAGATGCTTGAAACTGAAACAGAATACCTGCTGTTATGTGTGTGTATATAAATTAGGAGCAATCTGCTCTGAAGATGTTACTCCTTGAGCTACTAAGAAAAAGCCTAACTGCTGCCAGAGGCAACGCATTATCCACAACAGAGCTGAATATGGGATTCAGTGCTCTGCAAAGCTAATTCCTTGTAATACTTCATCCTATGCAAACTACTTCTCAGAACTTGCTCCACAAAATGTGTGGTTTCTTCACATATCTTAAAACTCCATGCAGCAGGATAGTGGCCAGCAATTTTTGTGGTGCTCAGAGTAGAAAAAGACTTTAATGAAAAAGTATACCATTGTAACAAAGACACTGAACATTTCCATGGTGATTTTTTTCAAAGGAGCACTAGTTGTTAAGTTACATGGAACCCTTATAAGATACGTGAAAGATTTGCATGCTAAGAAACATAGACACTTATGTTTGAAACAACTAGTACCACTGTATGAAAGCAAAAAAAGTATGTTCAATGATGAAAGCTCCCATACACTACTGAAACTACTGAAAATTGACAATGTTGAGAAAATTTTGTTTGCAAGCTATTAACTGAGCAGAAATTTTAAGAATACTCTTTTCCCCACCAATCATTTCCATAGTTTATGCAGGATTTTCCTTAGGAATCATAGATAAATTCAGATTGGAAGGGACTTTAGGATGTCATTAGTCTAACCTCCTGCTCAAAGTCAGCTATGAGATCAGATCAAAGTGCTCAGATCCTCTCTTATTTCAGCCAGTTTAAAGAGAGCAGAATTATTTTTTTCTTAGTAGCACAAAATATAATCTGCACTTCCCTGCACAGTCTCCAGTTCAGCTGAATGAAAGCAAGGTTCATTGCCACTGGGGAAGAATCAGGGAATACACTCAAAGTAGCACAGCCTCCACAGCCTTACTCCACAGTTCTTCCTAATGAAGACCCTTTTTTAAGGATGCTAAAACAGCCAGATATCTGATTTGAGAACCCAAATCTTTGCGTCACACACACAATCAGCATCAGCTTACACTGAATCCAGCCCGCTGGGCTTTGTGGTTACACAGCCACTGAAGAAGTTGTTTGTTTTCAACCTCATGAGAGTTAACTTTGTAAAGAACAAATAAAGTAATAAAAAATGTTTTTCTTCATTTACACATTAAGGTTAAAAAAAAAAGGCAACTGAAGCTGCTTTAGGACCTGATTTTTTTTCCCCTGAAACAAGAAAAGATAAAGAAAAAAGTTGCTTCAAACAGAGCAGAATCTAAACCTAATTTTCACTACTGCATCAAATAGGTCCTCACAGAAGAGGTTATAGCTGTTCCTACATCAGCAAGTCCTTATTCTGTTTTTCAGAGATTTAGAAACATGACCAAAAAGGAAACAATCTAGTATCTACACTGATCCTCATCAAGATCTTTGAAACACAGTCAGAATCAAACTGCCACACAAGAGATAAAACCAATGCTTGTGAAAACGCTCACAGAAATTTTTTTAGCCGAGTTTGGGTTCTTTTTCCAGGTTAACATTTGGTTCTGCAAAAAATGTTTCTCCTTTTCCTCTGCTCTGTAATCACAGTTCTGCACTCAGTTATGCAACACTGCACAAATTCATTGTATTGTATGCATCTTCTTTGGGGAGGTTACTGAAACAGGACTCTGTCTCTCATCTATAGGTGGAGGCAGGTCCACAAAGGTAATTCAGATATGAAGAGGACTAAATGCTCTTCATCAGGAGCCACTCTCTCCCCATTGACTAGAAAGAGAACCTGCAGTGACTACACACCTAACTAAGGCACTTCAGCTGTGGGGGGTTGATGCAGACTGCTTGTTTACATACTTAAAACAAAAGGCCCATTTCCCTACATTAAAAAAGTTGCACCAGACTTAAGATTTTTTTAGTGAATATTTTTCAGGTTGGAATGGTAACTTGAGATACGTATTTTGGGGTGCTAAATTAGAGTAAGAAAAGAAGCAGGGCTATGGAAAATCAGGTTGTGAAGGAGAAAATGCCACCAGAGGAGCCCTTATTAGCTTCTTTTGTTTCTCCAAACCTGCAGTGAAAAGTTACATCTTTGTACAAGCTATCACTATTCTTATCAACACCTCAACGTTTGAGCAACCAAAATTGAAAGCACCTAAACTTCAGTTCTATTTGCCTTCATGCGACTTCTACTGAGCTCAGTCTGATACAAACAAAATTGACTTTGCCTTTTTATAAGGGCAGAACTGAACCTCTGTACTTTCAACTACCCCTTTACCTGTAACCTGGCTTCACAAGACATCAAAACTACAATGTTTTGCAAAGATATTGCAAGATGCAATATCCTCTGAGCAGCAGCCTATGAAAGAAGAAAAGGATTTGATTAGGGGAGACAAAGAGATGAAGTGTCAGTTCCCATTTTGAAATGAGTTATCAAGAGATGCCACTTGAGAGAGATTGAATGAGCATATTTCAGTTCTAACAGGTTTACTCCCTGTGATGCCACTAAATAATAAGGCATTGTAAGTGATCCAGGGAGGGCCTGTATAAATAGAATACCCCACATTTTGAAAGGGGAAGGAGCTAACACCTCCTTCAGTGACTGTAATTCACATTAGTAGAGGGCAATTAAGAAATATATTATTTTCTTCACAACCTTCCTAACGGGTTTGTTATATAGATCAGACACTTGAAAATTAAACACTGCACAAACAGGATTAGATCATGCCTGGTTTACTTTACAAATTCCCCTCCACTTGACCTTAGTTTTACCATTAAAAAAAGCATACTATGTATTGGCTTTCTTTTGCCACTTCATGGTACAGCTTTTATAGTGACAGATGTGCCACTTTGGCAAGCTGTAAATATTGCTCAGCACTTTCATCACCAAAACCCATTTCAATGGGGTTTGTAACATAGCTTGAAATTAAAAACTTTGCTGTATGAAGAAGTCAGTCTCAAACATGGACGGAAAAAGGAAAGAGAAACTCACAAATACAATGACTAAAGAAGACAAAATACAAATTTTTCCTCTTCAAGCTTTTATAGCTACATGGTATAGAACTCAGTAGATGGTAGTTTTCTCTGAAAATTTTCAGAACATTTGGTTCCTCTCCTGTTATGAAATCAAAGCCTTCTGAACAGGAGAGAAACACCCCACCAGTAATTTTCTTTTGAACTGATGTGCTTGTTATAGGCTAAACATTCACTTGTATAAAAATGTGACCTTTGTCACTAGCAAGTAACCCGACAACTGGGTTAGAGAATCAGGTTTCTTACCCCTTTCTTCCTTCTGTTTGCAAACAGTACCTCTTTCAGCTATAATTTGGGGGGGAGTTCTATGACCAATTTAACTCATGGTTGGAATTGTTATTTATTAAATATGCACAACTTTCATGGCGAAAAACAGCTCAAAATTTCTTCAGTGAGTATTATAAGATAGGATACTCCAGAAGATTTTTGTGCCCATTCACGCGTCTAATTTTGATTCATATGTCTCATTTTGTGCTTTTGAACAGTCACATACATTTCAAATATCAGCCACTTTTCTGTGGTACCTTGCAATTTCCCTGTTGTGCACAGGCAAAGCAATCCAAGTGATGGGATAACTCATGCTTAGAAGTACCTTAAGCGATCAAACAACTAGCGAACAGTGCAACATAAGCTACCGCTCCATCAGTAATTGATCTTCTAGCTAAAATCCTTTTGAACGATAGGAGCATTATGGATGATTATACTACATATCCAAATCTGGAAGCCAAAAATTATGTTAAGATTGCATGGAAAATAGAAATAATAAAATAGTACTGAAATCTATGAAAATAATTATGTCAATGAGGAAAAGGAGAGCAAAACCCTGATCAGCTTCCTCTGACCTCACAGGTGACCCTGCTTTGAACAAGTTGGACTAGAGATCCTCTGAAGTCCCTTCCAACCTGAGTTATTCTATTGTTCTATGGAGAAAGGTACCATCACTTAAAATGCCATCCAGATTTTCCCTTAGAGAATGCAGAAGTATGACATCAAAACCAGAAACTGAATATCCAAGAAAGAGAACAATTTACTCCAGCAGAATCACATTTGAACTTCAGAGACTTAAAAATGACACCACAATAAAATGTACACCAGTTAAAAATCACCAGGGGAGAAACCTCTGTGGCCAAAGTTGATCTGCACTGAAATCTTGGCACAACTGATATCAGAAAGAGTAGCAAGAATAATAATAGTGAAGCTGATGGGCAAACCTAAGAAGACACAGCACACTGGAAAAAATCCAATGTAATATAGCCTTTAGCAAGAGGAAAGGAGAAATGTCAGAGAAAGAGAGATACATTTGCAAACTAATGTTCAGCTTTGTAGAAATGTTTTTGGCAATGATGTTCATTTTCAGACAGTTTAGACAATTTTTTATTTAAAAGAAAAGACTTCTTACAGAAATGACAACGTACTTTTATAATGGTTTAAAAAATATACTTTGTATTCCTTTTCTTTCTGTTCTGGTTCTGGAAGCTTTTAGGAAATCTTCACTTTTTTAATTGCATGGATGAGAGTCCTTGTATCACAATACTCACACAAACTGGCAACAATAACAGATCTTTATATGAGAAGCACAGATAACCATTGGGAAACCACATACTATTAGAACAGTCTTTTTTGGCCTAACCAGAAAGAATGTGTCCCTCCTCCCAAACATACACTCAAACCAAGATAAAATGTCTGAGAAGGAACACTTCCATCCACTTTTCTACACTCTGTTCCAGACAAGACTTCTCAAAAGAGCACAGGTTCATTAAACTTCTGCAGATATAAGCATTCACAGCTTGATTTCAGTTGATTTCTATTACAATCGATTTCCATCTTCTTCCTGAAGTTCTGG
>JANZLQ010000050.1:21409153-21434019 GCA_026212715.1 Elanus axillaris
TAAGAGGAAAAAAGTGGGAATTTGCTGTTCACTACCAGTAAATTTGAGGTCTTTGCTTTCTGCCCTTGTCCCTGTGACAACACTCAACTACAGTTTGGGCTACCCAGATCTGCTGACACTACAGTATATTTAAAACAAGTTCTAAGGAAGAATGGTGCTGTATTTCTGCCAGGAAAACAATACTAAATCTACATTCTTGCACGTGCCTAAACTTCCCTTTACGTGAGTATATTGAGCCAGTAGGCAAATCCAAAACAACAGACTAATTTCCTGGGAATAGTGAGAAATTTACAGTTGTTCTCATCTGTGATTCTGGAGCAATTATCTAAAATCATAAATATGTAATCATTTGATTGAATAAAATTTAATCAGTTTTATTAATCTGGGAAAATTCTGGAGCAATCTGTGACTCTTTGGAAAACAGAAAAAATGTGTGGTAACTAACACAAAAATACAGAATTTATGTCAAGCCAAACTATCTACTTCTACTGCAGAGTAACTGGCTTTGCAGACAGGGGAGAAACCATAGATCTTAAGTAAAGCTTTTGAAACTGCCTCAGAGCAGCCTTCTGAAAAATAAGTTGTTGATGAAACTTCTAGAATGTGGGAATAAAACTTCACAAAACAGCTGAAGACTAGTTATGGTTTACTGTCAAAGTGGACAGCAGTATTAAGTGGGACTCTGTGAGGGTCTGCACTTCATCAGCAACCTGGATGGTGGAAGTGCCTATGTAAAGCTTACGTACATTAAACTTGCACATGGCAGGAAACGGAGGTAGATCAAGTATCCTGGAATTTATAAAGACCAAGTAACTGTTAGTTAACTCGTGTTATTATGTATGGATAACCACCTGCACATATAGAATGAGCAGCAAGTGGTTAAGACTGCAGGTCTTTAGAGAATGATTTGGAAATTGCAAGCTGAGCAGACTTCAACAGCGTAAGGCAATAAGGCAAATGGACTGAGGCAGAAGTACAGAGTGAGAGGCATGGATGGACCCTTCTGCTTTACTCAGCATTGGCATGCCTTCAAGTAAGGAGGGTTTGTTTCAGGCCTGGTATGAAGTGCTATGATCGCATAGCCAAAACAGAACTAAAAAAAAAATAAAATTAAAAAGTAAAAAAATTAGAAAAAGGGAAAGCATTGCATCTGTATTGTTGAAAGACAAAGTTATATACAAGTCATTACATTCCTGAAGTATTCAAACAACTATAGAGAAAAGGGAGCAAACTGTTGAAAATTACCATCCATATCATAAAGGTAATAATCCATGTCATAAGGCAAATGCACAACACTTTTCAATAAAAGTCTGCAGAAACAGGAAATATGATTAAACTAGTAGGAGGCATTTAAAACAAATAAAAATAAGTACTTTACCCAACAGTCAGTGATCCTCTGGAACTTGCTGCAACAGGAGGCTAAGGTGGCAGATGTTAGCTGCACTTTGAAAAAGAGGATGAGACAAATATATGGATCCATAAGCAGGTAACAAAAGGACTGAACCCTTTAAAGGATTGCAGAATTAGGCATGTAAACTCTAACAGGTCTGGGTGCTAGTGAAGTACAAGGGCACAGAAAGCAGCTACGCTGATACAGTCTCCCTAAACAGTATTTCTTTGATGCAGTGACACTTCTCTTATGTTTTCAGGGTATGTGGGACTGAAGCATCTTCTCCTTCCAATTACATACTGTTACAGTAAAATTAGTAAAGCATTAGAACACACCATTTTGATAGTTAGGGAAGTAAATTATATCCATAAAATAACAAGAGGTATAGTTGATTCTGCTCTAAGACTCCATGACATCTCAAGGTGCGTTTCAAATCTGTGGTGCAGGACCATCAATATCTTAGATTGTACTGGACCCAACAGGTCCCCAGGGTGAAAATTTATACTGTTTACCAGTCAATTTAGCAATCATTGTACCCATTCAGGATCTATTT
The DNA here is from genome assembly GCA_026212715.1 of Elanus axillaris. Taxonomy (NCBI): domain Eukaryota; kingdom Metazoa; phylum Chordata; class Aves; order Accipitriformes; family Accipitridae; genus Elanus; species Elanus axillaris. The sequence goes on from JANZLQ010000050.1 coordinate 21,411,097, forward strand.
TACTTTGTAAACCTAGGATTCTTTGATCTTCCATTATCTTGCTGTTCAGATTTATGCTGTTGTAAAATTAGCATTGGCTTAAATCACAACATTGCAGGCATTATAAACAAGAGAATAGTTTTATTCTAAACTATATTTAAGAAGAAATTGAAGATACAAGATAATCACAGAGGAACCCAGAGATATACATCCTGAATTTGAACACTATTTTCAGATCATTGTCAAGAGTTCATTCAAGACTAGGAAAAGGTAGGTAAAGATATTTCAGACATTTGATATAAACTTTTATTTTCTATCACTGAGATACTTTAGCAAACATAAAGGATTAATAGAAAATAAAGGTAACAATCTGCTGATAAACAGATCACCATTTTCCAGAAGGGACTTCATTCACTACTGGCATGATAAAAGGACATTACTGAAACAGTAAATGAGTGATGAGAAAGTTAATAGGAGGGTGATATATTTTTAGAAGCTTTTCACAGAGTTTCTGTCTGAAGTTTGTTGTTACAGTCTGTACATCTATGAGATAAAATGAAAGAGACTTGTTAAAGAAGAAGTTATATCAGGATAGTAAAAAACATTTATGATGCAGATTACCTTGATATCTTGAAGAAAACTGCTGACACCAGAGGAATATGATGTTAGTCAAGAGACTGTTATATTTCCAGCCAAACCATAACAGTTACTGGCAGCTATAAACACTGTAAAGGCAGAACAAGTTGTTAGTTCTATAACCTATTCATATACAGTAAAATGAGACAGGATTGGCAGTGTTGATACATTCAGAATTCTTAGTTCTAAGAAAATATATAAAATAGCTTTATACATTGCAAGACTAACAGTGGTGAAAATAAAGGATGGATCCTTCTCTTTTTGATGTGTATATAGAAGAACATTAATGAAAATCTGAAAGCTTAGCAGGGAGTATCTCAGCTAGTGTGATTCTTGACTGGTCTTGCAAATAAAGGGAAGAGCAATTGCTGAACGTATGCCTGCCTTTTTCAGTGCAGAAATTCCAATGTGTTAAAAGAAATGGGCCTGATGATTCAATGAGTAGCACATTTCCTACTTTAGCTGGCAACAAATACGTAACTCACTAATGTATCAGGTTCCCTAAAGTATTTTCCATATATTTTATTAAATGTCCCTTAAGACAAAGTAAAATGTCAACATTGTTAGCTACTCTACTGTTGATCATGAGTTTCTACTGACTCTATATTCCCTAGAAGATATTTTCACCATAGACTGAGTTAGGATAGAGTATTCTTTTTTTACATTCTGAATCCTGTACATGTTTGGATGAGGTCTCCATCTCTTCAGAGTCACGACTAGCCAGAGATAATTTATTGTTTTCATTTTTAGATACCTTAAGACTAAACCAGGGTATAGATTACCAGCTTAGCATAGGATATTCAAACAACGTAAGGCTGCATGTTTATTAGTAACTAATCTGTCTGAAAATTTGTACTACAAACCACCATTAGTCATACCTGAAATTATTGGCTCCTCTCCACTTCTGTTTTGCAGAAAGCTCTGTATGGAGTTGTTTTAAAAAATGAGCTGCTTTTAAATGGTTAAAGAAGTGATTTAAAAAACAAAACAAAACAAAAACCAAACTCCAAGTTTGTAATTACCACAGCAACACTGCAAATTGATTGGGTTGTGTGCAATCAAAATCAGAAGGACTGTGTCGTTTATATTAAGTACCTCTGATAGTATATGGCAAATGCAATTTTACTGCAGATAAATATGTACCTATTTCAGAATAGATACAGCATCTTAATAAATCTATCTGTCTATCTAGTTTCAAGAGATAGAATATAAATTACATTAAATGGAAGAATGATAAAGTATAATGACTTAAAAAGGGCCTCCAGCATCTCAATCAAATATGTAATCTCTAAGTTTAATTTTCTTTGCCTGCAATTCCCTATGCAGTTTCAAATGTCTGTGATATTTATCTTCACTTCTTCTCCTAAACACTTTGAATCAATATTTGAGAAATAGGCAATTCACACATTTCTATGGACTGAACACCTCGTGGGTGAACAAAGATTCCACCTGAAAATATTTAATTATTAATCAACTACAGAGTTTTCTGCAATTTAGGAAACAATTCAAAATGTTAACACTGGCGGGGGAAATAACAAGCCATAGGGGATACATTTTCTTTATTAATGCATTCTGTGCAAGACCTGAGAAATCAGAGAATTCAGTTAGTGAAGCTTTGAAGGGCAGAGCACATGGCAGAGCACAGCAGAGCCACAGACGCCTAAGAATTTCTCACTATCCACTGAATGGACGCAACTGGTTATCATAGAGTGGAAATTCATCTCAGTCACAAGGTAAAATATTTAGGGGAAAGGCAAGGGAACTAACATTGAACCTGCATCCCTCAGGCACCCAGAAGCAGTAAGTGACCACATACACTCTCCTACCTAGTCCACTGAGCAAATTAGTTAGAGCAGCAGTAACTTCTTAAGCTAAAAAGCTAACTAGATGCTTCTGACACTGCCCTGCACTTAAATCTCAATGAAAGAGATTACATTTAACACATTTTACCTCATAAATTTTATGGTAATTAATAGGAAAACAAGGCCTTCCTCTAGTTGTTCAGTCCAAACAGCTAGAAGGCTAGGGTAAAACTGTCAATTTATCATAGTTTGACAGATATCACATGTGGCAGTTGCACCTACACTCAATTCTTTCTATGAGACTTTTCTTTTTATTTAACAAGAGATGAAAGATGTAAATAATTGCTGAGTGGCATTCCCATCATCTATCATTGGTGCTTCTTTCATCAATATGACAGGACCTCCAATGCCCAGAGACAAGACGAAGAATTGTTTATTGAGATAGTGTGTGGAAAATAGAATTACATGAACATTCATTAGGCATTTGAGAATAGATAGCATTGCTAAAACAACAAAATACCAAGGATTTAACATTAAAAATATTGTGACCGAGTCATAATGCTTTTTTCTCCCCATGCCATCACACAAATGTAGAAAAAAGAAATATTTTTCAGGTGTGCAAAATAGCATGTTGTATCTAGGATATCCTGCCCATTACTATTTGTTACTGCTATCAGGATAAAGACAAATGCTTGGAGGTAGAATTGTAAATCAATAGTTAACCTGAATGACATGATTACCATAGACACAAAATAATTACAAGGGAAGGAAATCTGGGGAAAGCAGACCTGTGTCCTACTTAGGAAAGCTGGCAATGTTTATCCCTTCAACTTACTTGCATTCCAAGCAACCATTGGTGGTAACAATGACAGACACCTTGGTAACTTAAGGGAAGTAATATGGTAAAATGCAAGGCCCGGTGGAATCATCTCTTTCTTTCTGCATACATTGTCCCCCCAAGTTTGTTGGCTAATAGGTTTGGTTATTACTCCAAGAAGCAATATTATGTATAAAACTAGTTCAGCTTTGGTTTCCCTCTGTCATTTCCCCTTTAGAAAACTTTGTATCACCAGAGCATGAGGATCCTCAACTTGGCAGAATAAAATAAGTAATTTTTTCCTTTGTAAATAATTGTTCAATTACTTAAACATTTTGCTTCACTTCCCAGTAGACTGGGCTTCTTTTACTTGCCCACTTTTTTTTTTGTATTGGGCCAAAACTGAAGTTTCAACCGTGTGGAACTGCCAGTTCATTATAAGGAACAGTGCAAGTAGTTTCTCTGGGGATGTATCTGTGACAGGCATCAATGAGCAGAAAGCATACAGAATATTTTTGTTATTCAATATCATCTTAATTATACCCATTATCAATACTTATTGGTCTTTTGTAAGAACCTCATGTACACACAGATTTCAATAATCTCTTCACACATCACTACTAAAGAAACACATCCATATCATATCCATATGACTTTCAAATAAAGAACCATAGGCAATACCCTTCTTCAGCAGCTTCAAAAACAGATTATCAGGTGGGGAACCAATGTGTTCTCTCTGGTTCTGTACCAGACTTCTCAAGTGACCGTGGGGAAATCACATATGACAGATAGAGATCCTGTCGCTAATGCAGTCCATATCTTTCCATGATTTTTGTGTGAGGGATTTCTTTGTGCTGACTCAATTTCTCTATTGTAAAACACAGGTATGGCTCATCTGCCTTTGAAAACTACAGATGAACAATGGAGTGTAAATGCCAAAACAAACTATTTTAATTCTCAGTTACTTGCAATATTTTCTCTGACAAAGAGTTTTACTAATGCTTTATCTACATAGTTGTCTATCATGCAGGGGCAGCTGACACCCAGTTTGCTCAGAAATAAGCAACAAAAACTCAAGGATATCTGCTTTTCTTCAGAGGCAAGACAAACATTCTATAGAACTACAGCCCAGAGAAAACTTACTTATGTCAATAGAAAAAATGTTCTTTATTGCAGAAGGCGGCTGTATGGATACTATTTGTTATATAAACTCAGTTGAAGAAGTATAAGTTAGGCATAGCTGTTTCAGTAGGGGTAGCTTTTAAAAAAAAAGATTTTAAAGCTTTTGAATTTTAAAACTGTTCTGTAAGAACAGAGAAATAGTGAGCCCATGAAGCATGAGGTGCATGTTTGTTCTTAGGTTCTTATGAGGGACTGTCCTTTGGGGACACTGGTATAGCACAAGGGAGTAGGACACAGAGGCACTTAGTGGTGATGACTGTCACTACGACACTCCATCCATAACAATATACTTTAAATGTTAATAGATCTATGATCTGGTAAATCTATTAACCTATTAATTATTTGAGTGAGTCTATATCAATGGGGGTTTCCTGTTTATGGGACCTGAGTTGCTGTGCATTGTGTGGACTTCACAGGCCTAGTAGGCAGTACTTTGAGCACTTCCAAGCCACCTAGGCATAGTCTTTTGACAGTTTTCTGTCAATGGAAACTGTGGGTAATCTTTTTGCCAGGAGCAGCGACAAAGATGAAGACAACCTGTCTTAACAGTTCTTTTAATCAACTAAAAGGCTTGTGCACCACAATTTCTGAATCTACTTTTTTTCGTCCTCTACCTACCAGCCTCTCCAAGTCTCTTCAGAAGAAGCAAGACTACTCATCCTCATCCTTCAGCAGGAAAAAGGAGAAACATCCATTCATGTTACATAAGGGAAAAATCTCAAGTAGTTGTAAATACAACAGGACCTTGGTTATTGACTCTACTTCCAGGACTCAGATAACTTATGGTAATCTTGTTGGAAAGTCACAAGTCACCAGTTCCCACTAAAAGTATTCCACTCATCATTGGGTGAGTCTAACTCAAGACTTATGTTTTAAATTAGGAAATTTGCCATGAAATCATGGCATCTGATTACTTTTATTAAAGCCTAGCTCCCATTGTCAAATTATTACAGTGAAAAGTCAAGATTTCTTTCAACAAAAGTATGTTTTCACATGAAAAATGCAAGACAAGTAATAGCAACTGCATCTGTATTGTTCTTTTTAAAAACGCAATCTCTTATGATTCTTATAATGACATAATTTATGCAAATGTTATAAGGATTTTAGATCTCATGGGCCTGAAGTAACCAAAACAATTATTTTGTATACAGCTCATAGAACAGAATACTTTAACAGAAAATATACAGTTAGTATTTTTATGGTTTCAGCAAGGAGTGGAGCTCTATGAAAGGGATGTTATCTACCCTTAATAACCTCTTAATTTACTTTGTAGAATGATATCTTATTTCATATGTTACTGCAGAGGAACAATGGCAAGTGGATTTGATAATAAAAACACTATTATAGCTGACCTATCTCACCTTCTAGGATATACTTACTGTATACCAAAGCCAAGAGAAAATCAGAAGGGAAATGAGTAATAAGTTCAGGGGAGGGGGAAATCTGTCTATTTTCTTAAAGAGAGAGAGAGACAAAAACAATCTAATCAAAATTACAATAATTTTCAGTCATGATTCCCAACACTAAGAAAGGACTATTGCAAGTTATGCCCTTATGACCCCTCACACAGCAAGCAATATAACCTACATAAACCATATAGATTTTTGAGGATTCTTTTCTATAAGTTTTCTACCTCTATAACAAAATGTGAAAAGCAACTGATTCTGTCAAAGGACAAAATGTGTCACATATGGCAACATATCGGATTCTCAGATAAATTATTTACTTTCTTTTGCAGTACTGAAGAATAGGGCTGTGCTACACATTTTCCAAATCTCAGATGTCACTCTTCTGAAAAAAAAAAAAATAAAAAAAAATCAAGTAAGTTCCTTGCAAGACTAGGCAAGAGCAGAATAAGAAGTTGCAGTCACCAGAACTACTCAGATAGGATAGAAATTCTGTACATTTTATTATGTATCATCAGTTTAGATTGTATTTTTTGTTCAGAATTTACATATAGTGTATATTATACCTTACATTTGTAGTGTCTTGTTTAAATTAGTTTCTCCTAAGAATATCACCATGTACCATAAAGAATGCTTATATTTGTGTTAATTTATATTTATACACTCACATGATTTTATACTAATTCTTTATAAAACCAGAGAAAATGTTTTGTTTACTTAGCAACAACCCTATAGATGCCTCAATAACCAAGTGCACTAAAGCTTACCATAGGAAAGATTTTTCAGATAAGAGCTGATAATTGTTACAGAGAAGTTAGAATGTATAAAGATAACAAGATATTAATAAATCCAGCCTAACAGAAGTAAAGATTATTTGTTTTATTTGTAATTCTATAATAAAATTAAAGATTATTTATTTTTAATTGCAAGCCTCCTTTGAAAAGCAAAAATAAAGCCTTGTTATTGGTTTCCTTGTTTATTTTCTCTCAGCAACTGATTTCCATATAGAGAAGTGCTCATTTCACATACAAAACATATTTCCTAACTTTGAACACTCTCCACATCCAGTCATTTTTTCTTTTCCAAATATTGTTATTAGTAGTACAGGTAGAGATCAAAGGGCAAACAACAACACCTGAGAAAATCTCAATCACAAAAACTACTGTGAATGTAGAGTTACTGGCTTTATACTTCCAACATAAGCAGTCATTTCACTCCCTCTGTAGACAAAAGAAGTAGCCTTCAGTGGGCAAATCAGAAAATGTTAAATTCCTAATCTAATAACCTGGAAGAGGTTGTTTTGGGTTTTTTCTCTGTCATCTATAGTCTCAGGAAACTAGTTTCCTGGTACTAACTTGGTTAGACAATGAAAATAATCCAAGTTGAACCCTGTTGATGTGAAAGAAATGTCAAAACCTTGTTCATTTGCAGCTTTGTTTTTTTTTTTTTTTTAAGTCATTGTTTTAAAGACTAACCATTAATGTCTGACAGATGAAGACCCAATATAATATTGTAAATTAATTAAACAAGCAAAAAATTGGTACCATGAAAAGGGTGAGCACAGCGTTTAGATGACACTTTCTGTATGCTCTAGCTCACTGTCAAACTGGTTGAGTGGTCACTAAGGTGAGCTTCCACTAGCTTTGATGCAGGGTAGGTTTCTTCCATAAAAAGAAGACTTTTCAGAAACAGTCTACTGAAATTCTGTTTCAGTATTGCCAGGACTGGATGCAATTAAGATATTTCTTATAGACAGAATCTGTATTTCTTCAAAAGGCAGGATTTTTATCTAATATATTATTTGGATATTTTGTGAGAACAAGACTATCCCTTGCATAATGAAAATTGCAGTAAAGACCACAGTGAATCTTTTTCACCTATATATTCTTAAATATTTCTTAAGAGAACTGAAGTTGCAATTACAGTCAGTCTTGATCTCATTGAAAATTTCTCTCAATAGTTTGTCACAAGTTGTTTTGTAGACTAGTCAGATAAAGGATAGGTTAATTTTCTTCTTTAATCTTGAAATGTATGCAAAATAACTAAAAACTAGTAACAACATTTTTAAAGTTATATCATATTTCTATACCCTGTTACATTTTAAAACCTCTTCTGCTTTTTGTTTAAACATATTCAGAGAATAGGTTTTGTAAACAATTTTCATATCAGAGACTAATTCCCCATGATTCAAATGGAATGCTTCTGGAGTAAAAGAAGGCCAAAGAGGAAGGATGGATTTAATTTGAACCATAAGTGAACCAGACTGCTGGCCTTTAAAGACAAAAAGCTTGTAAACTGAAGAGTGGGAAAAGCTACGGTGTATGGAAGAGTATATCTTTTACAGAGAAAGCCAAACAAATTCTCTAACTCATGAAGGATAAGAAATAGTCATATAAGAAATGCCAGAGTACCATTTAAATGGAATGCCAAGAGGACCAAAATGCATGCTTTCATACAGTGCTAAAAATCTAAGAAATAACAGAGCAGAAAAGGAATCTCTAGCTGAGAATGAATAAGCATGCTAGAAACTTGGTGGAATTAAAACACTGTCACAGAAATACCAAGGTACAAGAAATACAAGAGAGACTATATTGTGCTAGTGATGAAACACTGTGTCTTTAAAAGGCTGGCCCTATTATGACAGGAGCAGACAGAATATCTTTATGCTACTCTATACATCTACTCGTATCTGAGGTTAAAATGGAAAGGTTAACAGAAGGGCTACAAGGTACAGAATGGCTTCTGGATGGGGAGGGTGTAAATTTGGACTCCTTAGGTCAGACAAGCAACAAGAGAGTTTTCTGAGATCAGAAGTGGCAGGAACTGTGGTGCTAGGATGGGCTGGCTGCTTATGCCAAGAACTTATGACAAGAACTGAGAAGAAGCCAGAAGCCAGGCTCAAATCCAATAGAAGAAGGAAGTTCTTCATGCCACAGGACATTAGAGAGAGAATACACAGGCTCAAGTTCATGGAAGAAAGTTATTGATAGCTACTGAATAGATATAGATAACAATGAGGTCAGCAGTCTAGAGGAGTATTAAATGAAGTATGCCTGCCAACTCTTACTTTTCCTATATGACATGTTTATGGGCACTGTTAGAAATAGGGTACTGGGGGAAACTAGCTTTTGGTCCAATTTAGTAGACCTGCTTTTCCAATTGCAGTTTTAGGAGTATTTTATTCACAGTTAAGTACTTATTTTCTGTCCTTCATCACTGGCCTCACAGGATATTGCCTCTGCTTCTTGGATGAACCCCCAACCTGAAAGAGTAAAAAAGTAATCCCTATGAAGCCTGCTTCCAAGCTCAAGTATGCATGCAAAAATACATGCACATATTATTATGAACAAAAAATTCTGCTCTCAGCAGAAACACACTTTTCCACAGTGGGAAGGAAAGAAGTTCATGCACCACTGGCACATGCAATGTTTTTAAACAAAGGCTTATTCTGTCAAGATTTTGATCTGTTTCTATTTCTCTGAACTTTACTCCATGAGAGCGGAGAGGATATAAAATACAATCAGTCAGAAATAAATGATGCTTTCATTTGTACCAATATTGATTTATTATAGCTAGGTAAAACAAATGTAGAATATAGAACAAAATGACAGTTTTTGTCTTCACTCTTCCTGAGCCTATCTAACATACACCTGATTTAGCAAAATCAGTATTTCATTATACTATTGGTCATTCCATACAATAACTCAGATCTTTGGAGGACATAGAGTAAATCCTGTCCTCTGAAGGCTGTATGAATCACAAGAAATTTGATACAATTTACTCATATTTGTTAAACACCATTGCAACATATTAACTTTATGCTGCATCATCTTTTATGTCAGCATTAAATAGAGACAGCAGCAATACAACAGTTACTCTGTCAGAGATTAATTTTTTTTATTTTACTGGCTATATAAACAATTACTATTAAATAAAAGAGTCATCAAAAGAGAAGGCAAGCATGCTTTTTGTCTCTAGATCCCGTATATTCAGGCAAACAGCGCTAGCGATACTGCTTGCAAAAGCACTAAATGCTGACTCCCAATATTATCACAGTCACCAGCTAGAACAGGAGGATCAAAATGATCCAACTAGAAGACTAGCAGCTGCAGCTAGATAGATCTCTTCTCTATTTCATCTGCTTTGTATTACAAAATAGTCTTTGATGTAAGCCTTTCCTTACTGCATGTATTTCTGATACCATTTCACTTTTTGCATTTGCAGTACCAGCAAAGAATATTCATTACTCTGAGACACCCGAGATGTGTACTAGTATCTCCTGAACAGCTGCCTTCAGTATTCCACCTACTCAACTGTAAAGAAAAAAATAGGGAAATTAAAATGAAACCTTCTCAAATCCAACCTCATAGCTAGGCCACTGAACTAGTAAATATTCTATTGTTCCACTTCACGACTGCAGATATTTCATGTCTCATGTCTCATCTACCTGAAACACCTAACCATACCCCTCTGGCCTGAGAGCCACTGCAGTTTCTCACACCATGTTTGGGCCAATCTCCCTTTATTATTTTTTATTTTTAACTCCACAAATATTTCCTTACTTGCTCATTAGTTTTCCTAGATGGACCTAGACTTCTATAATCATAGGAGCTACATACAACAAAACTGGAGTTTGCCAATAAAAAAAACAAATCAATTTGGTGATCAAAAACCTATCTCCAACCTCGTCAAAATTCTCCATTTCATATTCTTTGTCTTCTAGCTCTCTTTTGCTCCTTCTGGGAAGAGAAACTCTCCCACTGCTTACTATTTTCTCAAAGTTTTCCTGAGTCTTTCCTCATAGGCTTCCTCAAGTCTCCCTTTCATCATGGGAGATAGTCACCTTCAGATTCATCTTTACTGAGACTGATCCAACTGCAGATCCCTTCTGAATTTCCCAGAAAAAAATAGTATTCCAGCACAATAAGTACCAAGCATTCCATCACAGGGCTGCCTATCCATGAGCCTTTGTGGCTGTATGTTTTGATCATCATAAATCACAGTTAGCATTAGTTTAACATCTGTTCCCTTTGAAAACTACTATCTTTCTGGAGACACTGCTGAAATCCAAGAGAAACTGGTATAACACTATAAATGGGAGGATTAAGAGGGGGCACCGAAATGTAAACTGTGCTAATAATGCTATAAATCAAAATAATGCAATGGTGGCTTCTGGCGCTGAGGTATTAAAAAGAGTAAATTCCCTCTAAGTCACTATAATGGGGCAAATGCATCAACATAATCTTGCTACTACTGTACAATCAGCCACAGAAATAACTGCGGACAATTTACTTCTCCAACCTTCTAACTCCTCAGTACTATAAAAGCCCTGTGTTTTTGCACTTTTCAGACTCCAGTTCTTGACTGCTGTTCTACAGATGACTTATTATCTCTCTTTCTGCCACACAATCTTTTATTTATATGCAAGAGACTTTATTACAACAACTTGGAACAAAGCCTGATTTTGTCAAGTAGTTGATTTAAAGGATTTGCATTTCTAAACATTCTGTATGCATTTTAATGCACTTAAATAAGAAAACCATCTGTGCATTTCTTTCTTTATTTGAAACCATGCTTGGCAAACAATCATTACAATTATAAGTAGCATACCATTAAACATACAGTTAAATGACAACATATTTTCTTATTTCAAGATCAATTAACTTGAAAGCACTGTTTTGTTTAATATTAAAACTCATAAATCAAAGTTTTATAATAATAAAAAACATTCACCTATAAAATAATGCTGCTTTGCTTCAGGAGAAAATACATGACCATTGTGTCTAGAGGTTTAGAGTTGTACATAAAGTTAGGTCCTTGGCACAGTTCAACATCGCACTTGGCCTCTTGCTCAAGGAAACATTTGTTAAATTCTGACCATCTCAGCCATTGTGCCTGGAAAATATTTAGCACTTCTATATGACCTTAAGGAGACCCCATCTGAGCTGCAGTATGTATTACTGCAGTTCTTGCCAGCCCATAATGAAATGTCACAGTCCCCAAATGAAAGATATTGTATGAACCTATGCAACATCCCACTTCCTCACAATTTTCTTTTACTCCCAGAATACGAGACAAAAACAGGCAGGAGATCAGGTCTTATAAAAAAAAGGGAACTCATATACAAAATTAAGCAATTTAGAGGCTTAGGTCCTCTTTAACATTTATTCCTTCTCAGTTTTATTATGGAAGATGCAAGACTCTGCCTTTCTCATGAAAAATGCTCACATAAAAAGCATAATTGTGCATTATATCTCAAGTCTTGAAAAAATCTGCTGCATTTAGAACTTAAAATAGGATTCTATGGAGATGTTTGACCTGCAAATTCAGCCCTGGATCTGATATTTAAACTACATTATTTCTTGCTGCAGTATCACTCCCAGGCTAGTATTTTCTGTTAAAAATTGGATGGGTGATGCATGAGCTGAAAGTTTCCAACACATTGTCTCAGTGACACATTTACTCAGCAGAATTAACAACAAAACACATGGAAGTAGGAGAGGAAAATGATTTATGAGTGTCTAGTATCAAGTATAGGATAGCGTCATATTTTCTTAATTACACTCTTCACATGTCAATATTAAAACAAATTAACAGAAGTATATGCAGAAACATTTACTTTGGACAGTGCTGAACAAGCTCCTCTGTAAAACAGCTCATTCTGTTCTACCAGTGAGAGTGTGCAGCAACAAACCAAAATGTATAAGCTTCAAACTGGCAAGAAAATACGTATGTGAAAATAAAAACATTAGGTGCTCAAAGGTGAAAACGCGATATATCTGAACTTCTCAGTCCTGAAATTCCAGTTAGAAAGTACACACCTGCCACAGTCATGAAAACTGCAGGAAGACTATGGAGTGTTGAAAGAGCCAGCTGGAGACATCAAGTAACATGAACAACATGTGTCCTTGTTTATTAGTTACTAGGAAAAAGCTACTGGAGGGAAAAAAAAAAAAAAAAAAACAACAACAACACAACAAACCAAACCAGATCATGTTCTCCTTTTGTATCATTTGTCAGGAGACAAATGTGCAGCTGACGTAAAGCAGAGGTAGTGCTTTGCATATTTAGGGTTTAACATCTAGTGTAGTGAAGGGCATTTGCATTTTTCTGTTAACCCAATGAACAGAAACAGCCTAGGGCACAAGCAGACCTTCCCTCATGAGGTGTTTTGTACATAAGAGAGCAAGAGAAAACATTTTCCAAGTTCAATGCATGAGAGCTTGGTCCAGTCTGCTCAACCCAAGCAAACTGATGCAGCTTGTTTCCTTTTACTTACTTTCTCTATACTCTTCATTGGAAGAGCAAGCCTTTCTATCCTCTTCACTCTTGCTCTGATCAATCTTTTAAACTTACCAAGCTATATGGAAAATGGATTTTTTTTATTTGTGCCAGCATGAAGCCAAGATATTGGCTAAATCAATTTCTCCTCCTTTCTTGTCCTCTGAAAATGTATTTATTTGTGTCAGTGCAGTCATATCAGTAGGAGAACCTCACAGAAACCATCTTCAGGCTTCGTTATAGCCATCAGATTAGAGTCCTCCACTGGCACGCAAATCATGGCTTCAGACCCTGCTCAAATCCACTAGACATCCTAACCCAAACAAAATTCCACTATGATGTTCTATTTGAGATCTACCTTACTAAGACCTGCATAAGGACAAAAAATTAATTTCACAATATTTTTTACTGTTTTTACTCTTAACTCTCTTAACCCACTGTAGCCTGACAATTCTTCTAAGCTGCTTTTCACTGCCCTGCATATTTCTTCCATAGCCTCATTAATAAAACCTTAAAAGAAATTCCATCTAGTTTGGGAGACTTGATAGTTTTCATTTGTGCTAAGTCACTAAATACTTCTGCCTCACTGGTCACAAAATCATTCAGAATACTGCATACACAAATAGTATCAGCTGGCATATTTTTCCTGATCTCTCAAGTAAATACACTGGAGAAGCAGCCATGTAATTGTCTGCTTTATCATTCCCTCCACCTTCCTTTTCTAATACCCTCATCTAATGTTTTAATTTCTTTCTTCAGTGTATTCTGTTTTGTTACCCAATAAGAGTCTTGTATATATGTTTCCATAGGTCTAATTTTAGTTCTCCGGGCATGGCTAATGCATTCTTCTTTTTATAGCATTCAGTATTCTGCTTAAATGCTTTTCATTATTTGTGTCCTCTTCTGTTGTTGCTTACACTTCTCATAGTTGTTGACTTTTATTCTTGTCTAAATTGGTCAAGTGATTTTACATTATGCTTAGTCAGGATCATTTCTTATGCTGAATAGGTGTTTATATGAACTAGGATATTTATTGCTGACTCCTTCATATTTCACTCAAGTTCATTTCAGTCCACTGGGAACTTTCAGGTGCTTGTTTTGTTTAGTGTTAGAAATAATTATTGTGTAAAATTTTAAGTCTGAAGTAAGCGATACTAGTAAAGCCCTGAATCCAAAATGCACTCTAGAGGTCCCATCTCTCCCACCCCGATTCTGTTTTCTTGGTAGATATTGATCATTTCACTTTCTATTAAAAACTAATTTCAACTTCAATTCAGCATTCATTGTTTCTTCATCTCCAAGAGCAACAAATAGAAATACCGTGCCCTTTAGATGATCCAGGCAGCACAAGTAGCCTTTGGGACTGTCTCTGACACAAGCCCAACTTCCTAGCCTAGGATGTAAGAAGCAGGAGATTCGTGACGTATAGCAACAATACAGAAATTTCTATTCTGACTTCTGTGCCACAGGCATTATTATGGGGAATTCAGAGCCAACAAAGATGCTCTGTGTCCAGAATTAAGGTCCCCTCTGCACAGCTAGAATAAAAGCTTTCTAAATGAAAGACAGATCACTCCTTCAGGGAAGATTTTATGTAAACTGTAAATTACAACAGTTTAGACTCCTTCAGGCTAATCTCTGATTTTGTCCATTAATCCTTCTGTGCTATAATGCAAGCCATAATAGATTCATTCACTTTACACTTTTAATTATACACATCTAATGAATATTACCAGGCTTTGTTTCCCTCTTGTATTCTGTCTTTCTGAAAAATTGCATGACCTGAGCTTACAACCTCAATGATGGATCTTTAATGATCTGTAGGCAATGAGCCTCATAACTTCCTCTTGCCAAATAAGCTTTCATTTCAGACAATTTTATTACTCCTTAGCATTATAAACACAACAATGTCTCTTGTTTTGAGGAGTTTCCATTCTTGGTGCTTTATGCATCCCTCATCTATTGCATTTCTGCAGTTATAATAGCTTTTTCAGTCTAAAGAATATACCACTAGATACCCTATAATATCCTTTAGAATACCCTAAAGAACAGATGAACAGGACAGCAGTCTGACTCACACAAGGTATTTAAAAGCACATGGTATGTGCATGATGTCTTATAATGCTTAGAAGTATCTTTCATTGAATTAAAAATATCAGTACCCGTTCTTAGCTGGTGTAAGGGTCTATCTGCTCCAAAAGCAGCACAAGGACTTTCATTTTCCTCTGCACATTGAAAGCTTCTAAAGGTCTTTCCTTTCATACCCCAGACTGGGAAAGGCTAGTCCCCTATAAAGGTCTCATCTTTAACAGTTTCTTTCCTTTCCAATCCAGAGCATACACTGGGACCCCAGGTCTTGGGATGTTTGCTTCAACATATTGCCCTCCATTATTTGGGAAAAATAATTTGTGATTAGGACAGGCAGAGTTTAAAAAAAAACAAACAAAAGTCTCCCACTGACCCCAAGGCTGAACTGAGTAGAGGGGATGGAACACTATTAAGCATTTCTGGTTTGAGCTGATAGACAATTTCCGTCATAGCTGACAGCTATGTTGAATGATCAGTAGGAAATCGATGTTCCAGCCCATTGTAAGTTGTAAGGCTGGATATAATTCTATTATACTTGCAATGGGACTCACTCAGGCTGTTAATGATGCCAGTTATTGGATCCATTCACCAGCGTAGAACATCTGTGCTCCTGAGTGCTCTTAACCAGGAAACTTCCTCACATTTACCCTTCAAAGGTGGGTGGGAAGCAAGGAAATGCCACTGACAATTCAAACAGTAAGGTGGTAAGAGAGTGACACAAAGATATAGGAAACAATGCATCATGTGAGTTTTCAGGGCAGATTTTGCCTTCTAGCGTGGAGGATTTTCTCTTTCATTTCAACATGAACTAATGACACACATGCATAGTCTGGTCTTATCTGCAATATTCCACCTCATCTGATAAAGG
Organism: Elanus axillaris; assembly: GCA_026212715.1. Classification (NCBI taxonomy): domain Eukaryota; kingdom Metazoa; phylum Chordata; class Aves; order Accipitriformes; family Accipitridae; genus Elanus; species Elanus axillaris. The sequence continues at coordinate 21,427,156 of JANZLQ010000050.1, forward strand.
GTGTTGACCTGTGCATTAACTTCTCTCATAGTCAGCTGTACTACTGACAAAATATATTATCAACAGTAACAAAACTTACCTTAGAAGTCTTCCTGGCAGATATTCAGTATGTTTCTATGCTATCATGAAAAAGAATTACAAGGTGTACTCTTAGCTTCCCAGATAGCATCAGAAGGACAGAGAGGCTAATAACCTGATACTCCTCTAAGTTCTATAAACAGATCTTTAAAAGCAATAAAAGTCTGCCACAGCTAAATTAGAGAAACAGACTTCACTGAATATATCTGCCCACAGAATCCTAAGAAAAGACATAAAAATATTTGCAACAAAACCCCCTGTCTTTTCAATGGAAAATTGCAGTACTGGCTTTCCTCAGCATCAATATTGCATATGCAGAAAAAAAGGAGTAACAAATGTAGAAACATTGCTAACTTGATATTGCCAGAAGTCAGAGGTTCTGCTAGACAGGAAATAAAGAAAAAAAGCAGGAAAATGTCTTTGATATATCTTGATAATTTAACAGTCTGTTCCTGTCAGCAACTTCTCGGACACTCTTCATTGCAGTGAAGAAGCTGTCAGCCAGAGATAGTTGGCTAGATATCTGTTTGGTTGGGAACCACAAGGATTTTGGTGCTGTAGGTATGTACTGTCATCCAGCAGAACGGAAGGACTGTGACAGTCTACAGTTTGCTCTGATCCCATCTGCAGCCCTGAATCCAGAAAGCTCTACAGTCTCACCAACACAGCCTTCTTTGACCTGTGCTGCTTTAGGAGGGCATAATAGCATGGCAAAAATGTGCAATGAAAAGCACTATTCATCCTGATACCAATACCCATTAATAGAACTTCTGGCTTCTTTTGGACAATGAATATCTGTTAAAGCTGTACCTGGATTCCTTTATGCCACATGAGAACTTTTTACAAAAGAAAACACTGATGGAAAGTTGTAGCAAATCATGATAGAGTGAAATCAAAGAGAAGAAAGGAAGACTACCTGTGGCTTTGAGACACAATCATTTATCTAGCAGCAAAATCAATCGGAAATATTGGTCATAAATAAAATCAGGACTTTTTTTACCATCATCATAGATTAATCTATCCAGTTTTACATGTTTATACCAGATAATAATAAATCATGCATATGCATGCAAGACCTTTAATTAAAGTACTCTTTTTAACATAAAAAAGCTTGTATATTTACATTGAAACCTACAGGTGTATAGAGAAAGACCAACTTCACCTGTGGGGGAAGAAGAGCTAATGTTTTTTGTCTTCTTTTACATAAAATTGAGAAACACAGAACTGTGTCTATTAGACCCAAACATCAGGACAGTAGGATGCACTCAGTTACATTCCTTTACAAGCCAAGTTCACTAGAGTTTAAATTACTATGCTATTTTTTCTGAACACCCCTCTTTACTATCTACTGCTTAATAAAAAAGTTTAGTAAACAAGAAACTCATTCTTATACATAAGGTAGGTGAAAAAGTCCCTGGAGATAACTTCATCAGTCCAGTCAGGCAACTTCAAAGAAACCTTCAAGCATTCTTTTAACAGACTGGATGGGAACATGCTTTCTGTTATGTCCAACATCAACATTACCACTCCATTCAACATGACTTCAGGAACACATACTGGATGCTGAATTAATAGATTCATTTAATCATCTGAATTCAGAGTCACCTCTTCTGGTAGACTCCCACAATTCATACTGGTAGGAATCAGACCTCAGCCATCTCAACCTCACCCTGTTCAAAAGCTCTGTAAAATAACCCTGAGATATTTACTGCGTGCCTGATCCTCTATGCAAGGTAAACATGCAACCGAATATCACCATTATACTGAAAATATTGTGGTTGTATTTTTATTGTAGATTTCCTATGGATTTTAATATATCATATCAAATATAATCAGATATTTACAGAAAAAGACTTAAAAGAGAGCTTGAGATTTAAAAAAATGGCCAGTTGCTCAAGGCTTGCTTATTAAGAGCAGCAAGAAATATTCAAGAGTAGCACTATGCCATCAGCAAGTGACCACAAATATCCCAGCATTAGTTAATAATGCCAGATGGTTCCACATGATCAATAGTCACAAATGCTGCCCATACATTATGATTAAAGCATATGCCAGTACTAATGGATGGGATCAGCTTCTACCCCAAGGTAGGTATGACTCCAAACTCAGACTGAAACTCAATTCACTGACATCCAGGGAATCAAGGAATTCAAAAGGCTTCAGGAATTTACCCAGATCATTCTGTGTGATGATCATCCCCATATGGTAGACTGCGTAGGGGCTGATAAATAGCGAGTCTACTATGAAGTAGTGGTTTCAAAAATATGGAGACCGTTTTACCTACTTCAGGAAATGCAGGTGCCAAGGCTTTTGTTTCAGTGGCCGCACTGCAATGGCCTTTCTCCGTCAGACCAAGAATATGACGGAGTCCCTAGCAGCACCCCAGCCTTGGTGAGTAATATAAGCAAGAGAAAAATTGACCCATGTCCTGTCAAGCATTTGCTCTGTCACCCCTGGACCTCTGCAGCCTCATTCCCTACCCCCCAAGGGGTCTAGCTGTGGGTTCCTGACCAGCCCTGTCCAGAGGCAGCTGCAGGGCTTGGGCCTGGGAGGGAGCAGGCTGTGAGGCAGCCCTACAAGGACTCCCCACTCTAAAGGCTGCTTTAAGCTTAGCCATCACTCCATGTCACAGCCAGCTCCCTCCTCAGCCCCAAACCACCAATGTGGTTTCCCAGCCAGGCATCGTCCCGGCCTCATCCCTGTGGCCACCACTGAGCCTCACGTCAGTCCCTGGCTGAGCCTCATGGGGCTGGGGACAGGGGGTGAATGCCTGCCCATGTCATGGCCCTGGCTCCCCCACCCCCCAAAACTGACTGCCAAAGGAGAAAGTCTCCCATCAAACCACAGAAAACTGTTGTTCAAGGAAAAGGAAGTGATTTTCCAAAATGCTAAATCTGGATTTAAGACAGTCTAATCAGAAGGTAGCTGTTTTGGCCTATGTTTTCCTTAGCAGCTGTGGCCAATATTGCTCCATAGCTGTCATCTGCTGACAGTCACAAACATTAGCTGTCTCAGCATCTTCTGTGTCACCCTCAATGACTTTCTTTACAGCTGTGGGGTGAAAAAAATCTTCATGAAATTACCCTTTGATCACACTTCAGATCTTACACAACAAAATAAACTCATGTTCCTAGTCTTGTCTACAGCACAGAGTAATTTTTGCACCTGAGACTGGATATTGAAAGTGCAGTCACAGTCACTACCTCCATCTCTTCTTATTTGGTACCTTATTTTAAGCTGGAAAAATGTGCAGCAACAATGGTCCTGATGCATTGTATTTCTTACAACAAATATATTTCCTATGTTCAAATATGTAGTTGTCCAGACTTCTTTTACTCAGTAATCTCAAAGCTGATTTCAAAGTGGTTAACTGCAGAGCTGTGTGTTCACTCCTACCACTCACAGCAGGATTAGTATGCAAATATATCTCGCCTTTTACACCCACTCATCCCTCTGCAATCCCTTTTCTTTGCTGAATAATATTACTAGCACTTTCTCATTCAATGCAGATTTCTTCTCAAACATCATTGTCATATCTCAGGGAAAAAGCCTTTGCAATTTTTGGTACTAGAAATAACACAAAGTAGTATATTCTGATATATTTTTAGTAAGATAAAAATGTTATATAATTTTTATAGATGTGGGAAGGAAAACAACTTTTATTATAAAAGCTTAAAAAAAATTCTGTAAGACATATGCTGAAAGCCTGATCAATAGGTGTCTTCAAGAACATAAACCTAGAATTAATTCGGGTTTTATTTGAGCTTTCCAGTTCACGTTTATGACAGATTTTCAAACCAACCACTAGTAGAAACCTAGCTCTGCCCTGTAGAGGTATTCCGAGTACTCGCAGATGTCACCTACTGGGAGGTGTACTGCTTCCAATTAACATTGTCTCATGTGGAAAAGAACATTCTCTTGATTGAACTACCTCTTACGAAAATCTTATAAAAGACAACCCACTACAACAATTAATTATCTTATGTGGATAAAAAGCACTTACATTATCGAGAAGAGCATTTTTCAACTATTAGCTGAATCGTTTTTGAAGGTAACAATAAAAGCCTTGGCCTGGATAATTTTTTTTTCTACTTTCTCCACTTTGTATAGAAAACCTTGCATGACATAACATACCTTTCTATACAATATTTTTCATAACGTGTGTTATACAAATTGCAAGACACAGTGACCATTTAAAGATATCTACTTCATTCCTAACCACATATTGAAGAACCATTCACCCAAAGTTGCCACTAATAATTCAATGTTCAGTATTTGTTTCTAGGCCACTGGCACCTGACATTACACCTGCAATGAGGTACTACAAGACAGCATAGCCACTCAAGGGGACAGGAACGAAGTCCTGTGTAGCAGGACAGTAGCTTGAAATGAAACCATGCTGCCTTCATGCACAGTAAGCATTGGAAATCCAGTACTTCCCCATAACCTCTGTGTGCGCTATATGACAGCCCTCAGAAGCTATCTCACTTAAATCAATCAGCAACTCATGAAGTTATCCAAAAGGAACAATTGTAAAGCCATTACAACATGCTTACTTATTCCCATGAAGAGCCAAAGAAGCATCTTGAATTCTCTTTGCAAGCTCTACCTTGCTACAGTCAGACATGTACATAAAGGAGAGAGAATATAATCAAAACCCCAACAAACACCATGTAAATTTAGAAATCTGAAGAAGCATAAACCACTATTCCACCAGAGGATACAAAAGAGAACCCTAGAGATATGGATCTGCTCAACTGGACATGGAGTGGCATGCTGTCACTGAAGACAAAATAATGGTGGGAGAAAAAGATTAACAGTTATTGAAAATTTTCAAAGCACTGAAGTCAAAACTAGCCTGATGGAGATGTCAGACCATCAAATTGAAAGAGAAAGGGACAGGTCAAATACAGGAGCCATATTCAGCTGTCAGTTTTTAAGTTCTCTGTGATAACAGTGTAATTTTCTTTATGTGCCCTCAGCAACTTAATAATAAACTTGCTGATAATTGTTGAAGCTCATGTTCTTTCCTGTATAACTCACTTATACAGAAAAACAGTACGTGAAATCCATCTGAAAAATTCCTACTGCTTCACAAGATTTTTTTAGATTTAAAAATCGATCTTGTTTATTCATCAGTTAAACTGAGGATCTCCAAAATCCAAACTATCCTTCAAAATTCTGAAAAACCAACAGTAATATTTGCTCTTACTCAGAATAAGCTCTCTGGAGCAACAATCTGTCCCACTTCCCATAGTCTATGTTGTTAATAATGATCATAATTGCTAACAAGAAAACACAAGGACTATGCACTACTGACTTTCAGACTTGGAACTCCTATTTTATGGAATATTAAGGTGCCATTTGGACTGTTTCTTTGCATGTAAATGATGCCCCCCTCCCTTTCAGGGGTTTGATTCTCCTTTGCCTTCACAATTTCAAAACTCAGAATCAAGTTTTTCTAAACTCAAGAATGGTGTGAGCCTTCAAGGACATCAATTCCACAGTAGACATTTCTTAAGAGAAATAAAAACTGGAGAAACCTGCAATGAGGTGATGTGTGTATAATGGTTGCAGTTTGCTGATGGTCTTTAGCTACTTCAGGATTTCATTGCAAGAAAGAGAAGTTGCATAAAAATGCAAATTGCCCCTTTCTTTTAGTTTCTTAATGCACTGGCACACTTATGTATCTAAGGTATCAGCTTGCAAACTAGATTATCAAAGACTCATTCGACAAAAAATATCAGTTCATCTAAAGCAAGGTTCAGGAACATAAACCTGAGATTATTAAGAAGGTTGTCTGAATAGTCAAACTTGCGCTGTGTCCGAGTTCAAAGCTGGTTTGGATGCAGTGTATGAAGTTGAAGCACGTGGTACCTTCCAATACGGATAAAAATAAACAAAAAATGTTGAAATCAACACATTGGAAAAAGTTTTTGTAACTATGCTCATATAACATCCCCTGTTACATGTACCCAGAAGACCTGCAGGCCTGAAACTATTTCAGAGGTGGTAATAGCATGAACCACCACCCTGAGAGACAATCTGATTTATGTTCTACATATCACTCATTACTCCCAATTCTATCACCCATGAAGGCAGTCTGTCTTCTCTCTAACTGCATGGTCCTGGGATTTTCAATCTTTCTTCACAAAGAGCATTTTCTCATTATTTTTATGTCTATTTTTCAATTCCCTGCATTCCTAATGTTTCTGTTTGTTTTGCTTTCCTTTCTTTATAAGAAGGACTGTTACAGAAGGCAGCAGCCACAGGAGGGCATACTATTGATTTATATAACGGCAGCCTATCAGTCTGAGTTTGACCTGTTGCTTTATGTTACAGGCTACCAAACGCCTACAGTTGAGTGCAATTGCCCTGTCTATAACAGAGTGAATATCCACTCACTCAGCTGTCAAAGGTGGGACTGCAGCTTGTGTACACACATCTGAACTACCTTTAAATGTGCTAGCTTGGGTGAGGAAAGTAGAGTGGTTCAGCACCGGTTATAAAGACCTCCTGACAAGCTGTGTAAATATTTGGGCAATTAGGCTATGCTGTGTTGCTGTGACTATGCTGCGAGTAGCTGAACCAGCTCTTCTAAGACGAGCTTGGGCAGTGTACACGAGCTGGACTCACCGCAGCCCTGCCAAGTAGCCCTAACCCTTCATTCAAACAGGACATACTGAGAAGAACAGGAGCAACCTTAGCTTTGTGTGATGGGTTGACCCTGGCTGGACGCCAGGTGCCCACCAAAGCCGCTCTATCACTCCCCCTCCTCAGTTGGAC
>JANZLQ010000050.1:21458193-21472381 GCA_026212715.1 Elanus axillaris
GGAGGGGGGGCAGGGGGTGAAGAAGAGGAAAAAAATCAACCAGAAAACCACAAACAAACAAACAAAAACCTCAAAAAACATGTAAGAGATCACTTTGATATTGGTTTTGGTCTGGGGTTTGTTTTGTTTTGTTTTGTTTTAAATGGTGTAACAGCTTCTGCTTTTTTTCTAATCACCTGTATGGTATGGCAAACTTACTCTCCAAGGATCCAACCTCCAAGGAAGCAGCTGCTGTTTCAAGAGCTTTACCTTCTTGCTCCCTCTAGTGTTCCAAGAAATCATGCACAGTTTTACCTAACGCTGACTGGAATATTTTTCTCATTATTTCCTTTCCCATCACGTCCAACCTAAGTGACTTGATAAGAAAGGACCGAGACTGACTTTATGGCAATAATTTAAAATATGAACCATCACCTGGCATGCTGCTAAGTATTCAAAATTGTTGTAAGGTCCTTTACATTGCTCAAATTAGTATGTGTTATCTTTTGCAGACAAAGCAATATTTGAACTTGAGAAACAAAGTACAAACATAGACATTAATACAGCTGCTTTTAAGCACGCATTTTAATTGGACATCGGGATCATAGACCCAGGTTGTGATCATCAATTAAACTTTCCTATAACCAAGGAAAAAAATATGTCTGCCTGTTGTACTTAGTCGCTTGTTTGCATCGTGGTGTAAATACATAAAGCTAGCGACTATCAGCTTCAGGAAAAGAAGTTTTTAAGCTTAAAGGAAAAGCAAACCTCCGCTACCTGTCATCATTAACACTTACAGCCTGCCATAGACAGCAGTATTCCTGAATAATGAATGCCTGAACTACTTGATTATATATGAAAAGCAGTACTGCTACACTTGCAGAATATAGCAAGCAGCAAATCATTATTATTCCCCAAACACCACTGCTACTACATTTTAAAGGTTCATCTTTATGTTTAAAAAGAAAAGTTGCATGGCTCAGATATAAAACATGAACACAGTATGACACACTGGTTGCCTGTAACTCCATTCTACCTAAAACAATGCTACTCCCAGGTACATCAGTGGAACAAGTTAAAGTCTGGAATGTCAAGCTAGCAAGACAAGACTGTGTTAATTAGCATCCTGATGAGTAGAAGTACTTACAGCATAAGCATCTGCAGAATCTACTGTGGAAAATGTTATTCTGTGAGCAACACATGGACTGAGCCTAGAAAACTAGCATTTGTAGCTTTTCCAGTCTGAATTCTGCCAGTAGCAAGCTGGAAATATCCCCATGACAATAAAACATAAAGGGACCAAATCCTCTTCTGCTGCATCAGCACAGCCCTCCTGGCCACTGTCTAAATTAATGATGGGGAAGAGCAAAGCCCTTGCTTCTTGTGGTTTTCAAAGACATTTTTAAAAGCTATTTTTACTATGCACAGGAACACCTTGGATCCAAAAGATGTCAAATAAAACCTCTTCTTCTTTTTTCTGCATCTACAAATTACTGTATCATGCTTGCCATAGACAATTGTGGTCTTAATCTATAAATATTATTTCAAGTTCCCATTTCTAATTGAATGTCATATTCTTTAATGATACATCAAAAGGGCAAAATTTTCCACTTTGTACTTCAATTTAAATTCTATTATTTCCTTCACGATGGTATGTGCCTAAGTCTTGGAAGGCAAATTTAAACCAACTGCTGCACAGAAGAAAAAACTATAAGATAATAACGAGTACCAGAGTTTTAGCTTCATGTCTAATGCTGAATCACTGATACAGTGATAGATCCTTTTGATACACAGATGTACCTTTTCAGAAATTAACTCAAAACATTTTAAAGGGTCTACATAATGCTGTGTTAACAAACAAGGTCATATTCCCTTCTTTAGAAAATCAGTTCAATGTGAATCAAGAAAATGAGTCATCCTTATTTCCTCCCAGTCTTTAATGTTTCTGGCTGCTCATAGTTTAGTTTCAGATCAAAGCAAGATAAAAGTGAATTAAAGATTCTTCTAATCTGTTATTCATATCTTGACTAAGATATATTTCCTTTTACCTACTGCATAATATTTCATATATTTTGTTTTATTGTGCTTTGGTCAGAAAATGGAATAAAATACGTTTGAAGAAAATGAAGTTTTATTTAAATTTAGTAAATACTTTATCTGCATCTACAAGGTAAAAACTCATAAAATCTCTACACAGATTTGCAAATAAACTACAACAATCATTAATATATCTATTACCAAAATAAGTGTTTATGTTTGGTCAAATTTTTAAGATGAAAAAGCATAGAATTTTCAAAGGCACCTAAGGGATTAATTTTCAGAGTAATTTTCATTTGGTAGACTAAAAAAAAAAGTAAATGCTTAACATAGTTTTAAGAGATTTCTATTTTGTTTTTCAAACTTTACAGACAAAATATTTTCTTTGTCCACTTCTGTTCTCAATCTTCTACTTTCCCATAGCAGGAAAAAAAAATAATAAAAACTCAACAAACCCTACACAAAACAAAACACACCCATTCACACCCCCAAGAAAAAAGAAAAGAGAAAGTTAAAAAAAAAAAAAAAAGAAGAGGAAATAACAAACAAAAAACTCAGAAGAATGTCTTGTATTTTACAGGTTTCTTACCAAAGGGTATTTGTTATTCTTTGTAAAAGATAACTGACAATGCTTTTAGTAGATAAATTTCAATAATTGCAGATCAGATGATCCTGAAAAAGAACATATTAGAATAAATGGAAAATTTGTGTAAGCATTGTTCCTTTCCCCAAACCAAATAATAGGGAAAAAGCACCATTATATCCTGAACAGTCACAGTCCTGTCTTTGCCATGCTGCTAGCTAACATAAATGCTTTCTGCTGGAAGAAACTGCATGGAGGAACAGGTCCTTGGTTTCTTCATGCTCGCTGGTACACTGGCATTGTTTTCAGACATTTCTCTATTTTACACCTAGCACAGTGGCTCTTCTAGGCAGGTATTGTTCTTTCAAGATGGCTCTTGCCATCAGACTTTGCCTTCATAGTATAATTAAGACTTGGAGTGCTACATCCCCTCTGGGCATCATTAAAGCCAAAGGGCTACATGCAAACATAGTATTTGCTTTTATGTCACTGTATATTACTGTGTTCTAAAGCAATGTCATAACTATTTCATATGCTGCTTAGCAACAGAGGCAGAAACTGCAGCGACTGGGATCACCTGCAGCATTTCCTACATTTCTACATTTCCTATTCAGTTCAGAAGGAAAGGACTGACCTGAAGACACCAGTCAGACTCGTAATCACAGCCCTACCTATTCTGGCCTCAGAAAATTCAAAACTTGAACAGAAGAAATTAATTCTATAGTAGATTTCCCAACTCTGCTCAGACCCACTGAAAAAGCCCTAAAACTTGCCCATAACTGTGCTAGTTTGGGCTAGGATAGAGTTAATTTTCTTGATAGTAGCTGGTATAGGGCTATGTTTTGGGTTTATGCTGAAAACAGTGTTGATAATACAGGGGTGTTTTTCATCATTGCTGAGCAGTGCTTACAGAGCATCAAGGCCCTTTCTGCTTCTCACACGTAGTTCAGACACCTAGCAGATGCTTGGTGCTTCTGCTACTCTCACCTGAAGGTGTGAGGCACAGGAGTCAAAGAAAGGAGAAAGTACATAGAGGATGGGAAAAATCCAAGCTGAATCAATTTACTGAACAAGTTCAAAGCCATGGTACTCTCATTCTTTGCCCTCTCAAACCTTTCTTTTCTAACACCGTTGTTGAGAATGTGCCTGAGAACCCATGTTTTATTGTTTTCATGTAGCTAATTCAGTGAACTGTAATTGCAAATGAATAATTGAGGCCTTGTTAGTGTTTGGAGAAATTGTGTGTTGTTTATCTTTTGTCCTTTATTTCTTTCCATTACACCTTTTTGTATAATAAAACTGTAGTCTCTAGTCAGCTTTTAATAATAGATGCATAGTCAGTTATTTCCCAAACACTGGATAACATTTCTTCATACTCTTAAGGCCAAAAGTCACCTCCCTAGTGTCTTATCTGCAGCCACAACTTCATTAGAAGGTTAATTTAAGATTGAGATAAAATGCTGTGTAACAGGTAAAATTGTTTACATATTAAATTTAACCTAATTGTAAACAGAATATATACATGGGAATAAATCCAATTCATGATCACACGAACAGAATCCAAGGAACAGGGTATGAGGGAAGCAAGTGAGTAGAAAATGATGTAATTTTATATGAACAGGAAAATCACAGAATGGTTTGAGTCAGAAGAGACCTTGAAGATCATATAGTCCACCCCCCCTGCCATGGGCAGGGACGCCTTCCACTAAATCAGGTTCCTCAACGCCCCATCCAACCTGGCCTTGAACACTTGCAGGGATGGGGCAGCCACAATCCCTCTTGGCAACCTGTACCAGTGCCTCACCACCCTCACAGTAGAATCATAGAATCATTTAGGTTGGAAAAGACCTTTAAGGTCATCGAGTCCAGCTGTAAAGAATTTCTTCCTAATATATCCTCTAAATCTACCCTCTTTCAGTTTAAAACCATTATCCCAACTGTCCCAGCCTGTTCTTTTAGGGGAAGTGCTCCAGGACCCTAATCATCTTCGTGGCCTTCCTGTGGATCTGCTCAAGCAGGCCCATGTCCTTCTTAATGCTGGAGGCCCCAGAGCTCCAGGTGTCTCACGAGAGAAGACTAGAGGGGAAGAATCACCTCCTTCAACCTACTGGCCACACTTCTTTTGATGCAGCCCAGGATGCGATTGGCTTTCTGAGCTGCTAGTATGCATTGCTGGTCAACATTCAGTTTTTCATCCACCAATACCCCCAAGTCCTTCTCTGCAGGGCTGCTCTCAGTTCACTTATCCCCCAGCCTGTATCCAGGTTTGAGATTGTCTCAACCCCAGTGCAGGACCTTATACTTGGCCTTGCTGAACTTCATGACGTTTGCACGGCTCCCCTCCCAAGCCTGTCAAGGTCCTCTGGATAGCATCCCTTCCCTCTTGAGTATCAACCACACCACTCTGCTTGGTGTCATCAAAAAGTGTGGGCTTTGTTTTTTTCATTCTGTCTCCTTGAAGGTTTGAACTGACTCCCAGTTTTGTGGAACAACAGGGAAGATAAGCTATCTTGCTAAAGTCTTGCCAAATCCTGACTGAACTGTTATGGGAACAGAGTGAATTAAGTTCTTGAGAAAACAGAAATTGACTCTTATTCTTCACCAGAATGTGTTTGGCAACAAAAAACGGCACAAGAAATAGCAATGAATACATTGGGTCAAGCTCTATGAGATGCCCAAGTAGCTCAATTCCCACTGAAGGCCATGTCCTGATTCTCTATTACTTCACACTTACCTGGGAATACAGAACTCTGCCATCCTGATGTGTCAGTGTTTCATCTCATACTTTCTATTGGGCAACAGGATGTTAAAAATCAAACAAAAAAACAAAGGCCTTAGAAATGAGCAGGATTGTAGGTGATCAGCACAGTACCAGCCAAGTTGATATATAGTGGGCAGCCCTCCAAATGGAAATAAACTTGGCCTAGCAGTGTTCATAGACATTGAGAAGGAGAAGAATATCATATTATATCAGGTTTCTTTTCCACTGGCATTAAAGATTTTTCTTTGTTATCTTATGAAGGTCCTGTCCTTCTCTCCCCAAAATATTTTACATGACCTCTCTCTTATTTCTCTGGCTCCAAGAAAGACACCACTGGCAGGCTACCTCCAAACCTTCCTCCACTTCAATTTTATGACAATACAAATTCTGTATCAGAAAACTTTTTTCTTTCACGCTACTCCTTCTTTCCTTTACTTCATTCCTCTTTCCTCTCCTACTGTCTCTCTTTCAGTCTGGCTGTATACATGAACTAGGTTTAAATAACTGACCAACAGATAAGACTCTGTGTCTCTTTTTTAATTCCACTGAGCTACACAGTCTTTCTCTATTTAGTCCTAAATACAGTGAAACCTGTCTTATGTGACCAATGGGCTGAAAAAATCCAGATACTCAGGTAAACTGGCTCTCTCTAAACTCAATAACAAGACCGCGTAATCTTGAAAAAAAAAAAGGGTTATTTTCCTAATTTTGCCACTACCCTCCTTTGCAACCTCAGACAAGTGATTCTTACTTTCTTGTTTTGTGAAACGTTTTAGTATTTGTACTGAAAGTTTTTGAAATCATGGATGCCTTCAGGACATATCAGGCAACTGGATTGCAGTTTTCATTGTCCAGTTGTATCTACTACAATTTGCTTGATATAAGAATACACTGTTGTATAAAATGTCTCCAATCACCTCCTCCATTTGATCCAACTAACACTTGCTTCTTTTGCACAATAAAAGAGTAGATATGAAGGAATTAAAAAAAAAAATAGATCTGCAAGGCATTGTTAGTATATGTTTGCATTGGATCTGAAAATAGCTTTGGAAGATTTTTAATTGTTTAATTGTGATAATCGAAGATCTGCTGTGAAGTGGTATCTGTATTTCCAATAAAAAGTTCATAACAGGGAAAAGAGATCGAGTTTCTTTGGGCTAGTCTGTTAGTTTCCTCTAAAAGTAAAAAACAGATGAAAAATCAAAACAATTGTTTTATAGCACTTTTCATCTAGGTGCTAGAAAGTCTTTCAATAATGTATATTTCTAACTAAAATTTTGGATAGTACTCACTTGTCATAAGTTGCTTTGCAATCCTCATAATATAAAGTGACCATGGGGCTCAAGATTACATACTCATCGGACAGCACTCCTCTCCTCCTCCCATCCTTCAACAATCACGGAGTTCCTGTACTATTTTGATCATTATTTAGCCAGGCATTGGGACAAGCCCAGCTTCAAATTAACAAACAATATCACATTATAAATCAAATTTAACTGTCAGAATTCTTCAGTTTGGAAAATTTAAGGATGGAAATAGTTGTTTTTTCTTACAGTTAGTATGAATAATGGAAACAGCTTGGGTAATTGTCAGAACTGTAGAATCAAGTGTCCAAATGGCTTAAAGTTAAATCTATACTTTTCACAATTAGAAATATGTAATTATGGACAGGTCTATTTGCACTTGCATATACACACAATTACTCATAGTTTGTAACACATTTCTGTGAACACTGATTTAAAATTTACTTTAAAACATTTTATATACGGAAATACTTAATTTCCTCTATGTTACCTAATTGCAGAGTATCTAGAAAATCTAGTTCTAATTGCACAGCTTGCAAGGATTTGAAAATATAATATAATTCAGTGCATTAACTTTTGCTACCAGCTCATCTAAAACATGCAATTAGTAAAAAAGAGACTACTAAAACAGGAGCATAGGGTTGTCTCAGTGACCAGCATGTAAATAACTCAGCTCTTGTCCAGCATCCTGGTTTTGGCTGGGATAGAGTTAATTTTCTTTCTAGTAACTGGTACAGTGCTATGTTTTGAGTTCAGTATGAGAAGAATGTTGATAACATACTGATCTTTTCAGTTGTTGCTAAGTAATGTTTAGACTAAGTCAAGGGTTTTTCAGCTTCTCATGCCCAGCCAGCAAGGCTGGAGGAGCACAAGAAGTTGGGAGGGGACACAGCCAGGGCAGCTGACCCAACCTGGCCAACGAGGTATTCCATACCGTGGGACATCATGTCCCAGATTATAACCTGGGGAGAGTTCGCCTGGGGGGAGAAATCGCTGCTCAGGAACCAGCTGAGCATCAGTTAGTGAGTGGTGAGCAATTGCATTGTGCATCACTTGTTTTGTATATTCCAATTCTTTTTCTATTATTATTGTCATTTTATTATTGTTATTATCATTATTATTTTCTTCCTTTCCATTCTATTAAACTGTTCTTATCTCAACCCATGAGTTTTACTTTTTTTCCTCCCGATTCTCTCCCCCATCCCACTGAACGGTGGGGGGAAGTGAATGAGCAGCTTCATGGTGCTTAGTTGCTGGCTGGAGTTAAAACACAACAGCCATCAATAAACATTTTCAGTGACTAGTTGGCCACTGACAAGTGCCACTTCTAATCACTTAGTTAATTTTGTAAGGGGAAAAAATCCCACAACAAAACAACACTTCAAAATGTGGTGTATGACCTTGAGTCTTACCTTTTATATACTGAGAATACTCTGTTATCTAGATTCAACCTATTTTGGATTCACACATTGCTAACAGAATTACTCATAATAACAGACTTCTAAGAAAATCTTCAAGTTCTTCTTATTAAACAGTTATCATTAGCTACAAAGTACTAGATGACTACAAGTCCTCAGCTAGATCATTACGTGGATATTCCATTGATTCAGAATAAATGTCACATACTCGTTCAATCAAGTTCTCAGCTCTATTAAAGTCTTAAGAACCAGCTCTGAATAAAATTAGAGAAAAAAAACCCAAAATACAAACTTTCACATTTTGTAAAAGTTGAATCAAGTTCCAAAAGATTTAAGTCTGAGGGGAGAGTTGGGGTTTTGGGACACTCTGATTATTGCATATAGTAAGACATGTAGATCAGGCATTAAGAGTGGAGTCAAAACACTATATGGAATAAAGTTTGCAATTTCTCTATTTCAGCACAAGTTAAAGGAAAAAGTGTTTTTGATAATTGTCTTGAATTATGTGCATTACACCAAATTATGAGCTAGTATTTATTGCCTCAATATGAGGGTGGAAGGACTCCTGTTTGATCTTACCTTATGCCCCAACATGTTAGAGTATCCTATTCTTTCCCTGCTGAGCACTTCATAGTCAGCTGAATCCCAAGGCACTTCTTTAAATTGTCCATGGCATGCACCAGCAGCCTATCAGGCAGCAAAAACATGCATGTATGTTGTCCCATAGCAGGAATAAATTAGCTGCACATGGAACTCTCACCTATCGACTTAATCATTTGCTTATATACCTTATATTTCCTTTTTCTCCATTTGTACTTTGTGGGAAAGCAGATATGAATCTCAGTGATTTGATCTGCCTAGGCTAAAGATGTGCATATGTTTCTGCAGTGCAGATGTGTCTGATTATGACTTTTACAGAACCATTGTGAAAGGAGCCAGAATTTACCCCAACAAGTATATCTCTTTATCAATAGGCATGAGGTCATTACTGGAACTATATTCACTGTGATACAAAAATCTAATAAAGAAGAAAAATGCTTTGATTTCTTTCAGTGATCCATACCATTATTCAGCATGGAGAATTCATCCATTAAAACATTCAGCAGTACCTTGCCTGTTGATAGCAGCAGACTGTTGCTTTCTGTGCAAGAATAAGATAGCTGTGATTTCTGCTTCATCCCTGCTACCCACCTTCATTACACTTGCAGCATCAGTTTTATTTGTAATGTATCTAACATGCAGCTCAGGAAGCACTTTCTTTTCAGTTGTAGATCTCGGGGAAGCCATCTGACCTAGTCGGCTCTCAATCACTTAAAGCAAGATATTTGCACTGCTAGCTTTGATCTCCCCATTCTTTAGAAAGAAAAATTGAAAGTGCTGACATAAAAAGATTAAATCATATTAAACTGAATCAAAGAAAGTGTTGGCTTTACTACTTACTAGGAAAAGACCAGGAAAGCAATATTCTTACCTAAATCGGGTTTAGACTGATCTAGGAGTTGAGCAGTTCCAGCAAGAGTCAGATTAAACTTCCTAATTTATGAGATTTCAGACCCCAGTGATTCAAATTTCACAAGGGCAAACAAGATCAAAAGGCACCCAATTTCTCTGCTGGAAATCACATTACACATCTTCCACTACCCTGGGGGAAATTTATCATCTTCGGTTATGACTGAACCAAACTAGAGAAGTAAATTTGTTCTTTTCAGGACAAAAATCTATACAAAATTTAATATGTAGCTGGATTCAAAATGACAATTCAAGACTCACCATCCTGTCCACTACTACCACCACCCCTCCACCTCCACTGAATTTGTGGTACTTTGATTTAGTCCAATAGTTTATTTTTGCCCAACTCATTCTATAATTGTAGGAAAATTAATTTAGGGCCTGAAGCAATCTGCTCTATGTTTGGCAGAAGCCCTTCTTTTGACTTAAGACAGTGGAATAGTCCCTTAAAAGTATGAAAATCATCTCCCCAATTTCAGTGTTAAGCATTTCAGATTCAGTTGATTTTCTAATTTTGAGATTAATTCTAGTTTATCATTCAGGGTGAAGGGCACACTTTCATAGCCAGAAAAATTCCCAGTTGAAATAACATGAAACTTCCCTAACAAAAAACACACAAGAGAAGTTATTGTTTAAAATCCTCAGCTGTCTTTGGTTCAAAATCCAGAGGTGTTAGAAGAAGAGATATTTCTGTGTGATTTATGAATTCAAGGATTCACTAACATATAAATATATAACATATAAATGACCTTTTCTGTCCAGATTCCTAGGTTGGGAATTTATTTAAAAAAATATATAAATAAAACCCCTGAAAAATCTTCAAAGGCTTTTCTTGAAACTTACATACTTCAGGAATGCAGCAAGTCACAGACAGGGAACATATCCTCTGAGACAGAATCCAGTACACTGGAACTCAATTAGATTTTGACCTTCTTCAGCCATAAAGGATTGGTAGACAGACATTGTTTGCTACTTACCTGAATTAAATTGGGTCTCCTGAGATGCATATGGAGCAATTTAAAAAAAGAAAAACACTGTTAACTGAATTCAGTCAACCATCAATCTGAAGTAAACCTTATTTTCTGTATTCATCTATTAAACTAATACAATCTTTCACATTTTAATAAGAAAAAATGACATTTAATTAGTGTTACACAGCCAAACCTTGAAAAAGCTCCCCTATCTAAGCATTCAGCTAGGCTACGATTTTTCAGTCTCACCACAATGAGTCTCATATGCTTTTATGCTTCCCTTGGCCTAAGCAAGCTGCAGGACTGTTTTATTAATTCAACTCCCTGGAACACTTCCCAGGCAGGAATAGGCACTCTTGTCACAGTGTCATACAAATGGGACCTTCTGGCTCAACTGCCTTCAACTGCCTTATACCCCAAGAACCGGCACCATGTCCTTTCCCAAATCCATCCTCTAAATTTCCTTGTGTACATTTCTTTTTTTTTAGGGACTTGTGATGGTTGGAAGGTATTAGTTTATAAAAACAAAACAAAAAAAACAAAGCAAGTCAGTCAATCATAATGTCAGTAATTTACACATCTAGACATACCAACAGAAAGAAAAAAAAAGCCCTGTGCATGTGTTCTTGACATACATTCCCTTCTATTTTTTTCATCTGAGCAAGAGCTCCAGAAATGTTTTCCTGTTGAGTGGCATTGTGGTTTAACCCTAGCTGGCGACAAAGCACCATGAGGCCACTTGCTCCCTCCTCCCCGCCCCCTCTGGTGGGATGGGGAGGACAATCAGAAAGGAGAGAAAAAAAAAGAAGGTAGAACCTCGTGGGTTGAGATAAGGACAGTTTACTGGGACAACACAAGGAAAGAAGTTACAGTAATAACAATAGTACTAAAAAAGGAATATGCAAAATAAGTGTTGTGCAATGTAATTTCTCACCACCTGGAACCTGATGCTCCTCCACTTCCCCTGCTGTGATACAACACACACACCCCCAGCCAGCTCCCCAGCTATATACTGGGCATGACATCACATGGTATGGAATATCCCTTTGGCTAGTTCGGGCCAGCTGTCCTGGCTGTGCCCCCTCCCAGCTTCCTGTGAAAATTAACTCTAACCCAACCGAACCCAGGACAAGTGGTTTCAGACTATGACTCAAAGATGCTTGGCTGTGCCTTGTAAATTCAGTTTCTTCTACCCTAAGATCCTGATGTTAAGCATGACACTTTTATGATAGCATACCCCTGTTTCTGCCCAAAATTTCCTGCATCTGCCTTCTTTTTCTTTCACCTCCATTACTTCTGTCACACTCTGCTTCATAAGATTGACCTTTTTTTAATTCTGATTGGGGACCTTAGAAATTTTCCACTCACAGCCTCATGCAGAAATTAAAGATGACTGGTTTCACCTCAGACATGGCCATCCCATTGTGCCAAGGCATTTCTAGCAGGATGGTGACTGTTGGGCTTTAATGGCTCCTCAGTGATTTGGATCTTGAGGAGCACAGCAGAGTTCTGATATTATGTAGCAGACCGTATATAGCAAGCCATTCTAATGATAAAGCAGCTTCATAAGCTCACTCTGATCCATATGTACATGCAGACTAAGTCTGTAAATCTTCACATTTCTTTAATTTTTTCCAGGATTTAACTTCACCTTTACAGAAATAGGTAACTTGAATTCTGACTTTTAAAAAAGCATAGTGGGCCAAAACCACACCAACAAATCAAGCCTCAATAAACAGTCTTCTGAGTCAGCTTGCAAAGCCTGAAACACAAATACATATTTTTTAGCATTCCATCATCATACAGCAGGGAATTAGAGCAGCAGCACTGAAAAAGTGTCTATTTAAAGTCAAATTCTTCCATCTCAAAGTACACTTCCCCCTCCTCTGCCCACCCCAGAATTATATCACAGCAATTCACTTCTAGAGTCACTGGTTCTACAATTTCAGCTATCAGACAACATAGTCCAATAAAGCTTGCATCAGCTACTTTTCACAGAAACCCCAAAGTTGTTTTGGAATACACAAAGAGCTTATATTCATTAAAAGTTCACTTCTTTCATGCATGTATAGGCTGAAGTCTGTGGCGTGGCCTTGTCTGAAGTATCTAGCATCATAATATATATTTATTGAAGTTTATTGATCAAGGTTTGAATGCTTGTCTTATTTTCTTTTAACATGCCCATTAAACAGCATTTTGACATTCTTTTGGGGGAAAAAAAAGAAGCAAAAAGATGAGAAAAAGGCAATAGGTCATTAAAGGTACTTGAGAATTTCTGCAGCAGCAACATGCAGGCATAAGGGAAAATGCATTGTCAGGTATGATCTATGAAACATTGTTAGATTTACTTAAGAAAATTAGGAGGCAGACTAGTATACTATTAACCTCTTAACATAAAACCTGATGGAATATAGGGCATCCTTTATACAATAAAAAGGTTAATTTAGCTTGTCACAACACAGAACTGAATTAATATGGAAGTCAAAAGGCTCAATTTGTGCTATTAAATACAAATACTGGGTGATAGACTAGCTATTGCTACGATTCCATGGGATTTCCTTGCCTTGTCATGTAAAAATTAGATACTAAGTGCGCATGAAAGAGATTACTGTAGTAGAATGTAGAGCCACCACCAGAAGAAATCTGCTATACACTGTGACATTTCAGATCAGCCTTTTTTCCCCCTTTACTTTTTCCCTCACAAAGCTGCATTAATAGGCAATTTCTATTATAAAATTCCAGTGAATAAAAAAGCATTACTTTTTGGCAGATTTTTGGTCTGAATGTAACTAGTTTCTTGTTTTACTGAGAACTGATCACATTCTTTCTGGCCTACACATGCAAACTGACCTCTGCCTCTACTATTTGTTTCTTGTACACAAATTGCTAATGGCTGAAAAGTTATTGCATGTAAAATACATGTGTATATACACAAACATACACATATATGCAGCTGAATATATGCTGCATCCTATTCTGAGCCTAGACTGGCAGGTGGTCATGATGAACAACAGGGGATTCTTGTGAAGAATGCGAGACTCCTTGCTCTTGTGTAGTAAAATTAATGGATACCTGTAAGACATGAAAAAAAGTAGGACTTTAAAAAATAACATTACTTGAATTGAAATTTTGGAGACATAGTTATAGCATATGTCCATGCATTCTGTATGGTACGCCTAAGTATTTTTATGGTTTTAATATTTTGTACCAGCTGTGAAAAAATGGTTTGCTGCTAGATGACTGTAAAAGTGAGATTTAGTAAATAATTATTAGAAATCTTATACTAACGCTATGGTTGAAACAGTAGGCAAAAGTGTAGCCAAGTAATTAACTAGTAGAGGTAGTTATAAGTTTTGTAGTTCTTTGCTCTTATGACTGGATGTTCCTGTACGTTAGATAAGAATAATATTGAAACAGACCCCATGTGATTGAAACTGCATTAAGCTTCAAGATCAAAGAACAAGAACAAGAATAAAGACCTCAGGGACAGCCAGCAGAATCTCAAATGGGTCAGTGGTCATAAAAGTAACCCTTTCACTCAAATGAATCCTTGATTGCACATGATCGGATGTAGGCAGTATTATGATAATCAGTTATAATCATTTTTATGTATATGTATACTAATC